>CM038631.1:23813791-23846291 GCA_021554675.1 Leuciscus idus
CTCGCCATAAATTCGTTTCCTCACCACGGCCAAACCGTTCGAGATATCAAAAATCCGTCCGCAATTTAGAATCCTCAATGTCTTGACTTCATGCACACCGAGTTTGGTGGGGATTGGATGAATTCTCTAGGAGGAGTACTTCGCATTCCACAGCAAGCGTTTTCCAAACAACCCATAATAGCCGACTTCCTGTTGGGCTGGCGCAAAACTTAGAGCACGAAAGTTGTTCGGCCCGATGACATCTATGTGTGTGCCGAGTTTCATATTAATTCATGCAAGCTAGTTTGATCTATGGAGCAAGTTTTCGGACCCCATTCCAGGGGGCGCTGTTGAGCCCCCCTGCCACGCCCGGGTACCAGCTTCAGCCAGGCCCTGATGGCCGCAGGTTCCGACTTGTATGTAAAGTTTCAAGAGTTTTTGAGCACGTTAAGGACCCCAAAAGCCCCTGAAACCTTGATTAACAATATAAAAGCAATAGTCAAATCCCCCCTCCCCTCACACACACAGAAACACAGAGAGAGGGAGAGAAAATTCTTCAGAAAATCCACATTCAAACCAAAATATCTCTCTTCCTGTTGGTCGGAGATCGTTAATGTAAATTAGAAAGTTGTCCGTCTTGATGAGAACAATACACATACCAAGTTTTGTTGCTGTTGATAAAACTAACCCCCCCACTTATGACTAAAGGTGGCGCTACTGAGCCCCTCACCACGCCCGTTTCTGAAACTTTGCACATGTCTACGGGCTAATAAATGTGATGTGTCTGTCGAGTTTCATCCAATTTCAAGTATGTTAAGAGTCTCAAAAGCATCAAAAAAGAATATTAAAGTTTGAAGCGTTGCCATGGCAACAGTATTAAAGATATCAAAAATCCTTTCACAGGTCTACATCTGCCGTGTGTTTACATTATACACATAAACTTTGAAGCAAATCGGGTAAAAATAAGAGGGTGATTTCAAAGCATTTTGAAAGGGACACACTTCCTGCTGCCAGTTGGTGGCGCTATAACTTTGACTCACAATAGTCACATCCATGTGATCGGCCTCTTACAACGAACACACTGCTGAAGTTTAATCAAGATCAGTTAATGTATGCAGAAGTTATAACACACTTCCTGTTTCCATTATTCGCCATCAATTCGTGTCCTCGCCACGGCCAAACCGTTCGAGATATCAAAAATCTGTTCGCAATTTAGCATCCTCAATGTCTTGACTTCATGCTGACTGAGTTTGGAGGCGAATGGATGAATTCCCTAGGAGGAGTACATTCAATTCCACAGCATGCGTTTCCAAACAACCCATAATAGCCGACTTCCTGTTGGGCTGGCGTAAAAAGTAAAAGTACGAAAGTTGTTTGGCCCGATGAGATCTATATGTGTATTGAGTTTCATATTATTACATGCAAGCGTGTCTGATTTATGGACCAAACTTTCGGACCCCGTTCAAGGGGGCGCTGTTGAGCCCCCCTGCCACGCCCGGGTACCAGCTTCAGCCCGGCCCTGATGGCCGCAGGTTCTGACCTGTGTGCAAAATTTCAAGAGTTTTCGAGCATGTTAAAGGCCCCAAAAATGCCCGAAAGGTTGACAGAAAAATAATAATAATAATAATAATAATAATAATAAATATAGCTGCGAGCAGCGATTGCGGGCCCAAGCCGGTGGCACCGCCACCCTGGTGCCTTTAGTTACACTAAAGGCACCGGGGTGGCGGTGTCACCGGCTTGGGCCCTCCATCGCTGCTCGCAGCTATATTTATATATATATATATATATATATATACACATATACATATACATATATATACATACATATATATATATATAATAAAGACGGGAAATTTTACTTGTCTTACCTTATTCTGATTTTATGATACACTCAAAATATTCCACAACAAATCCTTTAAATTTAATGTAAAAATAAAAACGAAAGTAAGTGTTGGGCTCACGTAACCCTTTGATTAGAATTAAAACATTTCAACAGTTGCAATGTATTTGGATGCTAAACTACTCTTTATTATAGGCTTTGTACTTCACTCGTGTTCCAATATCGACGGAAAAAATCATCCTCTTCACACGCGCAAAAATGTGCTTGGAAAATCACAGTGGAGCAGTGCTTACTGTGAATGTACGAATTGTACTACTGACTATTTAAACAGAGCAGTAGGTTCTAACTAAAATCAAATGTTCAAATCAAATCAAATCAAACCTAAAATATGTTAGGTTTACTATTTTATTATATTTTATTAAGGCTATAATGAACAGGCTGCGATGTCAAGTTTGCAATGCTGGAATGTGTGTGTGATTTAACAGTAGACACATAAAAACATAATTGGCACATAATTTTGTTCATACAGGACATCATTCAAACTGCAGAGTGTTTACTTATATTTATATACACTCGCAATAAAACACAACATTGTGCTTTTATAAAATAAATTCAAGCAATCCACCCCCCGAAATGGCATTCATTTTAAAATTAAACTAAAAGCTCCTGGCTAAACAGGCATTCATAACTGTGAGCGCCCACGGCGAGGAACGAGCAGAACAGAGCGAACGTTTTTTAGTTAATTCCTACTTCCATAGGAATTCATTGAAAATGCTCGCTCTACTCAGCACCATTATTAAAGTCTGTGCAGACATCTGTATTTTACTTTAAGTTAGCGATTTAAAAGCCCCCAGCGGTGTCACACGTCGATTAACCGACATCCCTAATATATTTATATATATATACAATAGGCCTACCTGAAAGAGAATTTGGCTTGCCCGACCAGAGTAGCCTGATTTGAACGTCAATGACAAAAAATAACTTGGGAATCACTAAAACGAGAGATTATTCTAATTTTATTACATTCATTTTAAGTTGCAATCAACAGTTGATAATACATGTATTACTGATCAATGGTAACAAGGTTGCGCTGCTGAGCTCGTGCAGCTTCTCCAGGAGGAACGTAAACAAATGAGCGCAGCACACAAAAAAGAAACCCAGTTAACAACATACTGACTATAAAAATTACAAATATGGAGTTTTTATATATTTTATAACCTATGATAGAGTTAAGCAACCTCACTTGACGAGTAGGCTACTGTTTCCTGAATACAATCACGATTGAAACTGTGACATTGATTTCATACAACAGGTTAATAAACAGTTATAATTAAGTCACTTACATTTTAGATGCAATATTGACTGTTTTTGTTCTGTTTCAGTGGCGAAAATAGTTAAACAAAGATCACAGCAGAACCGTCGCGCATCTCACGGCAACTTGTTTTCTCATTACTGAATGATTCAGCATTTTGAACGAATCGGTTGACTCAAAGATTCAATGATCAATCCATAAACATCTGTCTCAATCATGAATGACTCAGTCATTTGAACGAATCGTTTGAACGAATGAATCAATGACTCGCTCATTAAGACGGTCGCCTGGCGACACCTAATGGCGGTTTAGTGTTATGTTTAAAAGTATCATTCTTTCCAACGTGTGTGCACCATTATTAATGTCCGTGCGGACGTCCGAATTTTACTTTCACTTTTATATTAGCGATTTAAAAGCACGTGTCACACGTCGATTAACCGATGGGAAAATATCCTCACAGTCATATACCTAATACATTTATATTTAAATACAATATAGGCCTACCTAGTAAAAAGTTTAATATACTATTTTTATATCCTTTTGGACACAAGAGGGAAGTATAGCCCTATGTTTGCTTTTTTGTTGAACCAAATAGCACTAAATAGCCTGTTTTTAACTTTTTTTATACTTCTTCAATTGCAAAAACAGAATAAAATGGGTTTAGTTCTAATATTTGTATAATTTTATATAAAAATAAACGGTGTATTTGTAGAAGATATGAGATGTTTTCTGATTCCTTTTTGGACATTACTTTAATCCCTCGCCATAGCAAAACCGTTTGAGATATTTATTATCCGTTCACAATTTAGCATATTTAATGTATTTTCATCATGTTGAAAAAGTTTGGTGGGAATAAAATAAATAGTTTAAGAGGAGTGGCTAAAAATTCAGAGGCTGATTTTGCAAAGAAATCCACATTCAGACCAAAATATCTGACTTCCTGATGGCCGGAGCTAATGAATGTAAATTAGAAAGTTGTCCGGCTTGATGAGTACAATATACAAACTATTTTTTTTTTACTGTAGTTAAAACTAACCCGCCCACTTTTGTCAAAAGCATGTTGAAAGTGACACACTTCCTGCTGCCAGTTGGTGGCGCTATAACTTTGACTCACAATAGTTACATCCATCTGATCGGCCTCTTACCACAAACACACTGCTGAAGTTTCATCAAGATCAGTTAATGTATGCAGAAGTTATTCCACTTCGTGTTTCTCTTTTCTCGCCATAAATTCGTTTCCTCACCACGGCCAAACCGTTCGAGATATCAAAAATCCGTCCGCAATTTAGAATCCTCAATGTCTTGACTTCATGCACACCGAGTTTGGTGGGGATTGGATGAATTCTCTAGGAGGAGTACTTCGCATTCCACAGCAAGCGTTTTCCAAACAACCCATAATAGCCGACTTCCTGTTGGGCTGGCGCAAAACTTAGAGCACGAAAGTTGTTCGGCCCGATGAGATCTATGTGTGTGCCGAGTTTCATATTAATTCATGCAAGCTAGTTTGATCTATGGAGCAAGTTTTCGGACCCCATTCCAGGGGGCGCTGTTGAGCCCCCCTGCCACGCCCGGGTACCAGCTTCAGCCAGGCCCTGATGGCCGCAGGTTCCGACTTGTATGTAAAGTTTCAAGAGTTTTTGAGCACGTTAAGGACCCCAAAAGCCCCTGAAACCTTGATTAACAATATAAAAGCAATAGTCAAATCCCCCCTCCCCTCACACACACAGAAACACAGAGAGAGGGAGAGAAAATTCTTCAGAAAATCCACATTCAAACCAAAATATCTCTCTTCCTGTTGGTCGGAGATCGTTAATGTAAATTAGAAAGTTGTCCGTCTTGATGAGAACAATACACATACCAAGTTTTGTTGCTGTTGATAAAACTAACCCCCCCACTTATGACTAAAGGTGGCGCTACTGAGCCCCTCACCACGCCCGTTTCTGAAACTTTGCACATGTCTACGGGCTAATAAATGTGATGTGTCTGTCGAGTTTCATCCAATTTCAAGTATGTTAAGAGTCTCAAAAGCATCAAAAAAGAATATTAAAGTTTGAAGCGTTGCCATGGCAACAGTATTAAAGATATCAAAAATTCTTTCACAGGTCTACATCTGCCGTGTGTTTACATTATATACATAAACTTTGAAGCAAATCGGGTAAAAATAAGAGGGTGATTTCAAAGCATTTTGAAAGGGACACACTTCCTGCTGCCAGTTGGTGGCGCTATAACTTTGACTCACAATAGTCACATCCATGTGATCGGCCTCTTACAACGAACACACTGCTGAAGTTTAATCAAGATCAGTTAATGTATGCAGAAGTTATAACACACTTCCTGTTTCCATTATTCGCCATCAATTCGTGTCCTCGCCACGGCCAAACCGTTCGAGATATCAAAAATCTGTCCGCAATTTAGCATCTTCAATGTCTTGACTTCATGCTGACTGAGTTTGGAGGCGAATGGATGAATTCCCTAGGAGGAGTACATTAAATTCCACAGCATGCGTTTCCAAACAACCCATAATAGCCGACTTCCTGTTGGGCTGGCGTAAAAAGTAAAAGTACGAAAGTTGTTCGGCCCGATGAGATCTATATGTGTACCGAGTTTCATATTATTACATGCAAGCGTGTCTGATTTATGGACCAAGTTTTCGGACCCCGTTCAAGGGGGCGCTGTCGAGCCCCCCTGCCACGCCCGGGTACCAGCTTCAGCCCGGCCCTGATGGCCGCGGGTTCTGACCCGTGTGCAAAGTTTCAAGAGTTTTCGAGCACGTTAAGGGTCTCAAAAGTGCCCGAAAGTTTGACAGAAAAATAAGAATAAGAATAATAATAAATAATTCTACCGAAAACAATAGGGCCTTCGCCCTTTCAGGGCTTGGGCCCTAAATATAGCTGCGAGCAGCGATTGCGGGCCCAAGCCGGTGGCACCCAAGCTGGTGCCTTTAGTTACACTAAAGGCACCGGGGTGGCGGTTTCACCGGCTTGGGCCCTCCATCGCTGCTCGCAGCTATATATATATATATATATATATATAACAAAAAAAACAAAAACAATATATATATTTATTCTTTTTTTTTTTTAAGTGTGTTTATATATATATATATATATATATATATATATATATATATATATATACATATATTACATTTTTTGGATGCTAAACATTTGTTTATTATAGGCTTTGTACTTCACTCACGTTCCACTATTGAAGGGAAAAATTATCCTCTTCACATGCGCAAATATGTGCTTGGAAACATCACAGTTTAGCGGTGATTACTGTGTTTAAATAGTCAGTACAATTCATACTATTCAGAGCAGTGTAATTTTTATATGTTAGGTTGACTATTTTATTATTATATTTTATAAAGGCTATAATGAACAGACTGCGATATCAAGATTGCAATGCGCTCGCTCTGCACCATTATCAATGTCTGTGCGGACGAACATATTTTACTTTCGTTTCTAAGTTACCGATTCAAAAGCCCCCAGCGGTGTCACACATCGATTAACCGGTGGGAAAATTTTCCCACAGTCACATCACTAATATATTTATATATAAATACAATAGGCCAACCTGAAAGAGAATTTTACTTGCCCGACCAGAGTAGCCTGATTAGAACGTCAATGACAAAAAAATAACTTGGGAATCACTAAAACGAGAGATTATTCAAATTTTATTACATTCATTTTAAGTTGCAATCAACAGTTGTTAATAAATGGATTACCAGTAATCAGTTGATCAATGGTAACAAGGTTGCGCTGCTGAGGCTCATGCAGCTTCTCCGGGAGAAATGTAAACAAATGAGATCAGCACACAAAAAACAAACTCAGTTAACAACTTACTGACTATAAAAATGATAAATATGGAGTTTTGATATATTTTATAACAGTTAAGCAACCTCACTTGACGAGAAGGCTGTTTCCTGAATACAATCACGATTGAAACTTTGACATTGATTTCATACAACAGGTTAAAAAACAGTTACAATCAAGTCACTTACATTTTAGATGCAATATTGACTGTTTTTGTTCTGTTTCAGCAGCGAAAATAGTTAAACAAAAAGATCACAGCAGAATCATCACGCGCATCTCTCAGCAATGTGTTTTCTAATTTCTGAATGATTCAGCATTTTGAACGAATCGGTTGACTCAAAGATTGAATGATCAATCCATAAACATATGTCTTAATCATGAATGACTCAGTCATTCAAATGAATCGTTTGAACGAATGAATCAATGACTCACTCATTAAGACGGTCGCCTGGCGACACTTAATGGCGGTTTAGTGTTATGTTTAAAAGTATCATTCTTTCCAACGTGTGTGTGATTTGTGTGTGCAACATTATCAATGTCCGTGCGGACGTCCGTATTTTTCTTTCACTTTTATATTAGCAATTTAAAAGCACCCGCTCGTGTCACACGTCGATTAACCGGTGGGCAGTGTTGGGAAAGTTCACTTTCTACATGAACTAGTTCAAAGTTCAGTTCACAAATTTTAAAATGAACTAGTTCAGTTCATAGTTCAAACTTCAAAATTTTGAACTAAAGTTCACAGTTCCAAAAAATGAACTAGTTCAGTTCTTTTTTTCCATATGTTGCTGCGAGCTATTATTTTTCAAACTTATTGCCACAGCCCATATAAAACCACAGACAACAATTATGTTATCAGTTTTAACACTGAAACTATGCGTCAGATTTCATCTTCATATCCAATTTTAAAATCCTTATCCAACCAGGGTTTACATAGCATTGGTAGGGTTGCCAACTAAACAAATGCGGGACAATCGTGCATGGTTCTTTACAGGAAAATGAGGGACACTCAAAATATTTGTAGGCTATAAGCTAGGCCAACATAACACAGTAGGCCTATATGTCATTTCAGGTTTAAAAGGTTTTCAGACAACACATTTGTTTTGATTAAAGTCATATTACACACAAACCATAGTTCAAAATAATAGCATTTATCTGAAATAGAAAGCTTTTGTAATTATATACTTTTAAAGAAATCAAAGAAATGAATAGCCTACTTTTATTCAGCAAGTACATTTATAATGTTAAGTTTTTTTTATTTCGGATAAATTTACTTTGAACCTTTTATTCATCAAAGAATCCTGAATATTTTTTTTCTTTCTTTTTTTTTTTTTTACATTAATAATAATCAGAAATGTTTCTTGGTCAGCAAATCACATCAGTATATTATTCGACTCAGGACGATTTCATGCTTTCTTGCGTGGCTGGATGTATGCTGGACTCACAATAACGTTGTTTGAATTCGTTAAAACTGATTTGCCGAAATCAAAACCCAGTCGGACAGTGAAAGGGATTTGCCGTTAGCGCGAGTCCGGATCGAAGCGACCAGACAGCGGAGGATTCTGTGCGCAAATCAAACAATGATTTGTCCCAAAATAATAATTAATTCTCAATTTAGATTTTGTTATTCGTATGGTCTGATGCGCGTGAGTGTAGACTGTGATTGGATGATGACCGGTGTCGTGATCAAGTGTTGCTGTTGTATCAGATTCAGTCATAGCCTACATCAGTGGTTAGATCAGCGTCAATAAACGGGACAACGGAGTTTCCGAACGTGACAAAATACATTTCTATAGAAATCTTGCACCCTTTTGAACGAAGTTAAACTGAGAGAGCGTGCCGTTCACAGACACCAGAATGAACGAGTTCACAGTAACGTTCATCAGGCAGTAATAGAGTACGTTCAGTTCACGTTCGCCCAAAATATGAACGAGTTCATGAACTATCGTTCAATGAACGCGTTCAGGCACAACACTGCCGGTGGGAAAATATCCTCAGACACATACCTAATAAATGTATATTTAAATACAATATTGGCCTACCTGGTAAAAAGTTAGTGTTTCCTTTTTGGACATTACTTTAATCCCTCGCCATAGCAAAACCGTTTGAGATATTTATTATCCGTTCACAATTTAGCATATTTAATGTATTTTCATCATGTTGAAAAAGTTTGGTGGGAATAAAATAAATAGTTTAAGAGGAGTGGCTAAAAATTCAGAGGCTGATTTAGCAAAAAAATCCACATTCAGACCAAAATATCTGACTTCCTGATGGCCGGAGCTAATGAATGTAAATTAGAAAGTTGTCCGGCTTGATGAGTACAATATACAAACTATTTTTTTTTTACTGTAGTTAAAACTAACCCGCCCACTTTTGTCAAAAGCATGTTGAAAGTGACACACTTCCTGCTGCCAGTTGGTGGCACTATAACTTTGACTCACAATAGTTACATCCATCTGATCGGCCTCTTACCACGAACACACTGCTGAAGTTTCATCAAGATCAGTTAATGTATGCAGAAGTTATTCCACTTCGTGTTTCTCTTTTCTCGCCATAAATTCGTTTCCTCGCCACGGCCAAACCGTTCGAGATATCAAAAATCCGTCCGCAATTTAGAATCCTCAATGTCTTGACTTCATGCACACCGAGTTTGGTGCGGATTGGATGAATTCTCTAGGAGGAGTACTTCGCATTCCACAGCAAGCGTTTTCCAAACAACCCATAATAGCCGACTTCCTGTTGGGCTGGCGTAGAACTTGACCGGGGGAAAGTTGTTCGGCCCGATGATATCTATATGTGTACCGAGTTTCAAATTAATTCATGCAAGCGTGTTTGATCTATGGACCAAGTTTTGGGACCCCGTTCAAGGGGGCGCTGTTGAGCCCCCCTGCCACGCCCGGGTACCAGCTTCAACCCGTCCCTGATGGCAGGGGGTTCCGACTTGTATGTAAAGTTTCAAGAGTTTTTGAGCACGTTAAGGACCCCAAAAGCCCCTGAAACCTTGATTAACAATATAAAAGCAATAGTCAAATCCCCCCTCCCCTCACACACACAGAGACACAGAGAGAGGGAGAGAAAATTCTTCAGAAAATCCACATTCAAACCAAAATATCTCTCTTCCTGTTGGTCGGAGATCGTTAATGTAAATGAGAAAGTTGTCCGTCTTGATGAGAACAATACACATACCAAGTTTTGTTGCTGTTGATAAAACTAACACCCCCACTTATGACTAAAGGTGGCGCTACTGAGCCCCTCACCACGCCCGCTTCTGAAACTTTGCACATGTCTACGGGCTAATAAATGTGATGTGTCTGTCGAGTTTCATCCAATTTCAAGTATGTTAAGAGTCTCAAAACAATCAAAAAAGAATATTAAAGTTTGAAGCGTTGCCATGGCAACAGTATTAAAGATATCAAAAATCCTTTCACAGGTCTACATCTGCCGTGTGTTTACATTATACACATAAACTTTGAAGCAAATCGGGTAAAAATAAGAGGGTGATTTCAAAGCATTTTGAAAGGGACACACTTCCTGCTGCCAGTTGGTGGCGCTATAACTTTGACTCACAATAGTCACATCCATGTGATCGGCCTCTTACAACGAACACACTGCTGAAGTTTAATCAAGATCAGTTAATGTATGCTGAAGTTATAATACACTTCCTGTGTCCCTTATTCGCCATCAATTCGTGTCCTCGCCACGGCCAAACCGTTCAAGATATCAAAAATCCGTCCGCAATTTAGCATCTTCAATGTCTTGACTTCATGCTGACTGAGTTTGGAGGCGATTGGATGAATTCTCTAGGAGGAGTACATCTAATTCCACAGCATGCGTTTCCAAACAACCCATAATAGCCGACTTCCTGTTGGGCTGGCGTAAAAAGTAAAAGTAGGAAAGTTGTTCGGCCCGATGAGATCTATATATGTACCGAGTTTCATATTATTACATGCAAACGTGTCTGATTTATGGACCAAGTTTTCGGACCCCGTTCAAGGGGGCGCTGTTGAGCCCCCCTGCCACGCCCGGGTACCAGCTTCAGCCCGGCCCTGATGGCCGCGGGTTCTGACCCGTGTGCAAAGTTTCAAGAGTTTTCGAGCACGTTAAGGGTCTCAAAATTGCCCGAAAGGTTGACAGAAAAATAAGAATAAATATAGCTGCGAGCAGCGATAGCGGGCCCAAGCCGGTGGCACCGCCACCCTGGTGCCTTTAGTTACACTAAAGCCACCGGGGTGGTGGTGTCACCGGCTTGGGCCCTCCATCGCTGCTCGCAGCTATATTTATATATATATATATATATATATATATAAATGTAACAAAAAATATATACATTATATATATGTAACAATAAATAAATAAATAAATAAATAAATATATATATATATATATATATATATATTTACTGTATATATGGTGTGCATCCACGGCGAGGAATGGGCAGAGAAGAGCGAACGTTTTTTAGTTCATTCCTACTTCCATAGGAATTCATTGAAAACGCTCGCTCTGCACCATTATCCATGTCAGTGCGGACAAACATATTTTACTTTCATTTTTAAGTTAGCAATTCAAAAGCCCCCAGCAGTGTCACACGTTGATTAACCGGTGGTAAAATATTCCTCACCGTCACATACCGGTACCTAGTATATTTTATATAGATACAATAGGCCTACCTGACTTTGAACACAAGAGGGCAGTATAGCACTATGAATGACATATTTTAAAAAGAAAATTTGGACGAAAAAAACATTCTGGATGTTTTTAAACTTAAACAATTATTAAATAGAAAAAAAAAAGAATAAAATGGGTTTAGTTCTGATATTTGTATAATTTTATATAGAAATACATGGTGTATAATTAAATTTTTAGAAGATAGGAGGTTTTTAGTGTTTCCTTTTTTGACATTACTTTAATCCCTCGCCATAGCAAAACCGTTTGAGATATTTATTATGCGTTTACAATTTAGCATCTTTAATGTATTTTCATCATGTTGAAAAAGTGTTGTGGGAATAAAATAAACCACTTAAGAGGACTGGGTAAAAATTCAGAGGCTGATTTTGCAAAGAAATCCACATTCAAACCAAAATATCTGACTTCCTGCATCATGTTGAAAAAGTTTTGTGGGAATAAAATAAACCACTTAAGAGGACTGGGTAAAAATTCAGAGGCTGATTTTGCAAAGAAATCCACATTCAAACCAAAATATCTGACTTCCTGTTGGTCTGAGCTAATGACTGTAAATTAGAAAGTTGTCCGGCTTGATGAGACCAATATACGTACTGATTTTTATAACTGTGGGTAAAACTAACCCCCCCACTTTTGTCAAAAGCATTTTGAAAGTGACACACTTCCTGCTACCAATTGGTGGCGCTATAACTTTGACTCACAATAGTTACATCCATCTGATCGGCCTCTTACCACGAACACACTGCTGAAGTTTCATCAAGATCAGTTAATGTGTGCAGAAGTTATAACACTTCGTGTTTCTCTTTTCTCGCCATAAATTCGTTTCCTCGCCACGGCCAAACCGTTCGAGATATCAAAAATCCGTCCGCAATTTAGCATCCTCAATGTCTTGACTTCATGCTGACCGAGTTTTGTGGGGATTGGACGAATTCTCTAGGAGGAGTATTTCACATTCCACAGCAAGCGTTTTCCAAACAACCCTTAATAGCCGACTTCCTGTTGGGCTGGCGCAAAACTTAGAGCACGAAAGTTGTTCGGCCCGATGAGATCTATATGTGTGCTGAGTTTCATATTAATTCATGCAAGCTAGTTTGATCTATGGACCAAGTTTTCGGACCCCATTCCAGGGGGCGCTGTTGAGCCCCCCTGCCACGCCCGGGTACCAGCTTCAACCCGTCCCTGATGGCAGGGGGTTCCGACTTGTATGTAAAGTTTCAAGAGTTTTTGAGCACGTTAAGGACCCCAAAAGCCCCTGAAACCTTGATTAACAATATAAAAGCAATAGTCAAATCCCCCCTCCCCTCACACACACAGAGACACAGAGAGAGGGAGAGAAAATTAAAAATATCTCTCTTCCTGTTGGTCGGAGATCGTTAATGTAAATTAGAAAGTTGTCCGTCTTGATGAGAACAATACACATACCAAGTTTTGTTGCTGTTGATAAAACTAACCCCCCCACTTATGACTAAAGGTGGCGCTACTGAGCCCCTCACCACGCCCGTTTCTGAAACTTTGCACATGTCTACGGGCTAATAAATGTGATGTGTCTGTCGAGTTTCATCCAATTTCAAGTATGTTAAGAGTCTCAAAAGCATCAAAAAAGAATATTAAAGTTTGAAGCGTTGCCATGGCAACAGTATTAAAGATATCAAAAATCCTTTCACAGGTCTACATCTGCCGTGTGTTTACATTATACACATAAACTTTGAAGCAAATCGGGTAAAAATAAGAGGGTGATTTCAAAGCATTTTGAAAGGGACACACTTCCTGCTGCCAGTTGGTGGCGCTATAACTTTGACTCACAATAGTCACATCCATGTGATCGGCCTCTTACAACGAACACACTGCTGAAGTTTAATCAAGATCAGTTAATGTATGCAGAAGTTATAACACACTTCCGGTTTCCATTATTCGCCATTAATTCGTGTCCTCGCCACGGCCAAACCGTTCGAGATATCAAAAATCTGTCCGCAATTTAGCATCCTCAATGTCTTGACTTCATGCTGACTGAGTTTGGAGGCGAATGGATGAATTCCCTAGGAGGAGTACATTACATTCCACAGCATGCGTTTCCAAACAACCCATAATAGCCGACTTCCTGTTGGGCTGGCGTAAAAAGTAAAAGTACGAAAGTTGTTCGGCCCGATGAGATCTATATATGTACCGAGTTTCATATTATTACATGCAAGCGTGTCTGATTTATGGACCAAGTTTTTGGACCCCGTTCAAGGGGGCGCTGTCGAGCCCCCCTGCCACGCCCGGGTACCAGCTTCAACCCGTCCCTGATGGCAGGGGGTTCCGACTTGTATGTAAAGTTTCAAGAGTTTTTGAGCACGTTAAGGACCCCAAAAGCCCCTGAAACTTTGATTAACAATATAAAAGCAATAGTCAAATCCCCCCTCCCCTCACACACACAGAGACACAGAGAGAGGGAGAGAAAATTCTTCAGAAAATCCACATTCAAACCAAAATATCTCTCTTCCTGTTGGTCGGAGATCGTTAATGTAAATGAGAAAGTTGTCCGTCTTGATGAGAACAATACACATACCAAGTTTTGTTGCTGTTGATAAAACTAACACCCCCACTTATGACTAAAGGTGGCGCTACTGAGCCCCTCACCACGCCCGTTTCTGAAACTTTGCACATGTCTACGGGCTAATAAATGTGATGTGTCTGTCGAGTTTCATCCAATTTCAAGTATGTTAAGAGTCTCAAAACAATCAAAAAAGAATATTAAAGTTTGAAGCGTTGCCATGGCAACAGTATTAAAGATATCAAAAATCCTTTCACAGGTCTACATCTGCCGTGTGTTTACATTATACACATAAACTTTGAAGCAAATCGGGTAAAAATAAGAGGGTGATTTCAAAGCATTTTGAAAGGGACACACTTCCTGCTGCCAGTTGGTGGCGCTATAACTTTGACTCACAATAGTCACATCCATGTTATCGGCCTCTTACAACGAACACACTGCTGAAGTTTCATCAAGATCAGATAATGTGTGCAGAAGTTATAACACACTTCCTGTTTGCATTATTCGCCATAAATTCGTTTCCTCGCCACGGCCAAACCGTTCGAGATATCAAAAATCCGTCCGCAATTTAGCATCCTCAATGCCTTGACTTCATGCACACCGAGTTTTGTGGTGATCGGGTGAATTCCCTAGGAGAAGTGTTTCAAATAACAGACCATGCGTTTCCAAACAACCCTTAATAGCCGACTTCCTGTTGGGCTGGCGTAAAACTTAGAGCACGAAAGTTGTTCGGCCCAATGAGATCTATATGTGTACCGAGTTTCATATTATTACATGAAAGCGTGTTTGATATATGGACCAAGTTTTCAGACTGCACTCGAACCCCATTCAAGGGGGCGCTGTCGAGCCGCCCTGCCACGCCCGGGTACCATCTTCAGCCCGGCCCTAATGGCCGCAGCTTCTGACCTGTGTGCAAAGTTTCATGAGTTTTTGAGCACGTTAAGGGCCCCAAAAGCCCCCGAAACCTTGAACAACAATAATAATAATAATAAATATAGCTGCGAGCAGCGATTGCGGGCCCAAGCCGGTGGCACCGCCACCCTGGTGCCTTTAGTTACACTAAAGGCACCGGGGTGGCGGTGTCACCGGCTTGGGCCCTCCATCGCTGCTCGCAGCTATATTTATATATATATATATATATATATATATATATATATATATGTATGTGTGTGTGTGTGTATATATATTTATATATATATATATATATTCATTCCTACTTCCATAGGAATTTATTGAAAACTCTCGCTCTGCTCCGCACCATTATCAATGTCTGTGCGGACGATCATATTTTACTTTCGTTTTTAAGTTAGCGATTCAAAAGCCCCCAGCGGTGTCACACGTTGATTAACCGGTGGGGAAATATTCTCACCGTCACAAACCTAGTATATTTTCATATAGATACAATAGGCCTACCTGATTTTGAACACAAGAGGGCAGTATAGCACTATGAATTACATAATTTATTTTTTGGACTAAAAAAACATTCTGGATGTTTTTAAACTTAAACAATTATTAAATAGAAAAAAAAAGAATAAAATGGGTTTAGTTCTGATATTTGTATAATTTTATATAGAAATACATGGTGTATAATTACATTTTTAGAAGATAGGAGGTTTTTAGTGTTTCCTTTTTTGACATTACTTTAATCTCTCGCCATAGCAAAACCGTTTGAGATATTTATTATTCGTTTACAATTTAGCATCTTTAATGTATTTTCATCATGTTGAAAAAGTTTTGTGGGAATAAAATAAACCACTTAAGAGGACTGGGTAAAAATTCAGAGGCTGATTTTGCAAAGAAATCCACATTCAAACCAAAATATCTGACTTCCTGTTGGTCTGAGCTAATGACTGTAAATTAGAAAGTTGTCCGGCTTGATGAGACCAATATGCGTTCTGATTTTTATAACTGTGGGTAAAACTAACCCCCCCACTTTTGTCAAAAGCATTTTGAAAGTGACACACTTCCTGCTACCAGTTGGTGGCGCTATAACTTTGACTCACAATAGTTACATCCATCTGATCGGCCTCTTACCACGAACACACTGCTGAAGTTTCATCAAGATCAGTTAATGTGTGCAGAAGTTATAACACTTCGTGTTTCTCTTTTCTCGCCATAAATTCGTTTCCTCGCCACGGCCAAACCGTTCGAGATATCAAAAATCCGTCCGCAATTTAGCATCCTCAATGTCTTGACTTCATGCTGACCGAGTTTTGTGGGGATTGGACGAATTCTCTAGGAGGAGTATTTCACATTCCACAGCAAGCGTTTTCCAAACAACCCATAATAGCCGACTTCCTGTTGGGCTGGCGCAAAACTTAGAGCACGAAAGTTGTTCGGCCCGATGAGATCTATATGTGTGCTGAGTTTCATATTAATTCATGCAAGCTAGTTTGATCTATGGACCAAGTTTTCGGACCCCGTTCCAGGGGGCGCTGTTGAGCCCCCCTGCCACGCCCGGGTACCAGCTTCAACCCGTCCCTGATGGCAGGGGGTTCCGACTTGTATGTAAAGTTTCAAGAGTTTTTGAGCACGTTAAGGACCCCAAAAGCCCCTGAAACCTTGATTAACAATATAAAAGCAATAGTCAAATCTCCCCTCCCCTCACACACACAGAGAGAGGGAGAGAAAATTCTTCAGAAAATCCACATTCAAACCAAAATATCTCTCTTCCTGTTGGTCGGAGATCGTTAATGTAAATTAGAAAGTTGTCCGTCTTGATGAGAACAATACACATACCAAGTTTTGTTGCTGTTGATAAAACTAACCCCCCCACTTATGACTAAAGGTGGCGCTACTGAGCCCCTCACCACACCCGTTTCTGAAACTTTGCACATGTCTACGGGCTAATAAATGTGATGTGTCTGTCGAGTTTCATCCAATTTCAAGTATGTTAAGAGTGTCAAAAGCATCAAAAAAGAATATTAAAGTTTGAAGCGTTGCCATGGCAACAGTATTAAAGATATCAAAAATCCTTTCACAGGTCTACATCTGCCGTGTGTTTACATTATACACATAAACTTTGAAGCAAATCGGGTAAAAATAAGAGGGTGATTTCAAAGCATTTTGAAAGGGACACACTTCCTGCTGCCAGTTGGTGGCGCTATAACTTTGACTCACAATAGTCACATCCATGTGATCGGCCTCTTACAACGAACACACTGCTGAAGTTTAATCAAGATCAGTTAATGTATGCAGAAGTTATAACACACTTCCTGTTTCCATTATTCGCCATCAATTCGTGTCCTCGCCATGGCCAAACCGTTCGAGATATCAAAAATCTGTCTGCAATTTTGCATCCTCAATGTCTTGACTTCATGCTGACTGAGTTTGGAGGCGAATGGATGAATTCCCTAGGAGGAGTACATTAAATTCCACAGCATGCATTTCCAAACAACCCATAATAGCCGACTTCCTGTTGGGCTGGCGTAAAAAGTAAAAGTACGAAAGTTGTTCGGCCCGATTAGATCTATATATGTACCGAGTTTCATATTATTACATGCAAGCGTGTCTGATTTATGGACCAAGTTTTTGGACCCCGTTCAAGGGGGCGCTGTTGAGCCCCCCTGCCACGCCCGGGTACCAGCTTCAGCCCGGCCCTGATGGCCGCGGGTTCTGACCTGTGTGCAAAGTTGCAAGAGTTTTCGAGCACGTTAAGGGTCTCAAAAGTGCCCGAAAGGTTGACAGAAAAATAATAATAATAATAATAAATATAGCTGCGAGCAGCGATTACGGGCCCAAGCCGGTGGCACCGCAACCCCGGTGCCTTTAGTTACCTAAAGGCACCGGGGTGGCGGTACCGCCGGCTTTGGCCCTCCATCGCTGCTCGCAGCTATATTTATATATATATATATATATATATATATATATATATTATACAAACATATATATATATATATATATATGTATTTATATGTGTGTATATATATATATATATATATACCGTTCAAAAGTTTGGGGTCAGGAAGATTTTTAATGTTTTTAGGAGAAGTCTCTTCTGCTCACCAAGGCTGCATTTATTTGATTAAAAATACAAACAAAAACAGTAATATTGTGAAATATTATTCCAATTTAAAACAGCTGTTTTCTATTTTAAAATATTTTACACTGTAATTAATTTATGTGATCAAAGCTGAGTTTTCAGCATCATTACTCCCGTCTTCAGTGTCACATGATCCTTCAGAAACCATTCTAATATGATGATTGATGGTCAATAAATATTAATTATTATTTTCAATGTTGAAAACAGTTGTGTACAGATTTTTTTTCAAAATGCGTTGATGAATGTAAAGTTCAAAAGAACAGCATTTATTTCAAATATAATTTTTTTAAACATTATAAATGTCTGTACTGTAACTTTTGATCAGTTTAACTCATTCTCGATGAATAAAAGTATTGATTTATTTTATTTCTTTCCCCCAAAAATAAAATTAAAATTATTACTGACCCCAAACTTCTGAACGGTAGTGTTTAATGTTACAAAAGCTTTAGATTTCAGATAAATGCTGTTCTTTTGAACTTTCTATTCATCAAAGACTGTACACAACTGTTTTCGACATTTAAAATAATAATGAATGTTTCTTGAGCATCAATCATCATATTAGAATAATTTCTGAAGGATCATGTGACAGTGACGACTGGAGTAATGATGCTAAAAACTCAGCTTTGATCACAGGAATAAATAACAGTTTAAAATATATTAAAATAGAAAGCAGCTGTTTTAAATTGGAATACTATTTTACAATATTACTGTTTTTGTTTGTATTTTTAATCAAATAAATGCAGCCTTGGTGAGCAGAAGAAACTTCGCTTAAAAATCTTACTGACGCCAAATTTTTGAACAGTAGTGTATATATATTATATAAAAATGTAAGGGATAAGACACAGATAATTTTACTTGCCTGACCTGATTAGAACAATGAAAAAAACTTAAATGAAAAAATAACTTGGGAATCACTAAAACGAGGGCGCGATTGAACAGTGGACACATAAAAACATACTCTGTCATTTTGTTCAGAACATCATTCAAACTGCAAAGTGTTAACTTATATTTTTGTACAGTAGCAATAAAACACAACATTGTGCTTTTTTTAAATACATTCAAGCAATCCGCCCCGAAAATGAAACTAAAATGCTCACGGCTGCACAGGCATTCATAATGGTGCGCGTCCTCAGCGAGGAACGAGCAGAACAGAGTCAACATTTTTTAGGTCATTCCTCCTTCCATAGGAATTTATTGAAAACGCTCGCTCTGCTCCGCACCATTATCAATGTCCGTGCAGACGAACATATTTTACTTTCGTTTTTAAGTTAGCGATTAAAAAGCCCCCAGCAGTGTCACACGTCAGTTAACCGGTGGGAAAATATTCTCACCGTCACATACCTAGTATATTTTTATATAGATATAATAGGCCTACCTGATTTTGAACACAAGAGGGCAGTATAGCACTATGTTTGACTTTATTTATTTATTGTTTAGACTAAACAACCATTCTGGCAGTTTTTAAACTTAAACTTCATTCTTAAATTGAAAAAAAAGAATAAAATGAGTTAAGTTCTGATATTTGTATACTTTTATATGGTAATAAATGGTGTATAATTACATTTTTAGAATATATGAGCCTTTGAGTTGTTTCCTTTTTAGACAATACTTTAATCCCTCGCCATAGCAAAACCGTTTGAGATATTTATTATCCGTTCACAATTTAGCATCATTAATATATTTTTATCATGTTGAAAAAGTTTGGTGGGAATAAAATAAACCACTTAGATAAAGGTGGCTAAAAATTCAGAGGCTGATTTTGCAAAAAAATCAACATTCAGACCAAAATATCTGACTTCCTGATGGTCAGAGCTAATGACTTTAAATTAGAAAGTTGTCCGGGTCGATGAGATCAATATATGAACTGAAGTTTTTTACTGTAGTTAAAACTAACCCCCCCACTTTTGTCAAAAGCATGTTGAAAGTGACACACTTCCTGCTGCCAGTTGGTGGCGCTATAAACTTTGACTCACAATAGTTACATCCATCTGTTCGGCCTCTTACCACGAACACACTGCTGAAGTTTCATCAAGATCAGTTAATGTATGCAGAAGTTATTCCACTTCGTGTTTCTCTTTTCTCGCCATAAATTCGTTTCCTCGCCACGGCCAAACCGTTCGAGATATCAAAAATCCGTCCGCAATTTAGAATCCTCAATGTCTTGACTTCATGCACACCGAGGTTGGTGGGGATTGGATGAATTCTCTAGGAGGAGTACTTCGCATTCCACAGCAAGCGTTTTCCAAACAACCCATAATAGCCGACTTCCTGTTGGGCTGGCGTAAAACTTGACCAGGGGAAAGTTGTTCGGCCCGATGATATCTATATGTGTACCGAGTTTCAAATTAATTCATGCAAGCGTGTTTGATCTATGGACCAAGTTTTGGGACCCCGTTCAAGGGGGCGCTGTTGAGCCCCCCTGCCACGCCCGGGTACCAGCTTCAACCCGTCCCTGATGGCAGGGGGTTCCGACTTGTATGTAAAGTTTCAAGAGTTTTTGAGCACGTTAAGGACCCCAAAAGCCCCTGAAACCTTGATTAACAATATAAAAGCAATAGTCAAATCCCCCCTCCCCTCACACACACAGAGACACAGAGAGAGGGAGAGAAAATTCTTCAGAAAATCCACATTCAAACCAAAATATCTCTCTTCCTGTTGGTCGGAGAACGTTAATGTAAATTAGAAAGTTGTCCGTCTTGATGAGAACAATACACATACCAAGTTTTGTTGTTGTTGATAAAACTAACCCCCCCACTTATGACTAAAGGTGGCGCTACTGAGCCCCTCACCACGCCCGTTTCTGAAACTTTGCACATGTCTACGGGCTAATAAATGTGATGTGTCTGTCGAGTTTCATCCAATTTCAAGTATGTTAAGAGTCTCAAAAGCATCAAAAAAGAATATTAAAGTTTGAAGCGTTGCCATGGCAAAAGTATTAAAGATATCAAAAATCCTTTCACAGGTCTACATCTGCCGTGTGTTTACATTATACACATAAACTTTGAAGCAAATCGGGTAAAAATAAGAGGGTGATTTCAAAGCATTTTGAAAGGGACACACTTCCTGCTGCCAGTTGGTGGCGCTATAACTTTGACT
This sequence comes from Leuciscus idus, assembly GCA_021554675.1. Classification (NCBI taxonomy): domain Eukaryota; kingdom Metazoa; phylum Chordata; class Actinopteri; order Cypriniformes; family Leuciscidae; genus Leuciscus; species Leuciscus idus. The sequence goes on from CM038631.1 coordinate 23,835,086, forward strand.
CACAATAGTCACATCCATGTGATCGGCCTCTTACAACGAACACACTGCTGAAGTTTCATCAAGATCAGTTAATGTATGCAGAAGTTATAACACACTTCCTGTTTCCATTATTCGCCATCAATTCGTGTCCTCGCCACGGCCAAACCGTTCGAGATATCAAAAATCTGTTCGCAATTTAGCATCCTCAATGTCTTGACTTCATGCTGACTGAGTTTGGAGGCGAATGGATGAATTCCCTAGGAGGAGTACATTAAATTCCACAGCATGCGTTTCCAAACAACCCATAATAGCCGACTTCCTGTTGGGCTGGCGTAAAAAGTAAAAGTACGAAAGTTGTTCGGCCCGATGAGATCTATATGTGTACCGAGTTTCATATTATTACATGCAAGCGTGTCTGATTTATGGACCAAGTTTTCGGACCCCGTTCAAGGGGGCGCTGTCGAGCCCCCCTGCCACGCCCGGGTACCAGCTTCAGCCCGGCCCTGATGGCCGCGGGTTCTGACCCGTGTGCAAAGTTTCAAGAGTTTTCGAGCACGTTAAGGGTCTCAAAAGTGCCCGAAAGGTTGACAGAAAAATAAGAATAAGAAGAAGAAGAATAAATATAGCTGCGAGCAGCGATTGCGGGCCCAAGCCGGTGGCACCGCCACCCTGGTGCCTTTAGTTACACTAAAGGCACCGGGCTGGCGGTTTCACCGGCTTGGGCCCTCCATCGCTGCTCGCAGCTATATTTATGTATATATATATATATATATAACAAAAAAAACAAAAACAAAATATATATATATAGCAAATATGTGCTTGGAAACATCACAGTTTAGCGGTGATTACTGTGTTTAAATAGTCAGTACAATTCATACTATTCTGAGCAGTGTAATTTTTATATGTTAGGTTGACTATTTTATTATTATATTTTATAAAGGCTATAATGAACAGACTGCGATATCAAGATTGCAATGCGCTCGCTCTGCACCATTATCAATGTCCGTGCGGATGAACATATTTTACTTTCGTTTTTAAGTTACCGATTCAAAAGCCCCCAGCGGTGTCACACATCGATTAAACGGTGGGAAAATTTTCCCACAGTCACATCCCTAATATATTTATATATAAATACAATAGGCCAACCTGAAAGAGAATTTTACTTGCCCGACCAGAGTAGCCTGATTAGAACGTCAATGACAAAAAAATAACTTGGGAATCACTAAAACGAGAGATTATTTTAATTTTATTACATTCATTTTAAGTTGCAATCAACAGTTGTTAAATGGATTACCAGTAATCAGTTGATCAATGGTAACAAGGTTGCGCTGCTGAGGCTCATGCAGCTTCTCCAGCACACAAAAAACAAACTCAGTTAACAACTTACTGACTATAAAAATTATAAATATGGAGTTTTGATATATTTTATAACAGTTAAGCAACCTCACTTGACGAGAAGGCTGTTTCCTGAATACAATCACGATTGAAACTGTGACATTGATTTCATACAACAGATTAAAAAACGGTTACAATCAAGTCACTTACATTTTAGATGCAATATTGACTGTTTTTGTTCTGTTTCAGCAGCGAAAATAGTTAAACAAAAAGATCACAGCAGAATCATCACGCGCATCTCTCAGCAATGTGTTTTCTCATTTCTGAATGATTCAGCATTTTGAACGAATCGGTTGACTCAAAGATTCAATGATCAATCCATAAACATATGTCTTAATCATGAATGACTCAGTCATTCAAACGAATCGTTTGAACGAATGAATCAATGACTCACTCATTAAGACGGTCGCCTGGCGACACTTAATGGCGGTTTAGTGTTATGTTTAAAAGTATCATTCTTTCCAACGTGTGTGTGATTTGTGTGTGCAACATTATCAATGTCCGTGCGGACGTCCGTATTTTTCTTTCACTTTTATATTAGCAATTTAAAAGCACCCGCTCGTGTCACACGTCGATTAACCGGTGGGAAAATATCCTCAGACACATACCTAATAAATGTATATTTAAATACAATATTGGCCTACCTGGTAAAAAGTTTTATATACTATTTTGATGTCCTTTTGGACACAAGAGGGCAGAATAGCCCTATGTATGACTTTTTTTTTTTTTTTTTTTTACTGTTTTTAATTTTAGAATAAAATTAGAATAAAATTCTTTTTAAAAACAGAAAAAAATGGGTTTAGTTGTAATATTTGTATACTTTTATATAGAAATAAATGGTATATAATTAAATTTTTAGAAGTTTTGAGGCTTTTAGTGTTTCCTTTTTGGACATTACTTTAATCCCTCACCATAGCAAAACCGTTTGAGATATTTATTATCCGTTCACAATTTAGCATATTTAATGTATTTTCATCATGTTGAAAAAGTTTGGTGGGAATAAAAGAAATAGTTTAAGAGGAGTGGCTAAAAATTCAGAGGCTGATTTTGCAAAAAAATCCACATTCAGACCAAAATATCTGACTTCCTGATGGCCGGAGCTAATGAATGTAAATTAGAAAGTTGTCCGGCTTGATGAGTACAATATACAAACTATTTTTTTTTTACTGTAGTTAAAACTAACCCGCCCACTTTTGTCAAAAGCATGTTGAAAGTGACACACTTCCTGCTGCCAGTTGGTGGCGCTATAACTTTGACTCACAATAGTTACATCCATCTGATCGGCCTCTTACCACGAACACACTGCTGAAGTTTCATCAAGATCAGTTAATGTATGCAGAAGTTATTCCACTTCGTGTTTCTCTTTTCTCGCCATAAATTCGTTTCCTCGCCACGGCCAAACCGTTCGAGATATCAAAAATCCGTCCGCAATTTAGAATCCTCAATGTCTTGACTTCATGCACACCGAGTTTGGTGGGGATTGGATGAATTCTCTAGGAGGAGTACTTCGCATTCCACAGCAAGCGTTTTCCAAACAACCCATAATAGCCGACTTCCTGTTGGGCTGGCGTAAAACTTGACCGGGGGAAAGTTGTTCGGCCCGATGATATCTATATGTGTACCGAGTTTCAAATGAATTCATGCAAGCGTGTTTGATCTATGGACCAAGTTTTGGGACCCCGTTCAAGGGGGCGCTGTTGAGCCCCCCTGCCACGCCCGGGTACCAGCTTCAACCCGTCCCTGATGGCAGGGGGTTCCGACTTGTATGTAAAGTTTCAAGAGTTTTTGAGCACGTTAAGGACCCCAAAAGCCCCTGAAACCTTGATTAACAATATAAAAGCAATAGTCAAATCCCCCCTCCCCTCTCACACACAGAGACACAGAGAGAGGGAGAGAAAATTCTTCAGAAAATCCACATTCAAACCAAAATATCTCTCTTCCTGTTGGTCGGAGATCGTTAATGTAAATTAGAAAGTTGTCCGTCTTGATGAGAACAATACACATACCAAGTTTTGTTGCTGTTGATAAAACTAACCCCCCCACTTATGACTAAAGGTGGCGCTACTGAGCCCCTCACCACGCCCGTTTCTGAAACTTTGCACATGTCTACGGACTAATAAATGTGATGTGTCTGTCGAGTTTCATCCAATTTCAAGTATGTTAAGAGTCTCAAAAGCATCAAAAAAGAATATTAAAGTTTGAAGCGTTGCCATGGCAACAGTATTAAAGATATCAAAAATCCTTTCACAGGTCTACATCTGCCGTGTGTTTACATTATACACATAAACTTTGAAGCAAATCGGGTAAAAATAAGAGGGTGATTTCAAAGCATTTTGAAAGGGACACACTTCCTGCTGCCAGTTGGTGGCGCTATAACTTTGACTCACAATAGTCACATCCATGTGATCGGCCTCTTACAACGAACACACTGCTGAAGTTTCATCAAGATCAGTTAATGTATGCAGAAGTTATAACACACTTCCTGTTTCCATTATTCGCCATCAATTCGTGTCCTCGCCACGGCCAAACCGTTCGAGATATCAAAAATCTGTCCGCAATTTAGCATCCTCAATGTCTTGACTTTATGCTGGCCGAGTTTGGAGGCGAATGGATGTATTCCCTAGGAGGAGTACATTAAATTCCACAGCATGCGTTTCCAAACAACCCATAATAGCCGACTTCCTGTTGGGCTGGCGTAAAAAGTAAAAGTAGGAAAGTTGTTCGGCCCGATGAGATCTATATATGTACCGAGTTTCATATTATTACATGCAAGCGTGTCTGATTTATGGACCATGTTTTCGGACCCCGTTCAAGGGGGCGCTGTTGAGCCCCCCTGCCACGCCCGGGTACCAGCTTCAGCCCGGCCCTGATGGCCGCGGGTTCTGACCTGTCTGCAAAGTTTCAAGAGTTTTCGAGCACGTTAAGGGTCTCAAAAGTGCCCGAAAGGTTGACAGAAAAATAATAATAATAAATATAGCTGCGAGCAGCGATTGCGGGCCCAAGCCGGTGGCACCGCAACCCCGGTGCCTTTAGTTACCTAAAGGCACCGGGGGTGGCGGTGCCGCCGGCTTTGGCCCTTCATCGCTGCTCGCAGCCATATTTATATATATATATATATATATATATATATATATACATACATACATACATAGGCTACATATATATATATATATATATATATATATATATATATATATATATGTATATATATATATATATTTATGTGTGTATGTGTGTGTGTATATATATATATATATATATATATATGTGTGTGTATATATAGATATATATATATGTGTGTGTGTGTGTATATATATATATATATATATATATATATATATAAAAGACAGAAAATATTACTTGTCTTACCTTATTCTGATTTTATGATACACTCAAAATATTCCACAACAAATCCTTTAAATTTAATGTAAAAATAAAAACGAAAGTAAGTGTTTGGCTCACGTAACCCTATCATTAGAATCAAAACGTTTCAACAGTTGTGATGTATTTGGATGCTAAACTATTCTTTATTATAGGCTTTGTACTTCACTCGGTTTGCAATATCGACGGAAAAAATCATCCTCTTCACACGCGCAAAAATGTGCTTGGAAAAATCACAGTGGAGCAGTGCTTACTGTTAATGTACGAATTGTACTACTGACTATTTAAACAGAGCAGTGTGTATATGTTAGGTTTACTATTTTATTATATTTTATTAAGGCTATAATGAACAGGCTGCGATGTCAAGTTTGCAATGCTGGAATGTGTGTGTGATTTAACAGTAGACACATAAAAACATAATTGGCACATCATTTTGTTCATACAGGATATCATTCAAACTGCAAAGTGTTTACTTATATTTATGTACACTCGCAATGAAACACAACATGGTGCTTTTGTAAAATAAATTCAAGCAATCCACCCCCCGAAATGGCGTTCATTTTAAAATTAAACTAAAAGCTCTTGGCTAAACAGGCATTCATAACTGTGAGCGCCCACGGCGAGGAACGAGCAGAACAGAGTGAACGTTTTTTAGTTAATTCCTACTTCCATAGGAATTCATTGAAAATGCTCGCTCTACTCAGCACCATTATCCAAGTCTGTGCAGACATCTGTATTTTACTTTAAGTTAGCGATTTAAAAGCCCCCAGCGGTGTCACACGTCGATTAACCGACATCCCTAATATATTTATACAATAGGCCTACCTGAAAGAGAATTTAGCTTGCCCGACCAGAGTAGCCTGATTAGAACGTCAATGACAAAAAATAACTTGGGAATTACAAAAAAACGAGAGATTATTCTAATTTTATTACATTCATTTTAAGTTGCAATCAACAGTTGATAATAAATGTATTACTGATCAATGGTAACAAGGTTGCTGTTTCAGCAGCAAAAATAGTTAAACAAAGATCACAGCAGAACCGTCGCGCATCTCACAGCAACTTGTTTTCTCATTACTGAATGATTCAGCATTTAGAACGGATCGGTTGACTCAAAGATTCAATGATCAATCCATAAACATCTGTCTCAATCATGAATGACTCAGTCATTCGAACGAATCGTTTGAACGAATGAATCAATGACTCGCTCATTAAGACGGTCGCCTGGCGACACCTAATGACGGTTTAGTGTTACGTTTAAAAGTATCATTCTTTCCAACGTGTGTGCACCATTATCAATGTCCGTGCGGACGTCCGAATTTTACTTTCACTTTTATATTAGCGATTTAAAAGCACCCGCTCGTGTCACACGTCGATTAACCGTTGGGAAAATATCCTCACAGTCATATACCTAATACATTTATATTTAAATACAATATAGGCCTACCTAGTAAAAAGTTTTATATACTATATTTATATCCTTTTGGACACAAGAGGGCAGTATAGCCCTATATTTGCTTTTTTGTTGAACCAAATAGCACTAAATAGCCTGTTTTTAACTTTTTTTATACTTCTTGAATTGCAAAAACAGAATAAAATGGGTTTAGTTCTAATATTTGTATAATTTTATATAAAAATAAACGGTGTATAATTACATTTGTAGAAGATATGAGATGTTTTCTGATTCCTTTTTTGACATTACTTTAATCCCTCGCCATATCAAAACCGTTTGAAATATTCAATATCCGTTCACAATTTAGAATCTTTAATGTATTTTCATCATGTTGAAAAAGTTTGGTGGGAATAAAATAAATAGTTTAAGAGGAGTGGCTAAAAATTCAGAGGCTGATTTTGCAAAAAAATCCACATTCAGACCAAAATATCTGACTTCCTGATGGCCGGAGCTAATGAATGAAAATTAGAAAGTTGTCCGGCTTGATGAGTACAATATACAAACAATTTTTTTTTTTACTGTAGTTAAAACTAACCCGCCCACTTTTGTCAAAAGCATGTTGAAAGTGACACACTTCCTGCTGCCAGTTGGTGGCGCTATAACTTTGACTCACAATAGTTACATCCATCTGATCGGCCTCTTACCACGAACACACTGCTGAAGTTTCATCAAGATCAGTTAATGTATGCAGAAGTTATTCCACTTCGTGTTTCTCTTTTCTCGCCATAAATTCGTTTCCTCGCCACGGCCAAACCGTTCGAGATATCAAAAATCCGTCCGCAATTTAGAATCCTCAATGTCTTGACTTCATGCACACCGAGTTTGGTGGGGATTGGATGAATTCTCTAGGAGGAGTACTTCGCATTCCACAGCAAGCGTTTTCCAAACAACCCATAATAGCCGACTTCCTGTTGGGCTGGCGCAAAACTTAGAGCACGAAAGTTGTTCGGCCCGATGAGATCTATGTGTGTGCCGAGTTTCATATTAATTCATGCAAGCTAGTTTGATCTATGGAGCAAGTTTTCGGACCCCATTCCAGGGGGCGCTGTTGAGCCCCCCTTGCACGCCCGGGTACCAGCTTCAGCCAGGCCCTGATGGCCGCAGGTTCCGACTTGTATGTAAAGTTTCAAGAGTTTTTGAGCACGTTAAGGACCCCAAAAGCCCCTGAAACCTTGATTAACAATATAAAAGCAATAGTCAAATCCCCCCTCCCCTCTCACACACAGAAACACAGAGAGAGGGAGAGAAAATTCTTCAGAAAATCCACATTCAAACCAAAATATCTCTCTTCCTGTTGGTCGGAGATCGTTAATGTAAATTAGAAAGTTGTCCGTCTTGATGAGAACAATACACATACCAAGTTTTGTTGCTGTTGATAAAACTAACCCCCCCACTTATGACTAAAGGTGGCGCTACTGAGCCCCTCACCACGCCCGTTTCTGAAACTTTGCACATGTCTACGGGCTAATAAATGTGATGTGTCTGTCGAGTTTCATCCAATTTCAAGTATGTTAAGAGTCTCAAAAGCATCAAAAAAGAATATTAAAGTTTGAAGCGTTGCCATGGCAACAGTATTAAAGATATCAAAAATCCTTTCACAGGTCTACATCTGCCGTGTGTTTACATTATACACATAAACTTTGAAGCAAATCGGGTAAAAATAAGAGGGTGATTTCAAAGCATTTTGAAAGGGACACACTTCCTGCTGCCAGTTGGTGGCGCTATAACTTTGACTCACAATAGTCACATCCATGTGATCGGCCTCTTACAACGAACTCACTGCTGAAGTTTCATCAAGATCAGTTAATGTATGCAGAAGTTATAACACACTTCCTGTTTCCATTATTCGCCATCAATTCGTGTCCTCGCCACGGCCAAACCGTTCGAGATATCAAAAATCTGTCCGCAATTTAGCATCCTCAATGTCTTGACTTCATGCTGACTGAGTTTGGAGGCGAATGGATGAATTCCCTAGGAGGAGTACATTAAATTCCACAGCATGCGTTTCCAAACAACCCATAATAGCCGACTTCCTGTTGGGCTGGTGTAAAAAGTAAAAGTACGAAAGTTGTTCGGCCCGATGAGATCTATATGTGTACCGAGTTTCATATTATTACATGCAAGCGTGTCTGATTTATGGACCAAGTTTTCGGACCCCGTTCAAGGGGGCGCTGTCGAGCCCCCCTGCCACGCCCGGGTACCAGCTTCAGCCCGGCCCTGATGGCCGCGGGTTCTGACCCGTGTGCAAAGTTTCAAGAGTTTTTGAGCACGTTAAGGGTCTCAAAAGTACCCGAAAGGTTGACAGAAAAATAAGAATAAGAAGAAGAATAATAATAAATATAGCTGCGAGCAGCGATTGCGGGCCCAAGCCGGTGGCACCGCCACCCTGGTGCCTTTAGTTACACTAAAGGCACCGGGGTGGCGGTGTCACCGGCTTGGGCCCTCCATCGCTGCTCGCAGCTATATTTATATATATATATATATATATATATATATATATATATATATATATATATATACACACACATATATATATATATATATATATATATATATATATATATATATATATATATAATAAAGACGGGAAATTTTACTTGTCTTACCTTATTCTGATTTTATGATACACTCAAAATATTCCACAACAAATCCTTTAAATTTAATGTAAAAATAAAAACGAAAGTAAGCCGTGTTGGTCTCACGTAACCCTCTCATTAGAATCAAAATGTTTCAATATTTGCTATGTATTTGGATGCTAAACTATTCTTTATTATAGGCTTTGTACTTCACTCGTGTTCCAATATCGATGGAAAAAATCATCCTCTTTACACGCGCAAAAATGTGCTTGGAAACATCACAGTGGAGCTCTGCTTACTGTGAATGGTACAAATTGTACTACTGACTATTTAAACAGAGCAGTGTAATTCGTATATGTTATGTTGACTATTTTTATTATTATATTGTATTAGGGCTATAATGAACAGGCTGCGATGTCAAGATTGCAATTCTGGAATGTGTGTGTGTGTGTGTGTGTGTGTGTGTGTGTGTGTGTGTGTGTGTGACGCGGTTGCGGTTGAACAGTGGACACATAAAAACATAAATAAAATGTATTAGTTTATTCCTACTTCCATAGGAATACATTGAAAATGCTCGCTCTACTCCGCACCATTATCAATGTCTGTGCGGACATCTGTATTTTATTTTCGCTTTTAAGTTAGCGATTTAAAAGCCCTCAGCGGTGTCACACGTCGATTAACCGGTGGGAAAATGTTATCACAGTCACATCCCTAATATATAAATACAATAGGCCTACCTGAAAGAGAATTTTACTTGCCCGACCAGAGTATAGCCTGATTAGAACGTCAATAACAAAACAAATTACTTGGGAATCACTAAAATGAGAGATTATTCTAATTTCATTACATTCATTTTAAGTTGCAATCAGCAGTTAATAATAAATGTCTTACTGATCAATGGTAACAATGTTGCCCTGCTGAGGCTCATGCAGCTTCTCCAGGAGAATTGTGAACAAATGAGCGCAGCACACAAAAAAAGCAACCCAGTTAACAACATACTGACTATAAAAATGACAAATATGGAGTTTTTATATATTTTATAAAATATAAGCAACCTCACTTGACGAGTAGGCTACTATTTCCTGAATACAATCACGATTGAAACTGTGACATTGATTTCATACAACAGGTTAATAAACAGTTACAATTAAGTCACTTACATTTTAGATGCAATATTGACTGTTTTTGTTCTGTTTCAGCAGCAAAAATAGTTAAACAAAGATCACAGCAGAACCACAGCAACTTGTTTTCTCATTACTGAATGATTCAGCATTTTGAAACGAATCGGTTGACTCAAAGATTCAATGGTCAATCCATAAACATCTGTCTCAATCATGAATGACTCAGTCATTCGAACGAATCGTTTGAACGAATGAATCAATGACTCGCTCATTAAGATGGTCGCCTGGCGACACCTAATGGCGGTTTAGTGTTTAAAAGTATCATTCTTTCCAACGTGCACCATTATCAATGTCAGTGCGGACGTCCGTTTTTTACTTTCACTTTTATATTAGCGATTTAAAAGCACCCGCTCGTGTCACACGTCGATTAACCGATGGGAAAATATCCTCACAGTCATACCTAATACATTTATATTTAAATACAATAGGCCTACCTAGTAAAACGTTTTATATACTATTATGATTTCCTTTTGGACACAAGAGGGCAGTATAGCCCTATGTTTGCTTTTTTGTTGAACCAAATAGCACTTAATAGCCTGTTTTTAACTTTTTCATACTCCTTGAATAGCAAAAACAGAATAAAATGGGTTTAGTTCTAATATTTGTATAATTTTATATAAAAATAAATGGTGTATAATTACATTTTTAGAAGTTATGAGATGTTTCCTGCTTCCTTTTTGACATTAATTTAATCCCTCGCCATAGCAAAACCGTTTGAGATATTCAATATCCGTTTACAATTTAGCATCATTAATATATTTGTATCATGTTGAAAAAGTTTGGTGGGAATAAAATAAATAGTTTAAGAGGTGTGGCTAAAAATTCAGAGGCTGATTTTGCAAAAAAAAATCCACATTCAGACCAAAATATCTGACTTCCTGATGGCCGGAGCTAATGAATGTAAATTAGAAAGTTGTCCGGCTTGATGAGTACAATATACAAACTATTTTTTTTTTACTGTAGTTAAAACTAACCCGCCCACTTTTGTCAAAAGCATGTTGAAAGTGACACACTTCCTGCTGCCAGTTGGTGGCGCTATAACTTTGACTCACAATAGTTACATCCATCTGATCGGCCTCTTACCACGAACACACTGCTGAAGTTTCATCAAGATCAGTTAATGTATGCAGAAGTTATTCCACTTCGTGTTTCTCTTTTCTCGCCATAAATTCGTTTCCTCGCCACGGCCAAACCGTTCGAGATATCAAAAATCCGTCCGCAATTTAGAATCCTCAATGTCT
>CM038631.1:23851291-23943791 GCA_021554675.1 Leuciscus idus
GAGAATTCTACAAAAAATCACATTCAAACCAAAATATCTCACTTCCTGTTGGTCACAGCTTATGACTATAAATTAGAAAGTTGTCCGGCTTGATGAGAACAATATACATAACGATTTTTGTGACTCTACTTAAAACTAAGCCCCCATTTTTGACTAAAGGTGGCGCTACTGAGCCCCTCACCACGCCCGTTTCTGAAACTTTGCACATGTCTACCGGCTAATAAATGTGATGTGTCTGTCGAGTTTCATCCAATTTCAAGTATGTTAAGAGTCTCAAAAGCATCTGAAAAGAATATTAAAGTTTGATGCGTTGCCACGGCAACAGTATTTAAGATATCAATAAACCTTTCACAGGTCTACATCTGCCGTGTGTCTACATTATACACATAAAGTTTGAAGCAAATCGGGTAAAAATAAGAGGGTGATTTCAAAGCATTTTGAAAGTGACACACTTCCTGCTGCCAGTTGGTGGCGCTATAACTTTGACTCACAATAGTCACATCCATGTGATCGGCCTCTTACAACGAACACACTGCGGAAGTTTCATCAAGATCAGTTAATGTATGCAGAAGTTATAACACACTTCCTGTTTATCTTTTCTCGCTATAAATTCGTTTCATCGCCACGGCCAAACCGTTCGAGATATCAAAAATCCGTCCGCAATTTAGCATCCTCAATGTCTTGACTTCATTCCCACCGAGTTTGGTGGCGATCGGGTGAATTCCCTAGGAGAAGTGTTTCAAATACCAGACCATGCGTTTCCAAACAACCCTTAATAGCCGACTTCCTGTTGGGCTGGCATAAAACTTAGAGCACGAAAGTTGTTCGGCCCAATGAGATCTATATGTGTACAGAGTTTCATATTATTACATGCAAGCGTGTTTGATTTATGGACCAAGTTTTCGGACCCCGTTCCAGGGGGCGCTGATGAGCCCCCCTGCCACGCCCGGGTACCAGCTTCAGCCCGGCCCTGATGGCCGCGGGTTCTGACCTGTGTGCAAAGTTTCAAGAGTTTTCGAGCATGTTAAGGGCCCCAAAAGTGCCCGAGAAGTAGAAAAAAATAATAATAATAATAAACAAATATAGCTGCGAGCAGCGATTGCGGGCCCAAGCCGGTGGCACCGCCACCCTGGTGCCTTTAGTTACACTAAAGGCACCGGGGTGGCGGTGTCACCGGCTTGGGCCCTCCATCGCTGCTCGCAGCTATATTTATATATATATATATATATATATATATATATATATATATATATAACAAAAAAAACAAAAACAATATATATATATATATATTTTAAGTGTTTATATATATATATTTTTATATATATATATAAAAAAATTTGGATGCTAAACATTTGTTTATTATAGGCTTTGTACTTCACTCACGTTCCACTATTGAAGGGAAAAAATTATCCTCTTCACATGCGCAAATATGTGCTTGGAAACATCACAGTTTAGCGGTGATTACTGTGTTTAAATAGTCAGAACAATTCATACTATTCAGAGCAGTGTAATTTTTATATGTTAGGTTGACTATTTTATTATTATATTTTATAAAGGCTATAATGAACAGACTGCGATATCAAGATTGCAATGCGCTCGCTCTGCACCATTATCAATGTCCGTGCAGACGAACATATTTTACTTTCGTTTTTAAGTTACCGATTCAAAAGCCCCCAGCGGTGTCACACATCGATTAACCGGTGGGAAAATTTCCCACAGTCACATCCCTAATATATTTATATATAAATACAATAGGCCAACCTGAAAGAGAATTTTACTTGCCCGACCAGAGTAGCCTGATTAGAACGTCAATGACAAAAAAATAACTTGGGAATCACTAAAACGAGAGATTATTCTAATTTTATTACATTAATTTTAAGTTGCAATCAACAGTTGTTAATAAATGGATTACCAGTAATCAGTTGATCAATGGTAACAAGGTTGCGCTGCTGAGGCTCATGCAGCTTCTCCAGGAGAAATGTAAACAAATGAGATCAGCACACAAAAAACAAACTCAGTTAACAACTTACTGACTATAAAAATTATAAATATGGAGTTTTGATATATTTTATAACAGTTAAGCAACCTCACTTGATGAGAAGGCTGTTTCCTGAATACAATCACGATTGAAACTGTGACATTGATTTCATACAACAGGTTAAAAAACAGTTACAATCAAGTCACTTACATTTTAGATGCAATATTGACTGTTTTTGTTCTGTTTCAGCAGCGAAAATAGTTAAACAAAAAGATCACAGCAGAATCATCACGCGCATCTCTCAGCAATGTGTTTTCTCATTTCTGAATGATTCAGCATTTTGAACGAATCGGTTGACTCAAAGATTGAATGATCAATCCATAAACATATGTCTTAATCATGAATGACTCAGTCATTCAAACGAATCGTTTGAACGAATGAATCAATGACTCACTCATTAAGACGGTCGCCTGGCGACACTTAATGGCGGTTTAGTGTTATGTTTAAAAGTATCATTCTTTCCAACGTGTGTGTGATTTGTGTGTGCAACATTATCAATGTCCGTGCGGACGTCCGTATTTTTCTTTCACATTTATATTAGCAATTTAAAAGCACCCGCTCGTGTCACACGTCGATTAACCGGTGGGAAAATATCCTCAGACACATACCTAATAAATGTATATTTAAATACAATATTGGCCTACCTAGTAAAAAGTTGTATATACTATTTTGATGTCCTTTTGGACACAAGAGGGCAGAACAGCCCTATGCATGACTTTTTTTTTTTTTTTTACTTTACTGTTTTTAATTTTAGAATAAAATTAGAATAAAATTCTTTTTAAAAACAGAAAAAAATGGGTTTAGTTGTAATATTTGTATACTTTTATATAGAAATAAATGGTATATAATTAAATTTTTAGAAGATTTGAGGCTTTTTAGTGTTTCCTTTTTGGACATTAATCCCTCGCCATAGCAAAACCGTTTGAGATATTTATTATCCGTTCACAATTTAGCATATTTAATGTATTTTCATCATGTTGAAAAAGTTTGGTGGGAATAAAATAAATAGTTTAAGAGGAGTGGCTAAAAATTCAGAGGCTGATTTAGCAAAAAAATCCACATTCAGACCAAAATATCTGACTTCCTGATGGCCGGAGCTAATGAATGTAAATTAGAAAGTTGTCCGGCTTGATGAGTACAATATACAAACTATTTTTTTTTTACTGTAGTTAAAACTAACCCGCCCACTTTTGTCAAAAGCATGTTGAAAGTGACACACTTCCTGCTGCCAGTTGGTGGCGCTATAACTTTGACTCACAATAGTTACATCCATCTGATCGGCCTCTTACCACGAACACACTGCTGAAGTTTCATCAAGATCAGTTAATGTATGCAGAAGTTATTCCACTTCGTGTTTCTCTTTTCTCGCCATAAATTAGTTTCCTCGCCACGGCCAAACCGTTCGAGATATCAAAAATCCGTCCGCAATTTAGAATCCTCAATGTCTTGACTTCATGCACACCGAGGTTGGTGGGGATTGGATGAATTCTCTAGGAGGAGTACTTCGCATTCCACAGCAAGCGTTTTCCAAACAACCCATAATAGCCGACTTCCTGTTGGGCTGGCGTAAAACTTGACCAGGGGAAAGTTGTTCGGCCCGATGATATCTATATGTGTACCGAGTTTCAAATTAATTCATGCAAGCGTGTTTGATCTATGGACCAAGTTTTGGGACCCCGTTCAAGGGGGCGCTGTTGAGCCCCCCTGCCACGCCCGGGTACCAGCTTCAACCCGTCCCTGATGGCAGGGGGTTCCGACTTGTATGTAAAGTTTCAAGAGTTTTTGAGCACGTTAAGGACCCCAAAAGCCCCTGAAACCTTGATTAACAATATAAAAGCAATAGTCAAATCCCCCCTCCCCTCTCACACACAGAAACACAGAGAGAGGGAGAGAAAATTCTTCAGAAAATCCACATTCAAACCAAAATATCTCTCTTCCTGTTGGTCGGAGATCGTTAATGTAAATTAGAAAGTTGTCCGTCTTGATGAGAACAATACACATACCAAGTTTTGTTGCTGTTGATAAAACTAACCCCCCCACTTATGACTAAAGGTGGCGCTACTGAGCCCCTCACCACGCCCGTTTCTGAAACTTTGCACATGTCTACGGGCTAATAAATGTGATGTGTCTGTCGAGTTTCATCCAATTTCAAGTATGTTAAGAGTCTCAAAAGCATCAAAAAAGAATATTAAAGTTTGAAGCGTTGCCATGGCAACAGTATTAAAGATATCAAAAATCCTTTCACAGGTCTACATCTGCCGTGTGTTTACATTATACACATAAACTTTGAAGCAAATCGGGTAAAAATAAGAGGGTGATTTCAAAGCATTTTGAAAGGGACACACTTCCTGCTGCCAGTTGGTGGCGCTATAACTTTGACTCACAATAGTCACATCCATGTGATCGGCCTCTTACAACGAACTCACTGCTGAAGTTTCATCAAGATCAGTTAATGTATGCAGAAGTTATAACACACTTCCTGTTTCCATTATTCGCCATCAATTCGTGTCCTCGCCACGGCCAAACCGTTCGAGATATCAAAAATCTGTCCGCAATTTAGCATCCTCAATGTCTTGACTTCATGCTGACTGAGTTTGGAGGCGAATGGATGAATTCCCTAGGAGGAGTACATTAAATTCCACAGCATGCGTTTCCAAACAACCCATAATAGCCGACTTCCTGTTGGGCTGGTGTAAAAAGTAAAAGTACGAAAGTTGTTCGGCCCGATGAGATCTATATGTGTACCGAGTTTCATATTATTACATGCAAGCGTGTCTGATTTATGGACCAAGTTTTCGGACCCCGTTCAAGGGGGCGCTGTCGAGCCCCCCTGCCACGCCCGGGTACCAGCTTCAGCCCGGCCCTGATGGCCGCGGGTTCTGACCCGTGTGCAAAGTTTCAAGAGTTTTTGAGCACGTTAAGGGTCTCAAAAGTACCCGAAAGGTTGACAGAAAAATAAGAATAAGAAGAAGAATAATAATAATAAATAATCCTACCGAAAACAATAGGGCCTTCGCCCTTTCAGGGCTTGGGCCCTAATAATAATAATAATAATAATAATAATAAATAATCCTACCGGAAACAATAGGGCCTTCGCCCTTTCAGGGCTTGGGCCCTAAATATATATATATATATATATATATGTGTGTGTGTGTGTGTATGTATATATATATATATATATATATATATATATATATATATATATATATATATATATATATAAATATAGCTGCGAGCAGCGATTACGGGCCCAAGCCGGTGGCACCGCAACCCCGGTGCCTTTAGTTACCTAAAGGCACCGGGGATGGCGGTGCCACCGGCTTTGGCCCTCCATCGCTGCTCGCAGCTATATTTATATATATATATATATATATATATATATATATATATATATACATACACACACACACACACATATATATATATATATATATATATGTGTGTGTGTGTATATAAATATCTATCTATCTATATCTATATCCATATATATATCTATATATATATATATATATATATATATATATATATACACACACACACACACACACACACACATATATATATATATATATATATATATATATATATGACAGAAAATATTACTTGTCTTACCTTATTCTGATTTTATGATACACTCAAAATATTCCACAACAAATCCTTTAAATTTAATGTAAAAATAAAAACGAAAGTAAGCAGTGTTGGTCTCACGTAACCCTCTCATTAGAATCAAAATGTTTCAATTTTTGCGATGTATTTGGATGCTAAACTATTCTTTATTATAGGCTTTGTACTTCACTCGTGTTCCAATATCGATGGAAAAAATCATCCTCTTCACACGCGCAAAAATGTTCTTGGAAACATCACAGTGGAGCTCTGCTTACTGTAAATGGTACAGATTGTACTACTGACTATTTAAACAGAGCAGTGTAATTCGTTTATGTTAGGTTGACTATTTTTATTATTATATTGTATTAGGGCTATAATGAATGTCAAGATTGCAATTCTGGAATGTGTGTGTGACGCGGTTGCGGTTGAACAGTGGACACAAAAACATAAATAAAATGTTTTAGTTAATTCCTACATCCATAGGAATACATTGAAAATGCTCGCTCTACTCCGCACCATTATCAATGTCTGTGCGGACGTCTGTATTTTACTAGTATATAGTATACTATAGTTAGCGATTTAAAAGCCCTCAGCGGTGTCACATGTCGATTAACCGGTGGGAAAATTTTATCACAGTCACATCCCTAATATATTTATATATAAATACAATAGGCCTCCCTGAAAGAGAATTTTACTTGCCCGACCAAAGTATAGCCTGATTAGAACGTCAATAACAAAAAAATAACTTGGGAATCACTAAAACGAGAGATTATTCTAATTTCATTACATTCATTTTAAGTTGCAATCAGCAGTTAATAATAAATGTATTACTGATCAATGGTAACAAGGTTGCACTGCTGAGGCTCATGCTGCTTCTCCAGGAGAATTGTAAACAAATGAGCGCAGCACACAAAAAAGCAACCCAGTTAACAACATACTGACTATAAAAATTACAAATATGGAGTTTTTATATATTTTATAACATATGATAGAGTTAAGCAACCTCACTTGACGAGTAGGCAACTATTTCCTGAATACAATCACGATTGAAACTGTGACATTGATTTCATACAACAGGTTAATAAACAGTTACAATTAAGTCACTTACATTTTAGATGCAATATTGACTGTTTTTGTTCTGTTTCAGCAGCAAAAATAGTTAAACAAAGATCACAGCAACTTGTTTTCTCATTACTGAATGATTCAGCATTTTGAAACGAATCGCTTGACTCAAAGATTCAATGGTCAATCCATAAACATCTGTCTCAATCATGAATGACTCAGTCATTGGAATGAATCGTTTGAACGAATGAATCAATGACTCGCTCATTAAGATGGTCGCCTGGCGACACCTAATGGCGGTTTAGTGTTATGTTTAAAAGTATCATTCTTTCCAACGTGCACCATTATCAATGTCCGTGCGGACGTCCGTTTTTTTACTTTCACTTTTATATTAGCGATTTAAAAGCACCCGCTCGTGTCACACGTCGCTTAACCGATGGGAAAATATCCTCACAGTCATATACCTAATAAATTTATATTTAAATACAATAGGCCTACCTAGTAAAACGTTTTATATACTATTTTGATATCCTTTTGGACACAAGAGGGCAGTATAGCCCTATGTTTGCTTTTTTGTTGAAACAAATAGCACTAAATAGCCTGTTTTTAACTTTTTCATACTTTTTGAATTGCAAAAACAGAATAAAATAGGTTTAGTTCTAATATTTGTATAATTTTATATAAAAATAAATGGTGTATAATTAAATTTTAAGAATATATGAGATGTTTTCTGATTCCTTTTTTGACATTATTTTAATCCCTCGCCATGTCAAAACCGTTTGAAATATTTAATATCCGTTCACAATTTAGCATCTTTAATGTATTTTCATCGTGTTAAAAAAGTTTGGTGTGAATAAAAAAAAAACACAGTGGGTAAGAAGCAGAGGCTGAATTTGCAAATAAATCCACATTCAAACCAAAATATCTGACTTCCTATTGGTCGAAGCTAATAACTGTATATTAGAAAGTTTTCCGGCTCGATGAGACCAATGTACGTACTGATTTTTAAAACTGTGGGTAAAACTAACCCCCCCACTTTCGTCAAAAGCATTTTGAAAGTGACCCACTTCCTGCTGCCAGTTGGTGGCGCTATAACTTTGACTCACAATAGTTACATCCATCTGATCGGCCTCTTACCACGAACACACTGGTGAAGTTTCATCAAGATCCGTTAATGTATGCAGAAGTTATACCACTTCGTGTTTCTCTTTTCTCGCCATAAATTCGTTTCCTCGCCACGGCCAAACCGTTCGAGATATCAAAAATCCGTCCGCAATTTAGAATCCTCAATGTCTTGACTTCATGCACACCGAGTTTGGTGGGGATTGGATGAATTCTCTAGGAGGAGTACTTCGCATTCCACAGCAAGCGTTCTCCAAACAACCCATAATTGCCGACTTCCTGTTGGGCTGGCGTAAAACTTAGAGCACGAAAGTTGTTCAGCCCGATGTGATCTATATGTGTACCAAGTTTCATATCATTACATGCAAGTGTGTTTGATTTATGGACAAGTGTTCGGATCCCATTCCAGGGGGCGCTGTTGAGCCCCCCTGCCACGCCCGGGTACCAGCTTCAGCCCGGCCCTGATGGCCGCGGGTTCTGACCTGTGTGCAAAGTTTCAAGAGTTTTCGAGCACGTTAAAGGCCCCAAAAGCCCCTGAAACCTTGAAAAACAGGAATTTTAAACAAATCTCACTCAAAAGACAAATCCCCCCACCCCTCACACACACAGAGACGCAGAGGCAGAGAGAGAGAGGGAGAGAATTCTACAAAAAATCACATTCAAACCAAAATATCTCACTTCCTGTTGGTCACAGCTTATGACTATAAATTAGAAAGTTGTCCGGCTTGATGAGAACAATATACATAACGATTTTTGTGACTCTACTTAAAACTAAGCCCCCATTTTTGACTAAAGGTGGCGCTACTGAGCCCCTCACCACGCCCGTTTCTGAAACTTTGCACATGTCTACCGGCTAATAAATGTGATGTGTCTGTCGAGTTTCATCCAATTTCAAGTATGTTAAGAGTCTCAAAAGCATCTGAAAAGAATATTAAAGTTTGATGCGTTGCCACGGCAACAGTATTTAAGATATCAATAAACCTTTCACAGGTCTACATCTGCCGTGTGTCTACATTATACACATAAAGTTTGAAGCAAATCGGGTAAAAATAAGAGGGTGATTTCAAAGCATTTTGAAAGTGACACACTTCCTGCTGCCAGTTGGTGGCGCTATAACTTTGACTCACAATAGTCACATCCATGTGATCGGCCTCTTACAACGAACACACTGCGGAAGTTTCATCAAGATCAGTTAATGTATGCAGAAGTTATAACACACTTCCTGTTTATCTTTTCTCGCTATAAATTCGTTTCATCGCCACGGCCAAACCGTTCGAGATATCAAAAATCCGTCCGCAATTTAGCATCCTCAATGTCTTGACTTCATTCCCACCGAGTTTGGTGGCGATCGGGTGAATTCCCTAGGAGAAGTGTTTCAAATACCAGACCATGCGTTTCCAAACAACCCTTAATAGCCGACTTCCTGTTGGGCTGGCATAAAACTTAGAGCACGAAAGTTGTTCGGCCCAATGAGATCTATATGTGTACCGAGTTTCATATTATTACATGCAAGCGTGTTTGATTTATGGACCAAGTTTTCGGACCCCGTTCCAGGGGGCGCTGATGAGCCCCCCTGCCACGCCCGGGTACCAGCTTCAGCCCGGCCCTGATGGCCGCGGGTTCTGACCTGTGTGCAAAGTTTCAAGAGTTTTCGAGCATGTTAAGGGCCCCAAAAGTGCCCGAGAAGTAGAAAAAAATAATAATAATAATAAACAAATATAGCTGCGAGCAGCGATTGCGGGCCCAAGCCGGTGGCACCGCCACCCTGGTGCCTTTAGTTACACTAAAGGCACCGGGGGTGGCGGTGTCACCGGCTTGGGCCCTTTTAGAATTTGAAGCTTGGGCTTGGGCTTGGGCCCTTTTAGAATTTTTATTCTAAAATTAGAATAAAATTCTTTTTAAAAACAGAAAAAAATGGGTTTAGTTGTAATATTTGTATACTTTTATATAGAAATAAATGGTATATAATTAAATTTTTAGAAGATTTGAGGCTTTTTAGTGTTTCCTTTTTGGACATTAATCCCTCGCCATAGCAAAACCGTTTGAGATATTTATTATCCGTTCACAATTTAGCATATTTAATGTATTTTCATCATGTTGAAAAAGTTTGGTGGGAATAAAATAAATAGTTTAAGAGGAGTGGCTAAAAATTCAGAGGCTGATTTAGCAAAAAAATCCACATTCAGACCAAAATATCTGACTTCCTGATGGCCGGAGCTAATGAATGTAAATTAGAAAGTTGTCCGGCTTGATGAGTACAATATACAAACTATTTTTTTTTTACTGTAGTTAAAACTAACCCGCCCACTTTTGTCAAAAGCATGTTGAAAGGGACACACTTCCTGCTGCCAGTTGGTGGCGCTATAACTTTGACTCACAATAGTCACATCCATGTGATCGGCCTCTTACAACGAACACACTGCTGAAGTTTAATCAAGATCAGTTAATGTATGCAGAAGTTATAACACACTTCCTGTTTCCATTATTCGCCATCAATTCGTGTCCTCGCCACGGCCAAACCGTTCGAGATATCAAAAATCTGTTCGCAATTTAGCATCCTCAATGTCTTGACTTCATGCTGACTGAGTTTGGAGGCGAATGGATGAATTCCCTAGGAGGAGTACATTCAATTCCACAGCATGCGTTTCCAAACAACCCATAATAGCCGACTTCCTGTTGGGCTGGCGTAAAAAGTAAAAGTACGAAAGTTATTTGGCCCGATGAGATCTATATGTGTATTGAGTTTCATATTATTACATGCAAGCGTGTCTGATTTATGGACCAAACTTTCGGACCCCGTTCAAGGGGGCGCTGTTGAGCCCCCCTGCCACGCCCGGGTACCAGCTTCAGCCCGGCCCTGATGGCCGCAGGTTCTGACCTGTGTGCAAAATTTCAAGAGTTTTCGAGCATGTTAAAGGCCCCAAAAATGCCCGAAAGGTTGACAGAAAAATAAGAATAATAATAATAATAATAATAATAATAATAAATAATCCTACCGGAAACAATAGGACCTTCGCCCTTTCAGGGCTTGGGCCCTAATAATCCTAACGAAAACAATAGGGCCTTCGCCCTTTCAGGGCTTGGGCCCTAATAAATAATCCTACCGAAAACAATAGGGCCTTCGCCCTTTCAGGGCTTGGGCCCTAATAAATAATCCTACCGGAAACAATAGGGCCTTCGCCCTTTCAGGGCTTGGGCCCTAATAATAATAATCCTAACGAAAACAATAGGGCCTTCGCCCTTTCAGGGCTTGGGCCCTAATAATAATAAACAGAGCAAAAACAATAGGGTCCTCTCACCATCGGTGCTCGGGCCCTAATAATAAACAGAGCAATTCCAAGAGGGTCCTCACACCATCGGTGCTCGGGCCCTAATAAACAGAGCAAAAACAATAGGGTCCTCTCACCATCGGTGCTCGGGCCCTAATAAACAGAGCAAAAACAATAGGATCCTCTCACCATCGGTGCTCGGGCCCTAATAATAATAAACAGAGCAATTCCAAGAGGGTCCTCACACCATCGGTGCTCGGGCCCTAAATAGAAAAGTCCCCCACACCCCACACACACACAGAGACAGAGAGGGAGAGAGAGAGAGAGAAAATTGTCCAAAAACCCCACTTCAAACCAAAATATCTGAATTCCTGTTGTTTGGAGCTAATGACTATAAATTAGAAAGTTGTCCGGCTCGATGAGACCAATATACATACCGATTTTTTAAACTGTGGGTAAAACTAACCCCCCCACTTTTGTCAAAAGCATTTTGAAAGTGACAAACTTCCTGCTGCCAGTTGGTGGCGCTATGACTTTGACTCACAATAGTTACATCCATGTGATCGGCCTCTTACCACGAACACACTGCTGAAGTTTCATCAAGATCAGTTAATGTATGCAGAAGTTATAACACACTTCCTGTTTGCATTATTCGCCATGAATTAGTTTCCTCGCCACGGCCAAACCGTTCGAGATATCAAAAATCCGTCCGCAATTTAGCATCCTCAATGTCTTGACTTCATGCTGACCAAGTTTGGAGGCGAATGGATGAATTTCCTAGGAGGAGTACATTAAATTCCACAGCATGCGTTTCCAAACAACCCATAATAGCCGACTTCCTGTTGGGCTGGCGTAAAACTTAGAGCACGAAAGTTGTTCGGCCCGATGAGATCTATATGTGTACCAAGTTTCATATTATTACATGCAAGCGTGTTTGATTTATGGACAAGTATTCAGATCCCATTCCAGGGGGCGCTGTCGAGCCCCCCCGCCACGCCCGGGTACCATCTTCGGCCCGGCCCTAATGGCCGTGGGTTCTGACCTGTGTGCAAAGTTTCATGAGCTTTTGAGCATGTTAAGGGCCTTAAAAGCCCCGGAAACCTTGAACAACAATAATAATAATAATAAATATAGCTGCGAGCAGCGATTGCGGGCCCAAGCCGGTGGCACCGCCACCCTGGTGCCTTTAGTTACACTATTTATATATATCTATATATATATCTATCTATCTATCTATATATATATATATATATATACACACACACACACACACATACATATATATGTATGTGTGTGTGTGTGTGTGTGTGTGTGTGTATATATATATATATATATATTTTATATTTATATATGTGTATATATGTGTGTGTGTATATATATATATATATATATATAAATGTAACAATACATATATATATATGTGTATATATGTGTGTATATATATATATATATATATATATATATACACACATATATACACATATATAAATATAAAATATATATACAGTGAGGAAAATAAGTATTTGAACACCCTGCTATTTTGCAAGTTCTCCCACTTGGAAATCATGGAGGGGTCTGAAATTGTCATCGTAGGTGCATGTCCACTGTGAGAGACATAATCTAAAAAAAAAAATCCAGAAATCACAATATATGATTTTTTAACTATTTATTTGTATGATACAGCTGCAAATAAGTATTTGAACACCTGTCTATCAGCTAGAATTCTGACCCTCAAATACCTGTTAGTCTGCCTTTAAAATGTCCACCTCCACTCCATTTATTATCCTAAATTAGATGCACCTGTTTGAGGTCGTTAGCTGCATAAAGACACCTGTCCACCCCATACAATCAGTAAGAATCCAACTACTAACATGGCCAAGACCAAAGAGCTGTCCAAAGACACTAGAGACAAAATTGTACACCTCCACAAGGCTGGAAAGGGCTACGGGGAAATTGCCAAGCATCTTGGTAAAAAAGGTCCACTGTTGGAGCAATCATTAGAAAATGGAAGAAGCTAAACATGACTGTCAATCTCCCTCGGACTGGGGCTCCATGCAAGATCTCACCTCGTGGGGTCTCAATGATCCTAAGAAAGGTGAGAAATCAGCCCAGAACTACACGGGAGGAGCTGGTCAATGACCTGAAAAGAGCTGGGACCACCGTTTCCAAGGTGACTGTTGGTAATACACTAAGACGTCATGGTTTGAAATCATGCATGGCACGGAAGGTTCCCCTGCTTAAACCAGCACATGTCAAGGCCCGTCTTAAGTTTGCCAATGACCATTTGGATGATCCAGAGGAGTCATGGGAGAAAGTCATGTGGTCAGATGAGACCAAAATAGAACTTTTTGGTCATAATTCCACTAAACGTGTTTGGAGGAAGAAGAATGATGAGTACCATCCCAAGAACACCATCCCTACTGTGTAGCATGGGGGTGGTAGCATCATGCTTTGGGGGTGTTTTTCTGCACATGGGACAGGGCGACTGCACTGTATTAAGGAGAGGATGACCGGGGCCATGTATTGTGAGATTTTGGGGAACAACCTCCTTCCCTCAGTTAGAGCATTGAAGATGGGTCGAGGCTGGGTCTTCCAACATGACAATGACCCGAAGCACACAGCCAGGATAACCAAGGAGTGGCGCTGTAAGAAGCATATCAAGGTTCTGGCGTGGCCTAGCCAGTCTCCAGACCTAAACCCAATAGAGAATCTTTGGAGGGAGCTCAAACTCCGTGTTTCTCAGCGACAGCCCAGAAACCTGACTGATCTAGAGAAGATCTGTGTGGAGGAGTGGGCCAAAATCCCTCCTGCAGTGTGTGCAAACCTGGTGAAAAACTACAGGAAACGTTTGACCTCTGTAATTGCAAACAAAGGCTACTGTACCAAATATTAACATTGATTTTCTCAGGTGTTCAAATACTTATTTGCAGCTGTATCATACAAATAAATAGTTAAAAAAGCATACATTGTGATTTCTGGATTTTTTTTTTTTGATTATGTCTCTCACAGTGGACATGCACCTACGATGACAATTTCAGACCCCTCCATGATTTCTAAGTGGGAGAAATGTAAGCTTAGCGTTAAGTTCTGCCAGGAAGACTCAATCAGCGCGTCATGTATTAACTCACTTCTAACCAATCATGTGTTAACACTCTCAGTATAAAAGAATGGTACTTACATTCGTCTGAGTTCGCAGATACTGACGGCGCCAATTACGCTCCCTTTGGGTTCGCAGAAACCGACGCCGGCGTTCGCTCTCTCGCGTTTCGATTCCAACCATAACAACACAAGTCAAATATCGTTGATTAGATCTCAGCAACTTTCGCGGTGCGCGAGTGCGACACACTTGTGTAGGAAACAAGCGCGTGGCAGCTTGAAATCTCATGAGAGACGATTTCCACACAGGGTTTTTTCAAGTTCAAGTTCCACTTCAAGGTTTTACGTTGGTAGGCGCTTCAGCGGCCACTGTTTACATGTCCCCATTACTATGATTAAACTTCATTCAGGTAAGTATATAACTTGATACTCTACTGTTCCCTTCATCAGCGGTAAAGTTAAATGGCGACTGTGTGACGTGGTAGTTTTCATTTAAATAAAAAAATTAAAATAAAAAAAAAGGGAATAAAATTAAAACAAGCTTAAGAGCAACTTAGATATTAATCGGCTTTATATGCGCCATATATTACAGCTCGCGCTCCTCATCTGCTCACTCACCATCGTGAGAGTGCACTCCGTCTTAAAGGAGCAGTAGCCTAGGCCTACCTATCCAACTTGTTTTACGCTTTTCTGAATTTGGTATTGCTTCGGCATTTATGGACTGGAGATGTTTTGTCAATCACTTCCCGACCGCCGGGAAGATCTCGACTTATACCTAGATGATTGCAGACTTCAACCAATCAATAGGGGGAATATTATTTTATGTTATCTCAGCTCGTTTTCAAACATTAAACAACAGCAATTAATGCCGTTAAATTATAACTTATTTTTAACTTTTATAAAAAAAATTTTTTTAAAATAATAATTTGAAAATGATACATGTAAATATATGACCATATCATAAAGAAAGAAGCTGACCCTAAAGGAAGCAAGTTGTCATTGGACGTTATGCATTAGTAGTCATGGTTATGAAGGATGTTGGGCTTATATGGGTAGGCCTATGTTGCAGGAGTATATAATACAAAGGAAATAAATTATACATTTACAGTGCTGATAATTCTTTAAACTGTTCCACACTTTATATTTATATATATATATATATATATATATTTTTATTTTTTTTTTCATATCATCAAGATCTTTTAATACTTACATTTAAGTTCTTCAGTAACAGAAATATTGTACAATCGCTGTAACACAACTGTTCTCGGCGACTACTTTAATCCACCAATATGTGTCATAGAAATATTTACGTAATAGGTATTTGATATTAAATGTACAGTACAAAGAAGGCAGACTAAGGATGCTCAGGTCAAAGGTCACAGACTTTGCCAATGTGATTAACACAGTAGACCTAATAGTTATGTTTAAATTATATCATTCAAACCAATCACCAGAAATCACAGTCAAGAAGACTCGAGTGACATTATATTTACTCATCTGTATGATTTAAATGTTCACAGATTTTTCTATTCAAGGGACTCACTTGGTTGCCATGGCCAGCGATCTCTCGGCCGTGAATAAAACTTCACTCGTACAAAGGCAACTCGAGAGTAATGTCAGGTGTACACTGCACAGCTGAGAAATAGATTCTGTGCTCAAAAGTCAACAACAGAATATCAAGTGTGATTGAGGTTGTATCTTATCGGTATGCCGTCACCTTACTTCAGGTAAGTATGGTAATAAGATTAATAAGATTAAGATTTAGTGGTTATTCAAATAAATTTTTTTTTATTTTTTTTTAAATCGAGCCTGCTCAGGCTTCGTTCATTCACGCTTTACAGAAATTATCCTATAGTGGCTGCTAACATCCTTTTGGGTTCGAAGTGGTGGCAAAACTTATGTTGTATGTGCTAACAAAGATCGGTTACATCAAGGCAGATCTTCTTGTTAGACGAACATGCTATTCCTGAGATGTTTATCTGGCAATCAGTAGTCTCCAACTTCATGATTAAGGTTGCATGAGCACATTCCTGACCACTGCATGCTATAGCTACACACTTTAGTTTTCAGGTGGCTCTGCCCTTCAGCAACCCTTGTCCATCACCCTGTCTCCTCTAACAGTGATCATGTAAATTAGTCGCTCTGCTCAATCCAGCTGGACCATATATCACTGGAGGCGTGGCTCCCTACATCTTAAAAGCTTATATTTCTGCAGTATTTGTTTATAATGTTTCGGTTTTCTTTTCAGATTCCTTTATTTCCCATCCTGATCACGGCCGGTTGTTCCTTCCTTGTCTACAATTACGGAATCATGTGTGGTGGGTCTCCAGTGTCCCCAGGGTGTGTGTGAGGGGTTTGACTTGGAATGCTCCAAAGATATTTTCATCTACTATGCTGGAATTGTCATTTGAGTGTGAGTAAAGTGCATTGTTTTTGTCTGTCCCTTTGGATGCAGTCAGGCTGCTGCTCCCCGGCACAGGGGGTTGGAGTTTCAACAGCTCGTTTTGCAGCTCCGATTACTCTCAGACATTTTCAAAACTTTTAGCTTCGTTCAAACCTACTCAGAGATGGAGAGACTCAGAAGCGTCAACATGTAGACACCATTTCCGGATGGTTAGTTGATGAATTATGTAGCTTATGCATAGTAATCTTCTAGTCATTCACTATCTCATCCTGTCTCGATATGCTATAAATCATATTTTGGGAGCTGGATTTATGTAACTTTAGGGTTTGCAATGCCACTTATCCGGAAGAGATGCTGCACAGTCCCTCTCAGCGTTGCTGTAGTTCTTACAAAGCAATCTCTTTAAATTAAGTCCTCCATGCTTGACTTTGTACGTTGTAACTTTGCAGTTGTTGAAATGCTTTAACAGCAACATTACAGAAGTGGAATCCATTTAACCCCCCTTTTAATTGCCTTCCATTCGAAATGGTCTTCTCTTTCTATTTTCATATTCGATTGTAGCCATGTTTTAACAGCATTCATGGCTCATTTACCCAGGTGAATTTACTTCAGATCTAAACACTCCGATCTTGCCATGGTCTTTCTTTTTCTGATTCACGTTCTCACTTAATTTCTTTACTCTTTCTTAAGCACTCCAAATAACTAAAGTTCTGGTATCACACTCCCTAGATTCTCAGATCACTCCCTCTATTTCCCTACCTAACGAAGCATCTCTCTCTAAAGCCTGGTTCAGGACTCATCTAGTTTCTGTCCTCAAAAGCTACAGCTGTCTCCCTTTCAGCATACCGGTCATTCCTGCAGGATCGGGGCAGCCACTACAGCAGCCAAATGCGGCATTTCTACTTCAGCTATCAAGATGCTGGGCAGATGGTTTTCCTCTGCATTCAAGTCTTATTTAAGAAATTATTCTAAAATCATTATGGAAGCTCAGCAAGCTCTTCAGTAACGATTCAGGTAAATCCTCATGCAAATACTGGTGGTGGTGTCATGTTTCAATTAATCTGCGCTGGAACTCTAGCTTGCATCACCCGATAAGCAGATAATGTGGTCTGTCTCCATGTGGCTATTGCAGCCTCGTTTCATGTGGCCTGTCTGGTCTTGTCTCTCGTCTATGTGTGGTCCATCACGGCCTTGTGGCCGTTTGTGGACAGGTCCTGAGTGGCTATCATAGCCGTGTTCTGTGTGGTCGATTATGGCCGTGTAGCCTATCGTGGCCTTGTCCTTATAGCCCATCGTGGTCTTGTGGTCCATCGTGGCCTTGGTTTTGTGTGGCCTAGCGGCCTTGTCTCGTGAAACTTGTCTTTTGTGTGGCATTAGCGGCCGTTGTGGCTCCTAAGCGGTCTCGTCTCTGTGGTCTCCCATGGCCGTGTGGCCTATCGTGGCCTTGTCCTGCAAGGCCCATCGAGGTCTAGTGACCTCTAGAGGTTGTGGTTTCACGTGGCTTTATGGCCGTGTTTATGTTTAGCCTGTTTATGTGTGGCCTTTAGTGGCTTTGTGGCTTATTGCGGCCTTGTCCTATGTGTGGCCATTCGTGGTCTGTGGTCCATCGAGGCCTTGGTTTTGTGTGGCTTAGTTGCCTTGTCTTATAGGCTTGTCTCTGTGTGGCATTAGCGGCCGTTGTGGCTCCTAAGCGGTCTCGTCTATGTGGTCTCCCATGGCCGTGTGGCCTACCGTGGCCTTGTCCTATATGTGGCTATTATGGCCTCGTGGCTCATCGAGGCCTTGGTTTTATGTGGTCCAATGGCCGTCCGGTCTATCGTGGCCTGTCTCGTTTGTGGTCTTTTGCGTCTAATGGCCATCATGGCCAGCTATATGTGGTCTATTATGGCCGTGTAGCCTGCATGGTTTGTCTGCATGTGCCCATCGAGGTATGTTGGTCCATCGCGGCCTTATGTGTGGTCGAGCCGGCCTTGTGGTCAAGCATGACCTTGTGTTTATGTGCGGTCCATCGTAGCCTTGTGGTCAAGCTTGACCTTGTGTTTATGTGTTCTATCACGACCTGGCGCCTCAATGGCTTTTATGTGCAGCCTATCAGGGTCAAGTGGTCCATCGCTGCTTCGTCTCTGTGGTCATCACGACCTTGTGCTTTATAGCTATGTGTGGTCTTTGGACCTTGTCTTTATGTTGTCTATCACATCATGTCTATGCACAGTAATTTGGTATTATGGTCCATTGAGGCCTTTTTCACGTTATTCTTTTAACTTTTCTTTCTCATTCCAGGAACTGCAGGATCCACGACTGGTGGGTACTCTTACTTACAGTTCTTTGGGGGTGGGCTCCGTCCTGGCGGAGGTATTCCTCCACCTATCTTTGGGGGTGGGCTCCGTCCCGGCGGAGGTGTTCCTCCGTCCCGGCGGAGGTATTCCTCCACCTATCTTTGGGGGTCGGCTGCGCCCCTGCCTTCATCTTCAGGCGGGATTTGCAGATTCCGTTACCCTCGCATTGCTTGCTAAGGACGGGGCTTACGCCAAAGACTTTATAAAATTATGCTTGCTGAGCTATTAATAAATTTACACTTGTTATATCATTTTATCTCCCGAGTCTTTCTGGTAGAAATGTAAGCTTAGCGTTAAGTTCTGCCAGGAAGACTCAATCAGCACGTCATGTATTAACTCACTTCTAACCAATCATGTGTTAACACTCTCAGTATAAAAGAATGGTACTTACATTCGTCTGAGTTCGCAGATACTGACGGCGCCAATTACCTCCATCCTCCCCAACCACCTCCAAGATGGTCCTTTCCCTCCATCCTCCCCACCACCACCAGGATGGTCCCTTCCTTTACCTCCAGGGGGTCGGCTGCGCCCCTGCCTTCATCTTCAGGCGGGATTTGCAGATTCCGTTACCCTCGCATTGCTTGCTAAGGACGGGGCCTACGCCAAAGACTTTATAAAATTATGCTTGCTGAGCTATTAATAAATTTACACTTGTTATATCATTTTATCTCCCGAGTCTTTCTGGTAGAACTTGCAAAATAGCAGGGTGTTCAAATACTTATATATATATATATATATATATATATATATATATATATATATTTTTTTTTTTCATTCCTACTTCGATAGGAATTCATTGAAAACGCTCGCTCTGCTCCGCACCATTATCAATGTCTGTGCGTACGAACATATTTTACTTTCGTTTTTAAGTTAGCGATTCAAAAGCTCCCAGCGGTGTCACACGTTGATTAACCGGTGGGGAAATATTCTCACCGTCACATACCTAGTATATTTTCATATAGATACAATAGGCCTACCTGATTTTGAACACAAGAGGGCAGTATAGCACTATGAATTACATAATTTATTTTTTGGACTAAAAAAACATTCTGGATGTTTTTAAACTTAAACAATTATTAAATTGAAAAAAAAAAGAATAAAATGGGTTTAGTCCTGATATTTCTATAATTTTATATAGAAATAAATGGTGTATAATTACATTTTTAGAAGATAGGAGGTTTTTAGTGTTTCCTTTTTTGACATAACTTTAATCCCTCGCCATAGCAAAACCGTTTGAGATATTTATTATTCGTTTACAATTTAGCATCTTTAATGTATTTTCATCATGTTGAAAAAGTTTGGTGGGAATAAAATAAACCACTTAAGAGGAGTGGGTAAAAATTCAGAGGCTGATTTTGCAAAGAAATCCACATTCAAACCAAAATATCTGACTTCCTGTTGATCGGAGCTAATGACTGTAAATCAGAAAGTTGTCCGGCTCGATGAGACCAATATACGTACTGATTTTTGTAACTGTTTGTAAAACTAACCCCCCCACTTTTGTCAAAAGCATTTTGAAAGTGACACATTTCCTGCTGCCGGTTGGTGGCGCTATAACTTTGACTCACAATAGTTACATCCATCTGATCGGCCTCTTACCACGAACACACTGCTGAAGTTTCATCAAGATCAGCTAATGTATGCAGAAGTTATAACACTTCGTGTTTCTCTTTTCTCGCCATAAATTCGTTTCCTCGCCATGGCCAAACCGTTCGAGATATCAAAAATCCGTCCGCAATTTAGCATCCTCAATGTCTTGACTTCATGCACACCGAGTTTGATGGGGATTGAATTAATTCTCTAGGAGGAGTGTTTCAAATTCCACAGCAAGCGTTCTCCAAACAACCCATAATAGTTGACTTCCTGTTGGGCTGGCGTATAACTTAAGAGTGCGAAAGTTGTGCGAGCAGCGATTGCGGGCCCGAGCCGGTGGCACCGCCACCCTGGTGCCTTTAGTTACACTAAAGCCACCAGGGTGGTGGTGTCACCGGCTTGGGCCCTCCATCGCTGCTCGCAGCTATATTTATATATATATATGGAAACATCACAGTGGAGCCGTGCTTACCGTGAATGGTACAAATTGTACTACTGACTATATAAACAGAGCAGTGTAATTTTTATATGTTAGGTTGACTATTTTATTAATATATTTTATTAAGGCTATAATGAACAGGCTGTGATGTCAAGATTGTAATGCTGGAATGTGTGTGTGTGTGTGTGTGGCGCGGGCGCGATTGAACAGTGGACACATAAAAACATACATAAATTGTTTTAGTTCATTCCTACTTCTATAGGAATACATTGAAAACGCTCGCTCTACTCCGCACCATTATCAATGTCTGTGCGGATGTCCGTATTTTACTTTCGCTTTTAAGTTAGCGATTTAAAAGCTCTCAGCGCTGTCACACGTCGATTAACCGGTGGGAAAATATTCCCACAGTCACCTCCCTAATATATTTATATATAAATACTATAGGCCTACCTGATTTTGAACACAAGAGGGCAGTATAGCTCTATAAATTACATGATTTTTGGACTAAAAAAAGATCCTGGCTATTTTTGAACTTAAACATAATTCTTAAATTGAAAAAAAAAAAGAATAAAATGGGTTTAGTTCTGATATTTGTATAATTTTATATAGAATGGCGTTCAATTAAATTTTTTGAAGATATGAGGCTTTTAGTGTTTCCTTTTTTGACATTCCTTTAATCCCTCGCCATAGCAAAACCGTTTGAGATATTTAACCCTCTGGGGTCTGAGCTGTTTTCTGGCCCTGGAGGTGTTCTGAGTAGTGATAACCCTACAGCAAGTGTCAAAATTTGATTGATGGCTTCCGGTTGTCATTGACCTTTCCGGTCGCCCTTCCGGTCACTATTGTTATGGATTGACCTATGACCCTTCCTATCCGTCGATCATGTGGTTTTGACAGTTAGTTTTGACCTATGACACCTTCCTATCCCTTCGATCATGTGTTTTGACAGGTTGACCTTCCGGTGTCTTTCCGGTCTATGTTGTTATGGTTTGCCCTATTGACCTAGCTATTCTGTGTTTTGACAGAAGCTTTTGCCCTATTTGAACCTTTTTAGCCCTAGATCATGTGATTTTGACAGAAGCTTTTGCCATTTAACCTTTTTAACCCTTAGATCATGTGATTTGACAGAAAGTTTGAAGGCGCTGTTAGGATATGTGTCAGCATCTCCTCCGCATTCCAGGGCACATTGTATGCCCCTTTGGAAAAGTGAGAAGAAAAAGACTGTGTAAGTGTGTCATACTACATTGAAAAACAATTATACAAGCAGTTAAATGTTTATAGAGCGCTGAAGAAAAAACAGTTTATGAAAATCAGTGTGGTGTCTATCACACAAAAGAAAAATGAATAAGGATAAAAAGAATACATCACACAATATATAATATCATACTAAAAACATACCACAAAAAGTTGAAAACATACTGTTCTTTAAAAGTATAAATGAAATGGTTATAAAAAAATGTAGCTATGGTTGAAAAACATTCTGTTCTTTAAAAGTATATCAAATAAAAAGCTTACTAAAACCAATTGTTTTAGATGAATAAAAGAATAAAATCCATCTTACATTATTTAGAGAGTTGAAGAAGCCATCCAAACCATGGATGTGCACAAAAATGCAATGTATGAAACGGGGTCACAGCTCCATCTGCTGGTCTCTCTCTCTCTCTCTCTCTCTCTCTCTCTGAATCAGCGATCAGAATGAGACATTATGTTAGGGGTAAATTTATTTCAAAGTTTAAATGTTATCTTTATAAAATGTTTTAATTAAATGTAATATATTATTAAAAGTCGTAATAATGTTTTTAAATTCAATACATTATTAAAACTGGTAAAACAAAAACACTGTTTTTCCTGTACGAGTTCACCAGAGCACTCAGAGTGGCGCGCGTGCATGCGTCTATGCGCGCGCTCTCTCTGGCTGAGTTCTGACCCCATCAATATAAAATAGGATATTAAGACAACTATTTCGTGACTTAACGCTGATGTAGGTGTCTTTGTAAAACAACCATTATCTCTGGTGCACTGGGTTGAATATGGTAGTCATCAAAAAACACAGATGCTGGACATTTTTGCGGATGGTTCGACAGGTTGAAATAAATTATAGCTAGTTAGTTAGTTAGTCTATATCCTCCCTTTCACTATGTATGCTGACTTTGAGGTCTGTATTCGCTGAATCGGCTATAACACTGATACACAGCGGTCGTATTTTCTCTGGTATTGACAGGCGATTGTTTAAAAACACAGATGCTGATCATTTTTTCCGGTCGTTTGGCAGTTTGAAATAAATGATTACCTCTTCACTAGGATGTGGGGATTCTGACTCGTGATAAAGCATTTCCTGCGACACGAATTTATTCCTTATACAATACCTCCATCTCGTGGCGAAAGTATCATTTTTCGCTACAGTTTCACTACAGCCAGCTAACAATTTTACGTTCTGGGAACGTTCTGGGAACGTTAGTTTTTGGTTCCCAGAACGTTCCCGGAACGTTCCCTATTGGTTAGCCAGGAAAGTTTTCTTTACGTTAATAGAACGTTCCCTATAGGTTAGGGGAACGTTCCCAGAACGTTCCCGGAAGGTTCTCGGAACGTTCCCGGAAGGTTCTCGGAACGTTCCCGGTAAGTTCTCGGAACGTTCCCGGAAGGTTCTCGGAACGTTCCCGGAATGTTCTCGGAACGTTCCCGGAAGGTTCTCCTAACGTCTACACATCCTGATATGCCTGTACACAATTTATAGGTCTACAAACAACATATTCTACATTGTTTATTGTTCAAACACTTAAAAATCCTATGAATATATTATTACAATAAATTGAATTTACAGAAACTATCATTAATAAGTAAATCAATCAGTTTGTATTAAATAA
This sequence comes from Leuciscus idus, assembly GCA_021554675.1. Taxonomy (NCBI): domain Eukaryota; kingdom Metazoa; phylum Chordata; class Actinopteri; order Cypriniformes; family Leuciscidae; genus Leuciscus; species Leuciscus idus. The sequence goes on from CM038631.1 coordinate 23,875,124, forward strand.
ATAAATCAGCACACAATCCATGTTTTTGTTGATTCATTGTTTAATTATCAACCTAAAATAAGTCATCAAAAACAGCGTTAGCAAAATGTATTCAGGAACAGTAATTTACATTTAATATTTCAAACATGAAAATATTTCAATAAATAAAACTGCACAAACATTTTAATTAAAACTATCTTTTTGCAAACTGTAGCCTATAACTTAGAACAAAATTGAAAAAGTCTTCATTTATATACAATATACATGAATGTGCCAATCTTCACTCCGCTCAAAACATTTAAACTCCCAAAACCATCTGCAAATTTAACAAGAAAATAAAAAGACAACGCGTTACATGTACACACAATCCCATGCCAAAATTCAAGCCCTGTAATGGCATTAATATTCATCCGGAGCAAATGAAAAGAGTGAGGTGGGATTGTGTGTCACAAGCTGTAGGAGATATGAGAGCACGAGCACTGCTGGTATCGTGTATTTATTCAGATATTTCAGCATCAATGTGTATAGAAAAATGTATATATTTGAAAACACTACATTGCATTTATTTATATTGCACTATTTATTATTTCAGACTACAAATCAAAAAAGGAATGTTTTATATAGGGGTAAGGATACCCATTAAGCCTATGTACCCTTTAAGCCCACTTTCGACTCTGAAGTCAAATAAAAAACAGAGAAAATAATATTCAAGTCTAGTGAACTCTGACCTGCGAATTCGCTCTACATATAACGTATAAGTCTCACCTCCAATGAAGAATTTGAAAACCTGTAACTGCTGTGTTGTTTATGAGAGAGAAAGAGAAAAAAAGTTTGAAACTACTATCAATTTTTTTTTTTTATCTGTGACTTTACACCTACAAATTCCAGTGTCACAGGTGCTCAGTTTTGCTATAATGATGCCCTCACAGAACATGGTAATAATCAGCCATCCATGCAAAAGCAAAGGTCAGTGTAGTTTACAGGAACATCTGTCCAGGCCAACATCTGATGCCTTGATGCCTTCCGCTGGGATCCCAGAAAACCTGAAATAAAATAAAAAAATATTACAGTTCAAAATCTATCATACATACATCTCATCTGGTATCACAAATTATCATTCCAAGTTCACTTTAAGATATGCTCAATATTAGGGCTGCACAATATTGAAAAATGTAGAGTTTATTTAGAGATATCAGCCGTATGGTTTAGTGCATGCGCGGCTCCAGGTTTGTATCTCGTAAATTACCCCACTAATAATGCCCAGAATGGCACCAAACTTCTACAGTAGTACAAATAGGTTCTGTACTCATTAAACCAGGCATTGGAAAGTTTGTAAGTACATCAGGAGTTTATTTAAATAACATTTGCCTGATGGCGAATGCTACTGCTGACGTGAATGTTGATGTCACTTTATGAGTACAGAACCCATTTGTACTTCTGTGCTACTCATTTTCCCCGACATAGAGCAGATCGGCACACAACAAAAACTGCTGTTCGGATGTTCCCTTTTCTGATATTTTAGCATTCGTGACATTTTAATTAAAACAGAAATAAGAATTTTAGTGTAATAAGCGAAAATTAACAGTAAACCGAGATCACCTACCCCTGCAGATGTGTACAGAAGTGAAAAGCAGAAATGCTTAGACCTCTTTCCGGTTCGACCGCTGGGCGCTCCGCATAACCCCTATTGGGGGGATTTTGTAGAGGAGTGAACCTGCATAGAAAATTACAATAGATAACAAGCATAGATAAATACAATAGAAGAAAAACACAGTTGAAATAAGCAGTGCATTATGTTTTTCAGTTAAATCTGAAAACATCAGGTACAGAAACTGAATTATCAAAATGTAAAATAAGTCTTCACTGTAAAAATAAAATAACTATAAATTAATTAAATGTATCTTTGCTAAAGCTACAAGTCATTTTCTCTTTTGATGTTTGATCACCACGGGCGACACAAACAGCTGCGGGTACGTTAGGCCAGTGGTTTTCAAACTGTGGGTCGCGACCCACTTGTGGGTCACACAGTGAGAAAAGGTGGGTCGCACAAAGGCACTTAGCTGCAGCTAAATTTACGTTACGATGAGTGAAACAAAACCAGTCCGATTAATGACCAAACGACTATGAGTTTTAGCGCCCGCCAAAGTGTTATTTGATCGCTGAGTAATGTAGATGAACTGCTGCGCTTGTGACAGAGTCACAGTGCATGTTTAACTGAAAGAACGAGCAGAGAGAGTACTCGGTCGCGCGCGCGCTCTCTCTCTCTATTCGGAGCCAGGCGAAAGTGTAAAAAATACTTCACCGTCTCCAAACTAAGCGCTGTCTTGCTCTCTCTCCCTCGCACATATTAATCAAAATAAATCGACACGGTGGTAAAAGGTCGGAAGACCAAAGTTTCATGTGGAGCATTCGGAGATTTTTTTTTTTCTTCCTCAATTACCGCTGGGTGTGAATTGTGCTAAATAAGTTGTTGCCTTATCTTCTCTGAAAAGCGTCCCAGACATTCAGCTGACATAAAACAACACTTTAATTAAACGAAAAAAACTATCCAGTGATGAAATGTTTTCTGTGTTGACACAAATCTTGGATGTCTATGTCCTAACTGCTGGGATAATCACACAACGCGCATGACACGTCCAATTCGCAAACTAATGACTCCTTTGAACGATTCATTTTAATGAATGGACAACTGATCTTTCCAACAGTGAACTCAGGAGACGTTTGAATCAGTAACACTTTACAATAAAGTTCTATTGATTACATAAATTACATAAAAAGTACAGTTTGCTTACTCAAGCTTAAGCTTTAAAACATGGGTCACCAAACTAAGGCCCGCGGGCCGACTCAGGCCCGCCACCCCCTTTTGACTGGCCCCCAAGCCCCTCTGCCCCCCACTACTTTAACCGGCCCTATGAGGCAATCCCCAAAAGTCGTCATGGCCTATTATATAAATATAAATAAAACTTGCGTGCAAATTAATGAATGCAATGCGGAACTACTGTTAGATACGCGGGTTCTTTAGGGACACCTAATCTGTAGGTCCGCCTTAGCTCTGAAGCAGGCTGCGAATGCGATGTAAAGATTGCAATGCTTGAATATGTTGAGAGAGAGGTGTGGGCGCGATCGAAAAGTCGCAAAGTGTTTACTTATATTTGTGTGTGTGTGTGAGTGAGGCGCGGGTGTGATCGAACAGTAGAAACATAAAAACATACTCCGTCATTTCGTTTTTACAGGACATCATTCAAACTGCAAAGTGTTTAAGTTACTGTGAATTAAAATTTTAAAGAAAACAAATATATTATTCTGAAATGTAGCAAATTAATTTTCAATTCATTCAGGTACAATTACCAAACATATCTCAAGGTCTTTTTGTCTTTTTATTAATTTAATTAATAAACTAATTATATAAAACTACTGTCAGTGCACTACAAATAAACTGGTTCTATGCCTTTACTTTATTAATAAAACTTATTTAAAAAAATACAAGGCTTAAGTAATTTATTTTCCTTTGGTGGAACAGCCTGAGACATGCACAAGCCTTCTGCATTTTTGTTTTGCTTTTCCCTCCATTGTACCGAACTCGTACCGAACCGTGATGTCTGAAACGAGGTATGAACCGAACCGTGACTTCTGTGTACCGTTCCACCCCTAATAGAGAGTGCAGAGTTTTCAAAGAATAGTGGACCAATGATTATTTTTAAAGTGAAGAATAACTTTAATTAAAACAAAGTGTGAAGACTCGATTACTACTTTTGCAAACCACTAGTAAAGATAAACAAATATGTGCCAGGAATCAAGTGTTGATATAGTAGTGTGGATATAGTAGTGGGGATGGCTGTGCCAGGCTAGTAATCTCTACTACACAATGAGGCCTGCTGGTGGTCATTTTGGTCTGGGTCATACAATTCTATGTTATATAGCTGACCCGGCCCCCCCATCACAGTCAGGAACGATAATGTGGCCCCCAGAGAAAAAAGTTTGGTGACCCCTGCTTTAAAATAAATAAAACCCCTTGTTTTTTTGTTTTTTTTAAAGCATATGACTACATTTTTCCACACAGTGCTATCAAGAATCGATAAGAGAATCGTTAAAGAATCGGATCGATAAGCAGAATCGTCAGTGGCATTATTATTATTGATAAAATCTTATCATTTCCCATCCCTATGTGAAGACGGTAAAATTATAATCAAACATTAAAGAACACACATGTTTTTAAAAGTTTTTTTAAGAGTTAAAAGTTTATAATATTTTGCTAACATGAAGGCTTGTCACTGTCAGTCTTTTTACATCAGTGCAAAACTAGGGAATGCAGATTAAGACCATCAGCATGCATTGATTAATCCCATGGCATGTAGCAAAAAAAAAGAAAAATGTGCGACCAAATCATGCTGGTGCGACCAACTGAGAAAGTTGGTAGCACCAGTGCAAGTGGGTCTTGAGATTGATTATACTTGTCTAGGTGGGTCCTAGAACGAAAAAGTTTGGGAACCCCTGCGTTAGGCTACTGTCCCTTTAAGACGAATGCGCAGACCTAATATAAATGACACGCATCTGTTTTCTTTCTGTTTAAAACACACAAGACTGTTTACGAGGAAACTCGCCAAGATGGGCATTTTGACAAGATGGGCTAAACTTACCTTCTTCATCTACTGACTATGGATGGCATCAAGGTCTTGTCCTGAAGAATCACAGGGCCAAACAATAGGGATTATATCTCATCTGGTAACAAGAGCAAAGCCATAACTTTAAGAACTCTAATGATATATTTACCCCCTGATATTGCATTGGGGATATCAATTCAAACATTTTTAAAGGCTAAGAGTATGAGCCACAGCTGCCCAAGATATCTGTGAAAAATAACTGACTAAAGTTGTCGACCCCCTGAACCACATTCAGCATTTAAAAGTACAAAGAATTTCAGTATTGATCAATAAAAAAAAACATACAAATACATAAATACCTTTGAGTTGGACAGTATGGTGTCAGTCTCATTGGCCAACATAATTCAAAACAGACCTAAAGAAATAAAATAAAATATACTAATGATCAGGATATCATGTTATCATAATAGTTAAATGAATTATTATTATAACTATGACCATTATAATACTGTATTAGTCACCTATTATTTAGCTGATTATTTAGCCTACAGGCTTCTCAAGGACAATCTCACTGAAAAACCCTGGGGTTAATGATTTTAAAATGTGAGACTTATTTCAAAAGCATAAATCTTACAGACCCCAAACCTTTGAACAGTAGTGCACTGTATGTTTGAGGTGGTTTTGCTTACTAGTCATATGGTTCATAGCCGTGGAGATTGTCTTGGACAGGGGGTGCAGCAGGCCATCACAGCATGATGATCTAGGAACATAACAAGCTATTTGTCACAGAGCCAACAATATTACATGGGATTGGTTTAATAAAAGGAACCAAGCTAGAACAGAGGTGAAATGCAGAAAAGATAAATATATAAAAATCTTAAGATAATATATTGTGAAATAAATGCATATGGAATTATTATCATGATTAAACAATAACTCACCCCTTGTTGTAGAGGATTTTTTTTCTCTCTCGCTATTCTGAAATCACATTTTAGCAATATTGGTAAGTGACGTCACTGATTAAGTTAACAATACAGTGCATTCTTTTAGGTTAAATAAATTAGCTTACTTCCAATCACCCATTGACAAATTACCAGCAAAACTATAAAAAAACTGTTATCTACACTAAATATGTGTTTAAAAACCCAAACTTTCATAAATAAGACCTTAACTTAACGTAACTTAGGCCTAACGTTCTCTTCTGAAACCGGTTAGCTTAGATCAGGGGTGGGGAACCTTTTTCCTATAAAGGGCCATTTACAATTTTTTAACATTCTTTAAGGGCCATTGTAATGAGCAGGGGCGTTTCTAGGTTTTAAAAACATCAGGGGCTGAGCCCGAAACATCAGGGGCTGGGGGTGGGTAACAAGATAACATGATTCGATACAGAGAATAATGTATATTTTAGGCCTATATGCAGGGGGCAGACTGGTTAAAAAATTCAGTCCTGGCACTGTAGCCACACCAGCCCATATTACCACACAGACACACACATTCAAATGTGAGGTAGTTAGGGGGGTTTCGGGGGCATGCTCCCCCGAGAAATTTTGTATTTCTCGGACCTACATATGTGCATTTTAAGGTGTTTGAAGGCCAACATTTTTTGATGACAATAGCTTTAAAAGCATGTCAGTGGGCAGTAGCATAAATGATTTGTCAAGATAACAGATTCTTAAACATGAGAATGAGGATAAATGTTGAAATGAATGATCCACACTACAAAATGGAAATGCAAAATGTTTCTGCTTATTGTTGACAATACACAACCACATATTCCAAACAGGAATGGCCTTAAATGAGAAATCTTTCAAGGATTATTTTGCATAGATGTAAACTTTTTAGCATTAAAGATTGGTTTCAGCAACTTGTTTCTTTCTTGAGTTAATCAATGTTTTTGGCACTATTAAATCAGTTCAATTAAATTTCAATTGTTCACTCATAAAGACAGTCACTTGTCACCACCTACTGGCTTAATGATGCAAGTTGCGCAAACACAGACAAGCGGAGTGATAGAAACTGTGAAAAGGCTGATGCTGGTGAAATATTCAAACACATTCGAGGACCTTAGGCTACATATCAGAGTTAAATAGGAATACATTGTAGTAATGTTAATCAAGCAGACTAATTCACACGACTGCACAGAAATATTTAAGCTCATTATACAAAGGAAATAGATCTAGACAAATTGGGTTGCTTATAGTTAAAATAATTTTTTTTTTAGTCGGCCACACATTCTACTTGCTGTCGGCCACTCATTCCACTTGCTGTCGGCCACTTTTAGTCGGCCACTCATTCCACTTTAATACGCAAATGACAAAACGAAAGTAAAAGCAGCAGCCCCTCGTGGACGACTACCACACACACGCACACGCAACACACAGTCGTGTGATTTAGTCTGCAAACACACACACACACACACACACACACACACACACAAAGTCCATGTCTGGTCCTCCGCTGTCTTCGTTCCGATCCTTTTATGCGCCCCGAAGCTGATCAGTGAGAAACTTGAAACCGGTACGGCGCGCGCGTCCCCGAAGCTCATCCGTGAGAAACTTGAAACCGGTGCGGCGCGCAGGTGACTCATTAACACTCGCGCTACTGGCCTCGTCCTGCTCTCACGGCTCGTGGACTCGTGCTGCTTGCCACTTTGCCTATTTTGTGTTTTCTATCACAGGAAAAGTAATTGCAGAGATTTTTTTTTTTTTTTTTTGGAGGAATTGACTCGCGGGCCGCATCAAACTGTTTTGCGGGCCGGTTACGGCCCGGGGGCCGGACGTTCCCCACCCCTGGCTTAGATGCTAACGGACTTTTTCAAAGACACAAAACCATTTCTTTAAAGTAAATATTCAACAGAAGCGTGTCAATTACACGTAAGAAATGTGTCAGGGACGTTTGTGTGTATTATTTGTGAGATTTTGTTGACTAAACTTACCTGAAAGCAGTGAAACCAACAGCGAGAGACGGGAGTTTTGTTGTTTGTCAGTTGTTGATGACGTTTCTGGTTTCCATCTGCCCTTGCGCAGCTCACGTGCGCGCTCCAGTGTTTGATTCCGCGCATGCGCATTAAAACACTTCAAACATAAATAAACATAAAATGTATAACATAATTTAAAATATCATTAATAAAAAGTTATTGCGAATAGATCTGAACGTTGTTGGTTATCTTATAATCTTAGGGGACCGTACTGACGACGTTGTCAGTTGGTAATCTGCCTGTTAAGTGATATTAAAATAATAACCTGCAGAGAACAATCCCAGAACGTTCTCTTTAGGTTATACAAATAAAACCTAAAAATAATTAACTAAAAAAGACTGCCTACCAATGAGCAAAGTTATTGATTACTTAGGCATTATCTACTGCCTGATAATGGTCATTTAATTAAGCATTTGATAAATGGTGTTAAAGCACAAAACATTGCAAACCATTCAATTGGTTTAAGAAATTAAATTAAATTAAAATTAAAATTAAATTAAACCTAAAAATAACCTACAGGGAACGTTCTGGGAACGTTCCCTTAAAGTTATAAAACTTGGTTGGACGTCACCACGACAGACCGGTACATCGGCCGCATTACTGCAGAAGCTGCACCGATCCGTCTGTCAATCTCCCGTTCCATCTTTCCCTCACTCGCGAACAAGACCCCAAGATACTTAAACTCCTCCACTTGAGGCAGGAACTGAACCAACCTGAAGTGGGCAAACCACCCTTTTCCGACTGAGGACCATGGTCTCGGATTTGGAGGTTATAAAAAGTTATAAAAATAGAACTTAAAAATAACCTGCAGGGAACGTTCCCAGAACGTTCTCTTTAGGTTATAAAATTAAACCTAAAAAATAACCTACAGGGAACGTTCTGGGAACGTTCTCTTAAAGTTATGCAGATAGAACCTAAAAATAACCTACAGGGAACGTTCCCAGAACGTTCTCTTTAGGTTATAAAATTAAACCTAAAAATAACCTACAGGGAACGTTCTGGGAACGTTCCCTTAAAGTTATAAAAATAGATCCTAAAAATAACCTACAGGGAATGTTCCCAGAACGTTCCCTGTAGGTTATTTTTAGGTTTAAATTTATAACCTAAAGAGAACGTTCTGGGAACGTTCCCTTAAAGTTATAAAAATAGATCCTAAAAATAACCTACAGGGAATGTTCCCAGAACGTTCTCTTTAGGTTATAAATTTAAACCTAAAAATAACCTACAGGGAACGTTCTGGGAACGTTCCCTTAATGTTATAAACATAGATCCTAAAAATAACCTACAGGGAACGTTCCCAGAACGTTCTTGTTTGGTTCCCAAAAAAATAACCAATTGGGAACCAAACGGGAACGTTAGGGGAACGTTCTGTGTTTGCTGAAACATCTGGATTCCAGCCAAACCATCAGTTTTGCCAACTCTCTACCCTGACCATCTCTGCCCCCCTTTTCAAGATGCAGAAAAGTAAGTGTTTTATGTTATATTATTCCGCTGTTTTTATACATTAGGAATAATTCATTACTTTTTTAAATCATTGATTAAATAGTTGCTGGCCTGCTATTACTACGGTGTTTTATCTAAAAAGATTGTTTTAACTATTGTATTTTTATCTGCTTTATGCTGTTTTTAACTGCTTTGTCTGTTATTTTTATCTGTTGGCTTTATCTGTTATTTTTATCGGCTGTTTTTATCTGCTGTCTGCTATTGCTGGTTGTAACTGTTATTTTTATCTGTTGGCTGCTATTACTGTTTTTAACTACGGTCTGCTGGTTTTTATCCGTTGTCTGCTATTGCATGGGTCATCTGTTAAAATCTTTATAGCTATATTATTTACATCGTTGTTATGATATTAATCTGCTCTGAAAACTGTTTAGTCAAAAAGACGTCCGGGTGACGGCTGATGGGTTATCATATCATAATTTCTCGGTTATTAGACTCTAGGTACATAAATCTGATCGTCATCTAGTTTTGGTCCATGTTTCAGAAAAACACAATTATAATTTCGTGCGTCTCCACATCGCATTACCCATGACTTTTATTATGAAAACACGTGGCTTCCCTCGGCTATTATTTTGAAAAGACGCTGCCATCCTGTTGTTACATTAGTGTTTTAATCATGCTATGGTGGTTTATTTTTTACCCCCTGTAACATTGTTTATTTAAAAGAGCACTTATTTGTCACAATGTTCTAGCCATCTGATCTAATTTCTGCATCCTATTAGACTCCGTGGCTTAGCATATATCATCTCCCTGCTAACTGGGGTTTATGTTCTATGAGCTCTACGTGTCATTGTTTACCAAACTACTTTTTCTGACGTCTATATGGTTCTGAAGCTAGATCGATATGTTTTCGCGATGTTTTAAAACATAAAAGTCTGTTTTAACACTGTCTGAAAGTTGTTGTTGTTGTTGTTGTTGATGTTTAAACCGGCGCCGCATAGCACCCCTAACGCCGGGGAGGTAAAAACTACATCCTGGTTTTGGTAATTGTTCCTCGGCTGTGGTTGAAACCGAATGCGGTTTTGTAAATAGCGCCATCTTGTGGTTGTTATTGATATGACAAGCTGTTTTGTAAATAGTACCATCCTGTGGTTTTTAATTGCTATGGCATGCTGTTTTTGAAATTGTGCCATCTTGTGGTTGTTATTGATATGACAAGCTGTTTTGAAATTGTGCCATCTTGTGGTTTTTAATTGCTATGACATGCTGTTTTGAAATTGTGCCATCTTGTGGTTGTTATTGATATGACAAGCTGTTTTGAAATTCTGCCATCTTGTGGTTTTTAATTGCTATGACAAGCTGTTTTGTGAAATTGCGCCATCTTGTGGTTGTAACTGGTGTGACAAGCTGTTTTGTGAAATTGCGCCATCTTGTGGTTGTTATCGGTATGACAAGCTGTTTTGAAATTGTGCCATCTTGTGGTTTTTAATTGCTATGACAAGCTGTTTTGATTTATTTTAGTATTGATAATCTGTTTAACTAAGTTAGTTTTATTTATTAAAATTATTATTATTATTTATTATTATTATTATTATTATTTATTTATTTATTTATTTATTTTTTAAATTTAAAAAAAAAAATGTTTTTTTTATTTTTATTTTTATTTTTTAAGGTTGTGTGTGTGTGTGTGTGTGTGTGTGTGTGCGTATGTGGGTGTGTCATTAAATTTTGCTAAAAGAACAATCATTTTAGATTCAAGCGCCAGACGCCCTCTCAAGGTTGAAGGGTGGAGATCCAGGTTACATTACATGCTATGTGTGTGTGTGTGTGTGTGTGTGTGTGTGTGTGTATATGTGTATATATGTATGTGTTTTATTATTCACGGTTGATGTTTATAAAATCAACTCACCAAATTGTCTTTCATGCATAAACAGGTTTTATATTTTCCAGGCACGAATATCCCGAATATTGAATTGGTCGCTTTCCAATCCATTAATGATGCATGTGAGAACTTATTTTTTATATTGGTTTATAAATTAAATGAACTTATTTTTATTTCAATTATTTTAACTACATTTTTAATTCGCAGTATCAGCCGTGGTAGATCTTACGCAAGATGAAGATGACGGTGAGAGTGCTGGACCAAGTGGTGAACCTTTGAGAAAGGTCAGAAAGACCGTCGGTTCCAGCTCACCCGGTACTCCACCTACCGTCCCACCCCCCAGTCCTATCAGCCCTCCAGTCACACCTCCTGCCACCCCTCCGGCCATTCTACCTAACACTCCACCTGCCACACCGCCTACCATTCCCCCTGGTACCCCGCCTGTCAACCAGTCACCCGATCCATCTACCAGTGGGGCGAGCAGTCAGCACACCAGTCCTGACACGACTGTGTTTTACGGTAAGACTAACTACATTATCGTAAGTTTAAAAATCCAAATTGAACCAGACCATTAAAGATTTTTTTTGTTATTTTCTACACAACAGGCTCAGCCGGAAAGCATGATGATGTGACGGCTTGGGATAGCGATCAACTGGAAACATGGGACTGTGGTTCTTGGGCGAGTGAGTGCGACGACGAGGTATCGGTAAACGCTAATCAAACAATCGATGAAAACAACAGGTTTTTTCACCAATCGTCGGAAGAAGACGAAGGAGATATTGAGGATGAAGAAGTAGTACCAGCAGCAGGGTCTCAGACAGTTAATGATGACGGTGCTACTCCTCTGATGTATGCGCTTATTGATTCAATAGAATCATTGAGACAACAGTTTCGCGATGCACACAGCGAAACACAAAACCATTTAGAGACACTGCACGTGGAGGTTCGTGCACACAGCGAAACACAAAACCGTTTAGAGACACTGCACGTTCAGGTTTGTGACGCACAGATCGAAACACGTAGTAGATTAGCCGCATTGAGCGGTGATCTTCGCAGCTCTCAGCTGGAGGTACATAGCAGAGTGGATGCGCAAGATCAATTTATTCAAAATCTGGCCGATGAAATATTTAGGCGTATCAATAGAAATGAAGGCATGTTCACCGAATACCACCGTGAACTGGTACTTTTGATTCATCATCTTCTCCTCATTCTCGTCGAACAGTCAGATGAGTAAAATAGATGTGTTCCATTAAATCATGTATTGATTTTTATACACTCTGATTTTTGTACTATTTCATGCTTGCTTTTTACATACACTCTGATTTTGTACTATTTCATGCTTGCTTTTTACATATACTCTGATTTTGTACTATTTCACGTATGCTTTTTACATATACTCTGATTTTTGTACTATTTCACGTATGCTTTTTACATATACTCTGATTTTTGTACTATTTCACGTATGCTTTTTATATTTCATGTTTTGGTCTGAAATCTAAAATGGAAGGTGCTAAAAGCTTTGATGCAGACGACACAGAACTGTCGCCGGACGAAATTGAAATGCTAGGTATACTTCCGGATTCTATAGAAGAGTATTTGTTTAATTTAGAATCTTCACAATCCTCCACTAATTTGGATCTTTTTGAATTAGCTGTAAATCCAAATATGAATTTGTACGATCGTGTGCTAAGCGTAGACAGCGACCCCGTTGTACAATTCGGCGGTGTTTTAAACAACCAACCACCACCGGAGCGCCCAGCCTGTAATGATACTTCACAACCATCGACATCAGGTAATGTCGCCCCTACTACACAGACTCGATTAAGCCGTACGGACATTGATAGATTGATTCGTGACGGTGGCGATGTTAACGGATATCATGTTTTACCACGACCTCGTTTCAATAGCGTGACGCTGAGAAGGACTATGAATCTGAGAGAGATTAACTCTACAGATTTGGCCTCTTATCACACTTGCATACATGACATGCTCAGTGGGATTGTTTCCTTTGCTAGAGAATTTGACCACAATGACCCCGTAATCAATATTACATTATCGGCTTCCAGTCTCCAAACCCCCGTCAGCGGCGTTTTAACTCACGGTAATAATTATGACGTGGATTCGCTTTTCGATCAAATTGAAAAAGTTTTACAGAGCAACAATCGGTTACTATCCGACGAGGCCGTTGAAATTGATGCTTCAGTAGCCATGAACAGACAAGGAGGCGGCGGTCAGCGTCGTAAACTCACAGATCTTGCCGTCGATCAGGTAATTAAAAGAAAAAAGACGAGTTTATTTTGCCCCACAAATATTTCAAATAATTTGTGCTTCTCCATCTGTCTAGCCCGTTTTCTTAACCCCCAATTATCCGAGAACGAGTTAGAAAAACTGGCTACCGTCATCCAAAACAACGTTGGCTTCTCCATCCAAGACAAAATCGGTCTCGGCGACATAGCCTCTTTTGAACGTGCGCTAGACATTAAAATCGTTGTATTTCACAGATCTAACGCCATGGTCTTAGAAACGTACAAAAATTCTGACGAACCCCATCCAAAAACGATTTTCCTGTATCTCCACAACGATCATTACTACATGATACTGAATTTGACGGCATTCATGGGTTCACAATACGTATGTCCATTTTGCTACAAATCTTACACCAACCGCAGAGACCACCGATGTAAGCACGTCTGCAATGTGTGTTTTGACGCAGATTCACGAGTTCACATCTACATATAATTAGTACAATAAGTTTATGCATATTTGGCGTGCTGTCCAGGGGGAGGCCTCCGAGCTCGGAGTTAGGCCCGAACCCAGAGTACTCCCCCCAGTTGGTAAGTGTAGATGGAACTGGAAGTGAGGAGATGGGGTGGAGGAGGGATGCTGACAAACTTTCAATGAACAGAGATAGGTCTGCTGTGAATTTATACTCTGTCATTGAGTTGATTACTGATTAATCTCCAGCTGTGCATAATTTGGTTAATTATCTGAACCTGCTCCTCCCGAACTTTGTTAATAAAACATCATTTCACGAGTTCACATCTACATATAATTAGTACAATAAGTTTATGCATATTTGGCGTGCTGTCCAGGGGGAGGCCTCCGAGCTCGGAGTTAGGCCCGAACCCAGAGTACTCCCCCCATAAAAGCCAGGTGAGCGCAGGACAGCAATCGTAAAATGATGTGAAATTAATCCCCCCAAAAAGTGCAGGGCATGAGAAGGTATTTACTAAAAACGAGCTTGACTGTTCGACCGGGAGGGCTCTCGCGACATCCGACGGGAACTTGGATGCTCACGGCATCGGACGGATAAGCCCATTCGGCAGTTGAACTGTCAACTCGATGACGCAAGATTTTTACGAGCGTGATTTGAGAAAGAGTTTAGCCATTCAACTGGGAGGGCCCTCGCAGCGTCCGACGGGAACTTGGATGCTCACGGCATCGGATGGGTAGGCCTCGCCAGCGGAAGGGAGGGCGTCCGCTGGACTCTGTCGGGGGGCTCGACCAGCGCTTCGAAGGGGGCTGGGACACGGGAACAGAACCCTCGCGGCCCGACGAATGGGGAGCCCACACAGCGACACGAGCACGGACGTCCCACGGCGACTAAGATGGGCAGACTCTCACTGCGATTCGAACGGAAGGGCTCGATCAGCGCTTCGGAAGGGGGACAGAGCCCGGCCCTTGAACGAGGAGCCGTTACGTGTGCGAACGGGGGAGCCTGCCATTGTTTGTAAAAAAGCACTGAATTGTAGATGTTTATTGTATCGAGCTTGAACGCAACGAACCAAGTGATACTGGAAGTGGGTTGGAACTGGTACTGAGTGACAATGGATTGAGCGCAGCAGGTGATGGAAATGAACGATTTAATTATGGCTTGGTAAGCGTTTTGATGTGGAAGCGGCTGGATCTGATGTATGTTTTGAACGCTTCTGATGTGGGCCGAGTAGGGATTTGAACATTGAACGTTTATACTGCAGTAAATCAAACGAGACTGGTACAGTTGGATGGGGTTGGCGGATTGAAAATATAAACGTAAGTGAACTTTTTGCTCGATCAGTTTACTACTTGTTTAATGAAGAAAATATGGTTTCGATATCTACGATCTGTAAATATGAGATTGAAGTATGGGTATTTGAGTCGACGTTAGATGTGATAGTCAATTCGGAGCGGTGGAGAAAACCGAAGACAGCTAAGACAGACGTGCTTCCAGTGCGCAGACGGAGTTGGTGGAATGGTATGCGAGACAGTGTCGGAATACATTTGGTGAGTATGTCAATTGCAATAGATTAACTGGTATCCAGACGAGTGGGATAAGTTCTTGAATCCTTTAATGAGCAGGAATGTTTGAGATTTATTTATGGCGGGGGGCAGGCTTACCGTAGACTAATTTATTGAAAACTGAATGCTGGTTAGATAGCGCTTTTAAGCTTTTTATGCTTCTGGCACCAACGTCCTGAATTTCTGCAAAGAGTAATGGGAGAGTCAGCGATTTGATTTTGTGCTCCTGGAACGCGTTTGGCAGTTACTGTATTACAAACTGATCAAGCGGAGTTCCAGATGAGGCATCTGAGGAGTGGCAATTAACGCGGGTGAGTAAGAACGACCTTTGTTGATGCAGTGCATAGTTTAGTTTGTCGCGATGGACCAGGATTCTGTTAGTTGACCAATTTCCCCTCTGGGAAAGCCGTGACGACTATTGGAAGGAGCTGTCAACGGCTTAATCGAGGGGGAGAGAGAGATGTAATCGTAGAAAAAGGTTAAGCCATTCCACTGATTAGAGTAAGTTATCCATAAACTTAGGGCGAGGAGGTGCGTGATGAAAGGGCGGCCTTGCGGAATTATGTGTATAGCATCGTTTAGGTGGCCGAGCGGCGAGAAGAATTCGTGTTTGGAATTATTTGGGCAGTCTATGAGGTTGGACGGAAGGACTGCCTCCGCTGTGAGATCGATGCTTGCAGAGAAGAGAAAACAGATACATGCAGTGTCCGCTGTGAGACCAATGCTCGCTGGACAGAGAAGAGAGAAAAATGTATGCAGTGTCCGCTGGGAGACCAATGCTCGCTGGAAAGAGAAGAGAGTAAAATGGATGCATGCAGTGTCCGCTGGGAGACCAGTTCTCCTGCTGGAGCAGACCCATCCCTGCTAGCAGTAGAGAAAATGAACTGGAGTAACAAATCCTGTGGGAGCGAAGGAAACCTCACTGCTGTGGCAGTAGAGAATTAGCCAGAGAAACAGAGCTTGCGGGAGCATAGGAGACATCACTACTGCGGCAGGGGAGAAAGTAGTTAGAGTAACAGAAATCCTGAGGGAGCAAAGGAACCTCATTGCTGTGGCAGTAGAGAATTAGCCGGAGAAACAGTTCCTGCAGGAGCAGAGGAGACATTGCTGCTGCGGCAGGAGAGAAAATAGCCAGTAACAGAAAACCCATGAGAGCGAAGGAAAACTTTACTGCTGTGGCAGTAGAGAATTAGCCAGAGAAACAGAGCTCTTGCGAGAGCAGGAGACAGCCTTGTTACAGCAGCATAGAAAATTAGTTGGGGAAATAGAGTTCCTGCGGGAGCAGAGGAGACATCAATGCAGTGGCATTAAACAAGATTAGCTAAAGAAACAGGGCTCCTGCGGGAGCAGAGGAGACATCAGTGCGGTGGCAGTGGAGAAAATAGCCGAAGTAACGGAAAACCTGTGGGAGCAGAGGAGACATAACTGCTGTGGCAGTCGAGAAAATAGCCAGAGTAACAGAAAACCTGTGGGAGCAGAGGAAACATCACTGCAGTGGCATTAAACAAGATTAGCTAAAGAAACAGGGCTCCTGCAGGAGCAGAGGAAACATCACTGCTGTGGCAGTGGAGAAAATAGCCGGAGTTACAGAAAACCTGTGGGAGCAGAGAACATCACTGCTGTGGCAGTGGAGAATTAGCCGGAGTAACAAAACCTGCGGGAGCAGAGGAAACATCACTGCTGTGGCAGTGGAGAATTAGCTGGAGTAACAAAACCTGCGGGAGCAGAGGAAACATCACTGCTGTGGCAGTGGAGAATTAGCTGGAGTAACAAAACCTGCGGGAGCAGAGGAAAACATCACTGCTGTGGCAGTTGAGAATTAGCCGGAGTATACAGAAAACCTGCGGGAGCAGAGGAGAATTAGCCGGAGAAACAGTTCCTGCAGGAGCAGAGGAGACATCACTGCTGTGGCAGGGGAGAAAATTAGCGAGAGAAACGGAAATCCTGTGGGAGCAGAGGAGACACTGCAGTGGCAGTAAACAAGATTAGCTAAGGGAACAGAGCTCCTGCGGGAGCAGAGGAGACACTGTTGCGGCAATGGAGAAAAAGCCGGAGTAAGATAAAACCTGTGGTAGCAGAAGAAAACATCACTGCTGCGGCAATGGAGCAAATAGCCAGAGTTACAGAGAACCGATGATTAACAACGTCAAGTACACTCTGATTTTTGATAACGATTGTTCGTTTATCTGTTGCTGGTTTCTAAGGAGACAGCTTACGTAAAAGACAACTCTTTGCCTGAATTTAGTTTAGGCACTTTGTGTTTGTTTCATTTTGTTTCATTTAAGGATCATTGAACTATTGGTGTAAAGCACATTGCTTGTAACCATGTATAAAAACATTTATGCTATAACTAAGTTTCTACGCGATTTATGCAGATAAATTGCAGGACATGGTTAATGATACAAGTTAGGTTAAAGATTCTGAGCGCATGCGTTCAGCACGTAATGCACGAGGCCGCGAGCTACTGTAGGCCTACTTGTGAGTTTTAGTCACAAGAAAGCAGCGCGTTAATGACAGAATATAATTTGGACCGACACCATTTAAAACGTGTCCTCCTCGTTATAACTGAACAACTGAATGCGATGCGAAATTTAACCACGGAGCGGAGCGCTCGCGGTGTTCAGCCAACGGGGTTGAGAGCGTAGGCTGGTCGACCGGTACTGAATCTGCGGCGCTGGTCTTTGAGGGCCTGCAGCTTCGGCCTGGAGCTGTTGGAGAAGCCCGTTCTTTCGCTTGAAGAGGGCGGCATTGCCCGAAACGCGAGCGTGGTGCTTGCAGGCCCTATGACCATTCTCCATGGCAGGGAAAAACGTTACTTGAATGATCTGGTTTAGAAAAAAATAAATAAAAATAAATGCGGAAGAAGATCGCTGGTATTTCGCCCGTGGTGGCAAAGACCCGTTTATTTGGCTTGACGCCCGCAATATAACACCCGAGGATTCTGGCAAATATTCCAAAAGGACGGAAAATTCCTTCATCGGATGGGAGAGCTTGATTCGGACATCTTGGCAAGATAGGGCGCAGCCAAATGCTGACAAACTTTCAATGAACAGAGATAGGTCTGCTGTGAATTTATACTCTGTCATTGAGTTGATTACTGATTAATCTCCAGCTGTGCATAATTTGGTTAATTATCTGAACCTGCTCCTCCCGAACTTTGTTAATAAAACATCATTTGTTACACGATTCCTAAAAGAATCATACATTGTCCCGATTGTTTGCGTTTCTGTCAATCACCCTATTGCTACGAAATGCATAAAAAAAACTCGCCTCCCGGTCATGAATACCCCGCCTGTGATATTATTAAATACTGCAAACTATGTAACAGACGTTACAATGTTAAACAGGGGGATAAGAAAACCAAACACATGTGCGCCCCGGACAAATGCGTGCATTGTCGCGAGCGTCTGACGGACGAGGGGGGGCATCAATGCTTCATACAACCTCTAGAGCCTAAGGAACCCTGTGAGAGATACATCTTCTACGATTTTGAAACGCGTTACGAAAACGGTCGGCATGTGGCTAATTTTGTTTGCGCCATCACATTCAAAGGGGAGAAATTTACTGCTCACGGTACCAACTGCATTGCTAAGCTAATCAACCGCTTCAGACAACCCCGATATAAAGACTACTGCTTCATCGCTCATTACGCCTCCAGATTTGACTCCTTTCTAATCCTGGAGTATTTTTGCAAAGCCGGGATCGAGCTTGAGGTCATAATGCAAGGGTGCAAATTAATGTTTATGTACGATGAAACGTTTTCCCAGCGATATATCGACAGTTACTCATTTTTCCCATTCGCTCTCGCCAAAATGCCTGCGGCGTTAGACTTAACGACGACTGAGAAAGGCTACTTTCCCCATCTTTTCAACAGGGTGGAAAATGAGAACTATTTCGGCCCATACCCCGACAAAAAGTTCTACAACTACGATAACATGTCTGATAAAGACCGAGAAAAGTTTGATGCGTGGTACCGCACGGTTGAGGGTAAGTTCTTTGACTTCAAGAAAGAACTGTACGCGTACGGCGTTAACGACGTCGTCTTATTACGCGAAGGGTGTATGAAATACAGAGCGTCTTTCGTACACTGCACCGAACTTGACCCTTTTGGGTTCACGACGATCGCCGGCTGCGCAATGGGGGTCTTCAAAACACATTATCTCGCCAGAAACACGCTCGCCCTCACGCATAACAAAGCGTGCGTCCATCAGAATAAGTCCTACTCAAGCGGTTCGATCGAATGGCTCGAGTATGTAAAAAAGACTAGAAACGTGGACGTTCACCACGCCGTAAACCACGGCGAAGTATCGATCGGTAAGTACTTTTTAGACGGCTACTACGAGCAGGACGGTGTCAGGCGTGGATTAGAATACGCGGGGTGCATCTTCCATGGGCATTGCTGTCGCTTTGCACCCCATCAGACGCACCCCCTGTCCGGAGTACCCTACGGGGTTCTCAGGAATCAGTTTGACGGTAAGGTTGAAATTCTGCGGAACGCGTACGGTTTGCAAATCGAGGTTCTTTGGGAATGCGAATGGAACCGCATGAAAAAGACTGATCCCTCTGTGATAGAATTTATGGCCGATTATTCTGCCCCAGAGAGACTGAACCCACGACATGCTCTCTACGGCGGGCGAACGAACGCCTATAAACTCTATCACAAAGTGACCGGTGATGAGAAAATAAGGTATAAAGGGAGAAAATCCCTTTTGTCAGGCGAGGAAAAGCTACCCGATCGAACACCCCCAAATCATTTTCAAAGATTTTGAACCGATTGAAAATTATTACGGTCTTATCAAAGCGACCGTCTACCCTCCCCGCAAATTACTGCACCCGGTTCTCCCTTACAGATGCCAAGGAAAACTCATGTTTCCGTTATGTAGAACCTGCGCTCACGACCAAAACCAGACCACGAGCTGTACCCACACGAACGAGGAAAGATCGCTCTCCGGCTGTTGGGTCAGTATCGAGTTTCAAAAAGCCATCGAGAAGGGTTATGTGGTAGCCAAGATAGACGAGGTTTGGCATTTTCCACAGCGGTCAAACACGTTGTTCGCCGAATACGTAAAAACGTTTTTGCGTTTGAAACAACAAGCGTCCGGCTACCCGTCCAATGTTGTCACGGATGCGGAGAAAGAGACTTACATTCGTGAGTATTTTGAAAAAGAAGGGATTCAACTCGACCCAGAAAAGATCAAGTACAATGCAGCCCAGAGGGCAATCACGAAATTAATTCTGAATAGTTTGTGGGGCCGTTTCTCTTTAAGACAGAACTTGCCTCAAACGACTCTGGTGAGCGACCCCGAAGATTTCACCAGAATCGTTTTCGGCAATACCGACACGTTGACGTATTTCTCATTCGTCTCAGAAGACGTGGCTCTCGTCCAGCATAAACCCCCCAAAGAGGATGTTTGCAAGGCGCGCGACGTGAACGTTTTTGTAGGCGCCTTTACCACCGCGCACGCCCGACTGGAATTGTACGAATTGATGGACAAGCTCGGCGACCGACTGCTATACTCTGACACAGACAGCGTCGTATTTGTGTCTAGGGAGGGGGACTGGGAGCCTCCTCTGGGCGATCATTTAGGGGAGCTGACTAGCGAATTGGACGATGGGGATTATATAACTCAATTTTCGTCGAGCGGCCCCAAATCGTATGCTTTTGAAACGGTCAAAGGTAAATCGTGCATGAAAGCTAAGGGGATAACCCTGAATGCTAAAAATTCCCGAGCTATATGTCTCGAATCCCTGATTGGTCTGGTTGACAGCTATGTGACATCGCATGATAGATCCAAATACATCCTGGCTCAGACGGAAGACATTGTGAGGAATAAGAAGACTTTCACATTGCACAACAAATCAGTCGTTAAAAGGTTTAAGGTAGTGTACAATAAACGTAGGCTGTTACGCGACTTCACCACTCTTCCTTATGGCTACTGATCAGATGATGCACCGAGGCTCTCAGGATGTTTCCGATTTTGATTTCAGACTTCAACACCCTTTCAGCTGTGTCGTGAGTGGGCCGTCCAATTCTGGAAAGTCTTATTTTGTAAAACTTTTGTTGGAAAAAGGTCTGAATATCATTTCCAAGAAAATTGAAAACATTGTTTGGTTGTATGATTGTTGGCAAACTTTGTACGATGATTTACTTCAATTGTATGACATTAAATTTGTGCAAGGAATACCACAGACTCTGAATGATGATGATTTACTGCCTGTCACCAAGACAAACCTGCTCGTGGTGGATGATTTAATGGAGCAAGCTAGCGCTAACTTGGAACTTCAACGCGTTTTTACGCAATACTGCCACCACCGCAATCTCAGCTCTATTTACATAGTGCAAAATTTATTTGCACAGGGTAAGTCCAGCCGAACCATAAGCTTAAACGCCAATTATATGATTCTGTTTAAAAATCCTCGGGACGTCAATCAAGTGGCGATGCTAGGACGTCAAATGTACCCGGGAAACACAAAATACTTTATGGAATGTTATCACGACGCGGTCGACCGTCCTTTCGGCTACCTAATGATAGACTATAAAGCAAAAACTCCGGAGCAGTACCGTCTCAGAACAGGATTGCTTTCCGACCGTCAAGTGGTTTATATTCCGAAAAAAAGAAGAACGTGATAAATCGTCATGTCCGCCAGACTTTGTAAACATCTACCTGTGTTAAAACTGCTACATAAAGCCACTCCTAAACAACGACGCCTTATTTTACAATCGGCGTCCGACGAATTAATTTTAGCCCTCTGTGAAGTGGCTCTTAACATCCTATATGGCACAATTCCGGTCAATAGACAGCAGTACCAAAAACTGAAAAAGAGAAAAGCGGATATTAAATTTGTAGCCGATAAAAAAATTGGCATAGCGGCCAAGAAACGAGTCTTCAACCAGAAGGGTGGATTCCTGTTACCGCTCCTAAGCGTCGCAGTACCCTTTATTTCGAGCTTGATAGCAAATCGATAGGATGGAGTATGCCGAGAAGATGTATTTAGTGTCACACCATCAACTGGATAAGATCAAGAGCGAAAATGTTCGCGAGAACATTCAGCGGACCGTGGAGAACGATTTGGACGGGTCCATAAGAAATATTTTACAGCGGACTGATTTGAATACTTATGAAAAAGCCAAACTTTACACCAATACCCTGAGCAGGTTTTTGACCATCGTTAAACAAGGGGATCGCGAGAGCAGTGTTTTAACGCTATCGCTACCCAATCCTGATCTCGGTTATAAAGATGAGCCATCGACTGCTGCTAACGTCGAAGACGGTAAAGCCGAGGGGGAAGACATTGTAGATGAAGTTCTGAAGAATGTACCTTCGAGAAGCGTGAAAAACAGCAGATACATATTAGACAAGATGTCTAAAGCTAAAGGACTAAGTACGTGGAACGAATCGGGGGAGTTTGTGTTCAGGGGTAAAGCCGTACAAGGGTCACACATGGTCGATTTGTTAAAAAATGTGACGGCCCCGCAAAAGGTTAGGGATGATCGGAGACCTATAGGATGGACTGAGTTTCTACGCGCCTTTGCCGAATTAAACATCCCATTTTCTACAGTGCCGAATCAGCAGATCAGGCGCACGATTAAGTCTCTAAAGAGTAAACCCGGCACCCCCACCCCGCATCGTGTTAGACCTTATAAAAAAACACAAAGATATTCACCATATGCGGTTCCAGAGTCCGAAGACTCTGTGATTAAATCACCGGCTCTAAAACGAAAGCGATGGTTGGAATTTTAACGACTACCTATATTTTGTGAGCTACATTTTATCTCATGATTAAATAAAAGACGATAAAAAATATAATGTTTTAAGATGTTTTTATTTATACGTCAAACACGTCTGCACACAATGAACGCAGGATAACATTTTATCATTACAAACATATGGTCTTAATCTCTTCACAAAGAGGGACACCATTTTATCATTTTTGATATAATCATCGGTGTATAGTTTCATCACGTGGTTATAGTCGCGACCTCTGGCTAAATGATACAGAAAAAACATACAATGCTCCCCGCAGGTATCCGATGAAAAATCCTGGACGCGCCTGTCGGAATATAACACGTCGACGTCGTTGGTTGTTAGAAAGTTGTTGATAGTGATTGGAAAGCGGGGGCTGTTGGGTGGATTACCGAAGCTGTCGAAAAAACAAGCGGTTCCCTCTTGGGTTAAATAAACCGCGACCCAATGCTCCCCCGGCAACCGAGCAGGGTGGGTATTAATGATACCCATCGACGGTAAGATCCTCAACGGTTTTTTGGGTAGTTGATCGCTCGGTAGAACTCAGAGAAAATGAGTCCTGCACGTTATTTTATCCATGATGGCGGTGAGTTGTAGCGTGTTCATCTCAATAGTAGTCGAGCAGTACCTGTCTGCGGTTAGACACTTCAATAATGCTGTCGAATACGGCGTAAATTAATAAGTTAACGGTATTCGGCAACGGTTGTTTGAAACGAGCTTCGAGTCTGATATTCCCGGACTTGATGAGCGAAATGTGCTGACCGCAGTCTTCATCAGGCGTAAGGTTAAATGCGTAAAGCGTGTATCCGTTCAGGAAATCGACCCTGTCGATAGAGAGCGATTGGTTTTTAAGGTGTCTTCCTGTCGTCATCGCCAATTGATAAAATTCACGTACTGCCGAACCACCTTCGAAATTTGGTTGTAGAGGCTTGGCGGGGAATTGTTGTCCGTCGACATAGACGGCCAGGAACTCCAGATCGTAATGTTTGAATGCGAATGGATTTTTTTCGTAGGACCCTGTAAATGCGTCCATGTAGACCATGGCAATGACGATAGATTTTGGCAGCGTTCCCAAAAACAGATTTTCTTGATTTGAGACACGAGTCCCCTCAGGTATGGAGAAATTTTTTACACATACCCTATCTATGGGGTACTTGGCCGTTGTCGAGAGTAACGCCTGTGCGTGTCCCAGTCTCACCGGCGGTGATACAGAGACTTTCTTGACAAATAGGGACGCTGACTCTATTTTTATTTTGTAAGCCACGTCGTCGGACCTCATCAGACAGAATTCATCTTTTGCTCGAATGAAGCGTATCTTGATGTCCACGCCGTTTAACATAAGTTTTTCTTGAAAGAATATATCGCTGTGTATAGGGGTCAGCATTTCCACCTCATTGCTTTCGCTGGTGTAGACCGCCCTCATCGTCAACCCCGCGTTACGGCCTTCGGGGTCTGCCACATCCATGTGACCGGCTGTGTCTTTGTAAAACAGTCCGGCGGAGAAAAGAGATTCCAGCGCATCTTTACTATAGTTGATCAGACTCTCTATGATACAGCGATAAGGGTAAGTCGAGGAACTCTGGGATATCAGACGGTCGCCGAGGGTCACGTCGACTTGTGGAAAAATTGTGGCTCCGGGGTAATTTATTAGACCCACCTTCGCAGGGTTTGCGATATTGGCTCCGTTAGGTCTCGTGATTTTCAGACGTGTATAGAGCATCGTGTTATTTAGATCCAAGTAATCATCGCCGTTGCCGGCGATAAAAAACTCCAATGGCGCGGAGTCCGATATGGCGGATAATGGGGCTACTTCTAAATACCCGTTTTTCTCAATAACCGTCTGCGTCATCGGAACCGTAAATAAGTCCAACTCAGACTTAATGCATTCTCCCGACATACGATGCAGTAGCGCCATGTTAGAATATGGTTTTTACGGATCTCCTGACCGATGCTTTTCGACTTACAGACTTGTTACGCTTTCTACGTACGACTGGACGCTTCTTTGTTCCGCTAGTTGTTTTCTTCTTCTTCCTACCCCATTGACCACGCCTCCTTACACCCGGCGGTTTAGACATCCTCTTACGGGCCATGACCATCAGGCCGGATCCGTCTTGAGCATTAGCATTATTGCTATGTGCACGCGTCAATACGTTTGAGACGACGTCGGATACTATATTTTTAGCGGCGGATTTTAGGTGGGGTTTCGCGATGCTAAATCCTCTTTTTAACAGAGGTATGGCCATCCTGAACAGACCTCTGAAAAGTCCTCCTAACCCCGCGCCATACATAACCCCTCCTCCGGCATAGCCTGGCAAAGCCCCGCCTGCCTGGTTTCGGTAATAGTCCACATAGTCTGCGCTCTCTCCGGCTCTATAATAAACCATTTTTTGGTTTAAAGTGTAGTTTTACGATGACTTTCCCGTAAGAAAATGGTATTTCGCGGTTTTGATCGTCCTTCAGCTCTATGGTAATGCTGCTGATGTGATCCTTGTTGATCGATGCGTAATGTGGGTTGTCGTATCTAGCAATGACCGCGTCGTTGCTTTTACCCGATATATGTACGCATCTCAAAAGGGGGACGTAAGAATCACCGACCGATTGATATTGGATAATGTCGGTGTAAACGTACAATGTGTAGAACCCGGCGTTGATGTCGGATTGATGAGGAGCGTATGTGATGGCGCTCGTAGTAAAATCTGCTTCTTTATGATAGTTTGAACGTCCGAGAGGATCGTCCGGTATCATTCCTAAAATAGTGGCGAGTCTGCCTTGGAAGCTGACTGAAACGTTGGGTTTCGCGAGCAGAAACACTTTGTTTTTTAATTCATCGTAATTCAATACACCCGTAGGTGCGAGAAGTTGATTTATCACACGGAGGATCGCCCGAATGTTTGCGTAGTACCCACCGCTTATGTTTAATGTCCTCGATACAAAAAACGTGGGTAAGTCTTTTTTAAACGACCCCACGTCTTCGGGGGCCCCGCTATTCGTGTATACGGGGCCTGTGTGCAGGGTGAAATCCCCATCTTCATCCTTAAAGTTATACCAAGTTCTAGGATATTCGATTTCGGTGAGTCCCACCTCCCATTGTCCTTTCAATTGTATAGCTTTTGCTAACCTGGTTGTATAGCCGGATATGCGATTTTCAGGATAAACCGACCTAGATGCATTGCACGGCAACGTGACGTAGAAGCCGTGGTCGTCCATGACGGTCCTTCTCTCGTATGATCACGTCCGTTAAACGTCGGCGTGTTTTAAGTCCAACAGTGTTTTTTTATCTATATAACTATTAAATTTTGAAGGCCACCCTAGCCATTTCACTAAAACTAGCGTAGATTTCCCTTGTTTTTTCTGACCTAAAATCTTTTCCACCTTAAAAGATTTGTTTTTACTCACAATTATTTTTTGCAACTCTTTTTCATAAAAAACACCCTCGATGACATCACCGTCATAATCGGTGAGTCTGTAGACCGGGGGTTGTCGCGGAATGCACGCGGATATGGTGAAAAATTCTTCCGTGTAGTTCTGCTCATAACCTTTGGCGAACGGCCCTCTCACTTTAGAAATCCTGACGACGTCGCCGACTTTGAAATTAAATACGGCTCTCTCGGTCTTCTTTATATCCCCGTACAAGTTTTGAAACACTTGATCCTCGTTTACTTTGCCGACGTCCACGGGTCTCATTCTGATACTTCGGTGATAGCTGGTGTTGTACCCTTGCATAATGTCTTGTAAAACATCTATGTATCGTCGGGAATTTGTAGCCGTTAAAAATCTCCACATACGACTCTTTAACGTTCTATTAAATCGTTCCACGACGCTGGCTTTCAAATCGGTGGCGGTAGCGAAATGATTAATGTCATGCTTTTTCATTACATCTTGAAATTGTTTGTTAAAAAATTCCTTCCCCTGATCCGTCTGCAATTTCTGCGGGACACGACCCTCTTCGAGGATAGACTCGAACGCTCTAGCGACCTCGGGACCGCTCTTATTCTTCAACACGCGAGCCAACGCGTACTTGCTAAATACGTCTATGCACGTCAGTAGATATTTATTTCCGTCGTTATCCTTGGTGTAGGCGATCATGTCGACTAGATCGGCCTGGAACTGTGTATCGACCCCGTACACAACCACTCTATTTCGTTTGTAGTTTATAGGGGCTGTTTTGTGTAATGTGTAAGCATCCTCACCAGCCAGCCATTCTGAAACCTTTTTATCGCTTAGACGGACCCCGCTTTCTTTTAAGACGGAGTCCTTTAATCGTTTTTTACCCCCTAAAGACCCGGGGTTGGAGGGTGTATAATAAGCCTTTTTCATGAGCTCCGACATGCTACAGTTTCAACCGCTGCAAAAGAATAATGCGTACATGTGGTTTGAATCAATCTTTTATTAAAAAAGTTACAGGATACATGAAATAAGTAAACATGGATAAATGATGTTAATATAACATAAGTAAAAATGGATATAATAGAAGATAGTAAAAAATGATTATAATGCAATATAGTATACATGGATATAATAGAAGATAGTAAAAATGGATATAATAATAATAATAATAATGTTAGTACAACAAAATCTAAGTAAAATTGAATATAGTACAATTGGATATAACGCCGTTACATGAATAGTCTAAGTAAAATGGATCACTGATAGTCTAACCAGAAAAGAAAATCGCGACAGGGCATCATGTTTTTGTCTAGGATGTAATCGATAAACATTTCGACAATTTTGTCGATGGTGATACTCATTTCGTCAATTTTAATAGCATAGCCCTCATCATCGGGGTCATATTCTTTTGATTTCTTTACCAGCACGGTACAGACATCTGTCACATACGTACAAGTACACAACAGATCTGTGATCCCGAATGGGGATTGTGATTCACACATCATATCTAGAACCTGTTTTATCATTACACCGGGCGGTTCGATACCATGAGCGCATACGTATGTCAAATTATCCCATGAATTAGCCAGGCCTCTTATATACACCATTTGTTTCTTGAAATTTGCTTCACGTGTAGTGTCTTCCATAGATGGATGACCATCGCGTGATGAATCTGCAATAATCTTATTCATCAGTTTGGTCATCTGTCGTTTGTAATGTCGTTTAAACAGAAATTCCATACAGCTCTTTAGGCTACAGGTAGCACCCATACTGGTGGGGTCTTGGTCACTCTCCATTCACGATCGAGAGACCTTCCCAAAGATCTACGACGTCGTGCACTATTTCCTCGCAGGGTTTGTCCAGAAGTCTCGCGCTGATTTCTTCTAGCTTAGCGGCGATGAATGGTTCGTCTTTTAATTCATGCAGAATAGTCCCGACTGTTCCTTGAATACGGTGAGGGTGAGATTTTAACCCCAACCGTCCTAGGAGGATACCGATGATGGCATGAAAATAGGGTCTAAACAGTTTGGTTGAAAGTTCATCAAAATGTGTGTCAAAGTAGTAGTTAGGAGGGTCAAACAGGCAGGAATGTTGCAGTTGGCTGGGATGGTCAATCTCAAACCCCTCGCAGTCGTTCTTCAGCTTCTTGCCGATGAGATGTTGGAGCAAAACCACGGTCGCGGCTTTTATGATCTTGAATCCCACGTCACTGAAACACCCGTCTGTGACGTCGAAGCCATGATTAGCATGATGCAGGGTCCGGTCGATTGTAGATGCGTCGTGCGATTCCCGATCGTTATGGATCCCGAAACTTTTGTCTGACTCGTGGGGACGGTCGCACTCGACCCCCGAATCCCAGTCTTTGTTGGGGTTGATAATGTTACCCGGACCCCAATCGTTTTCAATGCACGATTCAAAGTCTATGCGACGTTTGATAGTTTTAGCCTGAGCCCAGTCTTTGTGATGATCAGTGGGCCCACGGGCGTTGTCGTCCGGAGGGTCGAGAATGCTGTCGAAAGAGATTCCGCAGCTGCACACATGATCGGGTTCTGAAGCGCCGTCTTCAGCCATGGTTTATAAATGTAGCATGGGGGGTCTGGTCGCCGGAATTTATGGTCGTTGTCGTAAAGGGGGTGGAGACGTCGTAGCACTTGAGACCTAATTTATAAACGACGCTTGGGTAGGTCTGGCCGTCGAGCTTTATGATGGCTGTAGTGAATGGGTGGGGACGGCAGCGCGTATGTACTGCTACGTGCGCATCTCTCAGGGTGGAACAGCTGCACTTTAATTTTGTTGTATCCGTCATGCATGTCGCACCATTTGAACATTTTGTTGATGATTGAAAAAACCCTATTCAGCAAATCCAGATCGCACCACTTGAACAAAAATTGCATTTCATACAGATCGTGATGCTCGTTAGGCAGGATGTGCCCTGACCGAGTGTTGTTGAGCTTTGTCTTGTCTTTGCAGCAGAATATGTACGCAGAATCATTCGGCTTCTTTTGAGTATGGTCACCTATCACACGGTACCGGACGTTCGGGCTCACCCCGTCCCACTCCGCCACGTACAAAGGCTCCTCGCCGCCGTCGTTCAGATCCTTCCAGACACGTTTGTAGAAGAGAGACCAGTCTTTTTCAGGAAATACCACACACGCGTCTTCCCCAGCCTGAAACTCACCGACACCATCAGTGGTGTAGAGCGTAACAACGCGAGTTGGTTTGTGAAATTTGTACCCGAATACACGGTTACTACACATCATAAATTCAGCTTTAGTCCATTCCGAAATTTCATGGAGAAAATTTGTCAAACGGATGTGCCCAAAAGGTTTTCTAGGAGCCATAGTCAGACTTTCCATCATCCTGCTGCTCAGCCCCGCATCTGACGATTGAGGGGTGGATAAGCCGTCCATTGTCATGTAGCTCATGTTTCTAGTGGTAGTGGTGGCTGTAGAACACACTGACCCCATTTATATAAAATGATCTGGAATGCGGAGGAGATGCTGACACATATCCTAACAGCGCCTTCAAACTTTCTGTCAAATCACATGATCTAAGGGTTAAAAAGGTTAAATGGCAAAAGCTTCTGTCAAAATCACATGATCTAGGGCTAAAAAGGTTCAAATAGGGCAAAAGCTTCTGTCAAAACACAGAATAGCTAGGTCAATAGGGCAAACCATAACAACATAGACCGGAAAGACACCGGAAGGTCAACCTGTCAAAACACATGATCGAAGGGATAGGAAGGTGTCATAGGTCAAAACTAACTGTCAAAACCACATGATCGACGGATAGGAAGGGTCATAGGTCAATCCATAACAATAGTGACCGGAAGGGCGACCGGAAAGGTCAATGACAACCGGAAGCCATCAATCAAATTTTGACACTTGCTGTAGGGTTATCACTACTGTTCTGACATGCTCTGACATTTGTGCTTATTTCTGTTACTTGTGACATTTTCATGGCTAAAGTCTGATTACACTGTATTTAGCACAAACTCTACTACAATAATATGTCAGCAGCATGTATGTAAAAGTTTGTAGTTTTGAGATAATGACATTTATTTTTTGTGAAAATACAAAAAAAAATTGTCACTGAAATAAGGCCATGAAACCCATACTGATTATTTCTTCACAAGACTTTTGAAAATTGTATCACGTAGCCTAGAATATTTGCTCCAAAACTATGTGAAAATCACCCTGACCGCTCATTCAGATAAGACAATATATTGATTTAAAATTTCTAAGACGTGTTTTGTGTGAAAAAGCCTTATGCGAAGAGGCGTGATCATCTCATTAATATGTAAGCTTTTAACACCTGAGAAAGACAAAGACACTCCCCTAACAGCCCTATTAGGAGCGATCAGGCCCTGTCATTCAGAGCAACCTTGCACAAAGAATGAGGAGATTTAAAAAATAATGGCTTTTAGATTGTTTGGATTTATTTACAACACAACATAATCCAAAGATACACAACAAATGACAAAAGAGCACATTGAAAACAATGATCCAAAGACAGAGACCTTTGTGCCATTCCTAAAAACATTGTACATACCTTTCATTTCCAAGGTGTTTGATTTTCACTTTACCATGTTCATGTACAGAGACTCATGTGAATGTTGAAGTCAGCAGGACTCAGTTGCATCTGGTCCCTGAAAGAAAAGAAAAAAAGTGAACATACTGGTATCAAGAGAAACTAGGCCTGCACGATTTTGGGAATAAATTTTAGATTTTTCTGGTTAAAATTGCTTTTTAAAATTCACAGAATACACACACACACACACAAATGTTTCCAACAATATATAATATAATGAACACCATGTTTGTTGTGCCTTGTAGGCATAAGCTATGTGCAGTACTGCATAAAATAATAACAATACCCTATAGCAGCCTATAAATCTTCCAAAAGATTTCAGTAACAATGCTAGAGAAAAATATATTGATTATCATATGTTACTTCAAATGTTTCCATTCGTTATGATGATATGAAATGAGATAATAGTAAAAACATAAAGCCTAATGTTTGGAGCATTTTCCCTTTCAAACGCGATCGCGCTCCAAAATGTGATATATTCAAACGGGATCGCGCTCCAAAATATGATACATTCAAACGCGATCGCGCTCCAAAATATGATACATTCAAAAGCGATCGCGCTCCAAAATATTAAACATTATGGTTACCATATTATACATATCTATGTTTGAGCAGATATCCACAAACAGTATTTAACAGTAAACACGGGTCTAAATAGTATAATATTCACCATATATCTAGCAAGAGTTCAACTGCAATGTGAAGTTTATGCAACAATACCATAAACTAATAAGTAAGAATTTCTTACCTTACATCTTGTCTTCAAATCGCGTTCTTCTTCTTCTGAGGTAAATCCAATGTAAGCTCAGACGTGTCTTCCAAACTCGACGAAAAGCAGAGACTTGTGAAGTGTTTTGATGTTTTGTGTTTGAGGTAACGAGGGCGTTCGCGTTCCATGTGGAGATTTGCATGTGAATCACTTTTGCGCGAGTGGGCATGGTCAAATTAAAATGGAGAGGCAGAACGCGATGGAGAGGCAGAACGCACACCCTGTTTATTTTCTTTATTTTACAAAAGTACAATGTTTTGATTTGATTGTAAGTGGACACATACAAAAGTAGAAATATCACAGATTCTTTTTTTATATTTCTTTTTTCTGTATGACCATAAATGACGGAGTAATTTAAGTTTATTGTGCTACAATGTGAAGAAAATCCAGCAAAACGCGGGGGCGCGTTTGCCGACCTCAGAGGGTTAATATCCGTTCACAATTTAGCATCTTTAATGTATTTTCATCATGTTGAAAAAGTTTGAGAGTGCGAAAGTTGTTCGGCCCGATGAGATCTATATGTGTGCTGCGTTTCATATTAAAGGGATAGTTCACTTTGAAATTAATTTTTGGTATGTTTTAGCTTACCTCAAGGGCATCCAAGATGTAGGTGTCTTTTTTTCCGCAGTAGTTTCAATTTGATATTTTTAGGTCAAACCGTTCTTGTCTGTCAGTCATATAATGCAGGTCTATGGTCACCACCTCAAAGAGCATGCACAGAGTCCAAATTAAAACAATTCCCCGTCGTCCAAATTAAACAATTCCCCATCGTAAGTACACATTGATGGCCTAAGACACGAAACGAGCGGTTTGTGTGAGAAAACGAACAGTATTTATATCGTTTTTACCTCTTATACACAGCCATGTCCGAGTGATCTGATGATCTACGTGTACGCAGACTGGTGCATAGATATATACACTAGATGTCGCCTTAAAGACATTCGTTCCAATGAACTGCCGTAGACAAGGCGACATCTAGTGTATATATCTATGCACCAGTCTGCGTACACGTCAGATCAGATCACTCGGACATGGCTGTGTATAAGAGGTAAAAACGATATAAATACTGTTCGTTTTCTCACACAAACCGCTCGTTTCGTGTCTTAGGCCATCAATGTGTACTTACGATGGGGAATTGTTTAATTTGGACGACGGGGAACTGTTTTAATTTGGACTCTGTGCATGCTCTTTGAGGTGGTGACCATAGACCTGCATTATATGACTGACAGACAACGCCTGGGTACCAGCTTCAGCCAGGCCCTGATGGCCGCAGGTTCTGACCTGTGTGCAAAGTTTCATGAGTTTTCGAGCACGTTAAGGGCCCCAAAAGCCCCTGAAACCTTGAAAAACAATTATAAAAGCAGTCTCTCCTAACAGACAAATCCCCCACACCCCACACACACTCACACACACACAGAGACAGAGAGAGAGAGAGAAAATTCTCCAAAAAAATCACATTCAAACCAAAATATCTCCCTTCCTGTTGGTCAGAGCTTATGACTTTAAATTAGAAAGTTGTCCGGCTTGATGAGAACAATATACATAACGATTTTTGTGACTCTACTTAAAACTAAGCCCCCATTTTTGACTAAAGGTGGCGCTACTGAGCTCCTCACCACGCCCTTTTCTGAAACTTTGCACATGTCTACTAGGTAATAAATGTAATGTGTCTGTTGAGTTTCATGCAATTTCAAGTATGTTAAGAGTCTCAAAAGCATCAAAAAAGAATATTAAAGTTTGATGCGTTGCCACGGCAACAGTAAATTGAGACCTTTCAGGGCTTGGGCCCTAATAATAAATAATCCTACCGAAAACAATAGGGCCTTCGCCCTTTCAGGGCTTGGGCCCTAATAAATAATCCTACCGAAAACAATAGGGCCTTCGCCCTTTCAGGGCTTGGGCCCTAATAATAATAAATAATCCTACCGGAAACAATAGGGCCTTCGCCCTTTCAGGGCTTGGGCCCTAATTACAATTTATTTAGAGTACTTCTTTATTGCACATTGCACATTTCTTAATAGTAAGCCTACAATGTGTTTTAATATCACTATTAGTAGGGATAGTATGATCTCTGTATAATATCAGTCTTTAAATGCCCGATATATAAAGTGTACCTAAAGTAAACTGTCAAATATACTATAGTTTTAAGTATATCTTTAGTTGCACCTCAGCCTCATCAATAGGGCATAAGCTTGTGTTTAACACCTTTGAAACAAACTAACCCTGGAACAGAGGCTGCTCCGGAGCAGGTTATGTTCAGAGAGTAAGTTGCTGGCTACTGAAAGTTGAGGTTATCCGCTTACTTACCCTTAAACATACCTGGGTATGTCATATAACCTGCTCTCTGGAATACCCCCTGTAATGTTTTTTTTCTAAGGCAATGTATAAATATGTATAAATAATATACATATCTTGTGAAATGTATAATAAAAATAAAAAAGTCAGAAACCAAGCAAATGCAAAGTATATTTTATTGATGTTGACAAAAATAAAATTCTAATCACAGCCAGATAACAACAAAAATAAAATGCAAATTTTTCTTGAGATTTACAATAACTTAAAATTAGTTTTCTACATTAATATCTTGCAATGGTGTTCTTTTTTCTTGCCATCTTCATGGGAAGATGAGGCTAGATGAAACCACTGTTTATGTTTAATTCTTAATTTTATACATATGTACTTACATTTATTTATGCCATTTTTAGTCAACTCAGATTCCAAATTATAAAAAATTTAAAAAAGCCAAAAAAAAAATCTAATCAAACAAACAAAAAACATAATTTGTTTCAATTTCAGATGCAAAAAAGTTCACATTTAATTATTATTATTATTAAATATCTGTAAACCACGGCTAATAATTATAATTATAATAACATAAACGCACCAACAAAAATATTATAATTTATTTATAACAAATATTACAAAATCTTTTGCCAAGCAAGTTTCTTCAGCAATGTTTAGCAGAATGGTTGCCAAATAACAGAGAGCAGCAATGACATTTATATAAATCACATTTATTTAGAGTGAGCAACACACAGACGCAGTGGTGTAGTAATTCTGATGTAATAAGGACACAGGCATGTGCTTGTAGAGTATTTTACAATGACTTACAACTACTTTTACAATGCTCAGTCATAAGGTCACTATGTCATTAGTCAGTCATTATGACTCAAATCATAATCAAATTCTGAGGATGATAAAACATTTTTTTTTAAAGTATATATATTTAGCCTTTTGAGGGAGAATGAAAGAAAGACACGTTGTGCTTAATTTATAGGGGAATCACCTTATTTTGGCTAACCTGATTTGGAAATTGTGGATCTTGGATGTTGGGTCAATAATTTTGGGACTTTTCTTGTACTATAAAAAAAATGTGGTAAATTAAGTTATACAGTCAAATTGGGCTAAGCAACAAAACAAAAAGTCTTTGGAATGTAAAAAACCTCATCATATCGTAAACATTTTATTTTTCACAGAATGCCCTGAGTTCCATAAAATTACCTTCCACTCTCCACCTCTCTCCCACCAATCTCTTAGAAAAAGTGTTTATTTCTAAGTAAAACATACATATTGTTCCAAAGAGATGTTATGTGGGGTAAAATTATGCTTAAACATCAACTTCTAGTGTAAAATAGCTTGCCAATGAAAGTCTGACATTTAGATCCTAAATGTACAAGTTCGTTCACAAATGATCCTCGTTAAGACTCAAAACACTGACACATTCAGTGACGGTTGAACGTGGGTCCAACCATAGTGTTTTCCAAATTAACTTGTTCAAAATGCTTACTATGTCTTTAAGCATGAAAATCCAACAAAGCAGCAAAGGGACTATTCTAAAGAAAAAAAAAACACCACTCGTTTTAAATAATATGTATACTAAAAATAAATAAAAAACACTTTGACTAATCGACCCAGATGGGACTCGAACCCACAATCCCCAGCTCCGGAGGCTGATGCCTTATCCATTAGGCCACTGGGTCAACACAACTCAATTCATGAAAACATGGTAATTTGAAATTTATTATTTATGGACAAACATATATGGAAATGTTACACCTAAAAAAAAAAGCTGAATTGTACTTGTAATTGTAAATGGCGACTGTGTTTATCTTTTTGTGAAATTTGGATTAAGATATGTTCTTATTTTGTTCTACGACGTTCGCCGATTGCAGGCGGGAGAGGAGTTAAAACGAGACGTGAAGTGTGACACTAGGCGCTTTTGAAGAATCTTGCCTCGCGTTAAAAGTAGACCGAGGCAAGGAGCCAAACAATGTTAAGCTTAACTGCTTAACTTCCCATTCATTTTCTACGATAGTGCTTAACACTACGAATGTAATATATTTGTGGCCACAGGTAGATTTCCGGGCGCTGTTTCGCTTTTCCGTTGCGGGGCATTACATTGTCATCTGTCAATCATTCGTGATTCTGTGGAAGAGACGTGCTTTACAATCGCAGATTGATTTAACAAAAAAAACACACACGTACTGTAAAACTACCGAGGCTTTATTAACGAAATCAAGTAACTTGTCATGTTTTCTTTACGTGGGTTTTACATAAAAACATGAGACGAGAGCACCGTCGTCTTTTAATGCAACACATAAACACCGACTGTCAGGATGCAACCACATCCCTAACCTTCGTAACACTGCCCTCTAGTGGGACGTTGATGTAATAGCATCAATAAACACAGACGTAATTACTTCAATAGCCTATTATGCACCAGCATACTACAAACTGGCTTATTATTTGTCGCAAGAAGTCAGGTTTTACCAAAGAGTATAGAAGCCCAAGAGGCGAAACTCAATAGAACGCTCCATAGCAACAGTTGCCCCCATGACGTGACGGCGCGGCCGCCATTATGGACTGAAAACTGAAGGAAAACGCCGAAAAATAATGGGAGTCAATGGCACTGAACCAACTTAACATAACAAAAACTTAACATAACTAAATTTTTTCTGGCCGTCATATCTAAATATGAAAACAATTTAAAATACATTAATGAGGATGACCGACGTTAAATGACAGAAAATGTTACGTTTATGTGTTGGTTATGCATGGCCTAATTACCCTTAGGAAAATAGTATTTTGGGACAAAATATTACTATAGAAGGACTATAAGACTACTATAGAAATACTATAGCGGCTCGTATTTCTATAAGATTACTATAATATTTTGTCCCAAAATACTATAAGATTCCTATAGTACTTTTTCGTAAGGGTAGGCTATGTCCCCCACCGAATCGGCTTCATTAGCCTACCACTTACGGTTTGCAAAGATACAATTATAAAATTACTGCAAACCTCTAATCTATCAATGTTCTATTATGCATTTTCCTTGTTATATGAATAACAGAAATTCATATGCAGACACACAGTAATAAGATATTTATTCAAATGTTGATTTTGAAATTAGTGAACATCACCATATGATTTGGAAAAAATAAATAAATAAATAAAATTATAAATGAACATTTCTAAAGACAGTTAATCTTTTACATAGAATATCACAAAAATATGAACAACTTGTTTTTTCAACATCTTCAGTGAAAGTGCACACAGTGAACGTTTCAATGGCAAGAATAAAAACAATCTATGAATGTCCTATTACAGGCGGAAAGGTAGGCTACAAAAAAAGATGTGCAATCTAGCAAGTGCACACATGAACTAAACAGTACTAAAATGGAAGTGGTGCCAAGATCTCAGTAATTAATCAGACACCACCATCTATTGTGTGTGCATTTGTGTATGAGAGGTTTTTTTGTATTTTTTTCTTTTTGTGAGAGAAGAGGCATTGATTTTGCCATTGACTGGCGCTAACGATTTCAGCAGCTTTCAGTCCATAATGGCGGACGTGCCTCCGCAGCGCCATCTACAGACTGTTACCCATAACACAACAGAGTTTCGCCTCTTGGGCTTCTATACTCTTTGGTTTTACCTCAGATATTACCGCTGGTGGAATCTGTTTTTACCTCAGAGATCAGTGCAATAAGCTGACAAACCAAGCAGGTAAGGTGAATTATTTACTGTTTATTTTTTTATTATCATCATATAATCGTATGGTTAATTGTTTTAAATGGTTTGTGAAGTTCATATATAAATATAAACAAATATGATTCTGTTAGCAAATGTAAATGAATAAAATTTCAATTTATTTATAAAGCACAATTAAAAACAACTGCCTTGACCAATATGCTGTAGCCTACAAAATGAATAACCATTAAATAAAATACAGAAAAGACACAAGTAAACAACAAAGCATTAGAAAGACAGAACTCATGAATCAAGCCAGATCCAATAAAAAAGATTTTAACTTAGATAATAGATATTGTGGGAGCAGTTCTGATTTGAACAGGTAAACTGTTCCAAAGTCTTGGTGCGGATGCGGAAAATGGCAATAAGCTACACCAACTTTTTATAGAAAATAGAAAATATGGTTATTTTATTGGAGTATCTTTGTGTAAAGCTATAACACACACACACACACACACACACACACACACACACACATATATTTATATATATATATATATATATACAGTGGGTACGGAAAGTATTCAGACCCCCTTAAATTTTTCACTCTTTGTTATATTGCAGCCTTTTGCTAAAATCATTTAAGTTCATTTTTTTTTTCATTATTGTACACACAGCACCCCATATTGACAGAAAAACACAGAATTGTTGACATTTTTGCACATTTATTAAAAAAGAAAAACTGAAATATCACATGGTCCTAAGTATTCAGACCCTTTGCTGTGACACTCATATATTTAACTCAGGTGCTGTCCATTTCTTCTGATCATCCTTGAGATGGTTCTACACCTTCATTTGAGTCCAGCTGTGTTTGATTATACTGATTGGACTTGATTAGGAAAGCCACACACCTGTCTATATAAGACCTTACAGCTCACAGTGCATGTAAGAGCAAATGAGAATCATGAGGTCAAAGGAACTGCCTGAAGAGCTCAGAGACAGAATTGTGGCAAGGCACAGATCTGGCCAAGGTTACAAAATAATTTCTGCTGCACTTAAGGTTCCTAAGAGCAAAGTGGCCTCCATAATCCTTAAATGGAAGACGTTTGGGACGACCAGAACCCTTCCTAGAGCTGGCCGTCCGGCCAAACTGAGCTATCGGGGGAGAAGAGCCTTGGTGAGAGAGGTAAAGAAGAACCCAAAGATCACTGTGGCTGAGCTCCAGAGATGCAGTCGGGAGATGGGAGAAAGTTGTAGTAAGTCAACCATCACTGCAGCCATCCACCAGTCGGGGCTTTATGGCAGAGTGGCCCGACACATGAAAGCCTGCATGGAGTTTGCTAAAAAACACCTGAAGGACTCCAAGATGGTGATAAATAAGATTCTCTGGTCTGATGAGACCAAGATAGAACTTTTTGGCCTTAATTCTAAGCGGTATGTGTGGAGAAAACCAGGCACTGCTCATCACCTGTCCAATACAGTCTCAACAGTGAAGCATGGTGGTGGCAGCATCATGCTGTGGGGGTGTTTTTCAGCTGCAGGGACAGGAGACTGGTTGCAATCGAGGGAAAGATGAATGCGGCCAAGTACAGGCATATCCTGGACGAAAACCTTCTCCAGAGTGCTCTGGACCTCAGACTGGGCCGAAGGTTCACCTTCCAACAAGACAATGACCCTAAGCACACAGCTAAAATAACGAAGGAGTGGCTTCACAACAACTCCGTGACTGTTCTTGAATGGCCCAGCCAGAGCCCTGACTTAAACCCAATTGAGCATCTCTGGAGAGACCTGAAAATGGCTGTCCACCAACGTTTACCATCCAACCTGACAGAACTGGAGAGGATCTGCAAGGAGAAATGGCAGAGGATACCCAAATCCAGGGGTGAAAAACTTGTTGCATCTTTCCCAAAAAGACTCATGGCTGTATTAGATCAAAAGGGTGCTTCTACTAAATACTGAGCAAAGGGTCTGAATACTTAGGACCATGTGATATTTCAGTTTTTCTTTTTTAATAAATGTGCAAAAATGTCAACAATTCTGTGTTTTTCTGTCAATATGGGGTGCTGCGTGTACAATAATGAGGAAAAAAAATTAACTTAAATGATTTTAGCAAATGGCTGCAATATAACAAAGAGTGAAAAATTTAAATTCCCCTTTTTTAAAGAGGAAGCAGTGTTTAAACACCTCATTCATTCTTTCAGTATATTTTTTTTAATAAAATTAATCTTTTATTAATAAATAAAATATTGCTATTTTTACTGCTGTTTTTTCCCCCAATTGTTTTAATAAGATGTAGTCTATATAACTCATTAACTGGCAACTGAAAATACAGTAGATTAGAGTTACATAATGTAGTTCTAAACAAATTCTACAGAATTAAACTGTGGCATTTACTGAAAATCACTAAACTGTGTTCATGTGTGCAACAGAAGTTGATGGACTGTCCTCCTGCTGTTCTTCCACACTCTGGGGGCAGGGGGAGATATAAGAATACCCGTTTATACTTAGATTTAAACTTAGATTCTATAGGTTACTCCACATAAAAATGTGAAAAAATCTGAATGTGTAGATTGTTTGATGTGTAGACACTGTAGGCCTCTCTGTGGCAGCAGAAACTCTTTATCCCCATCGTCCTATGAAGATGAGCATTTGGTCGAGTACACTTTATAACACTATTTGTCATAATTTCTGGTGTTTTGAGTGGCTACTTACAACTGCCTGCAGGTTCTGTTGGGACAGGAGGCTCCAAAAGACAGATATTACCATCAGAATCTGTTGGGACCAACAGAAAACCCAACCCAAAGTAAAATAAATGGAAATATCAAAAATAGCCTATATAAAAAAATAACACATATGTAAACCTCTTTTACATATGTAAAACCATTTTATGAAGGCCCTTGGATCTTCGGGAGTGACTGGCTCTGAAGTCCCTCCAGGAATTCCCTCAGCCAAAAATGCTGCTGCACTGCTAGACACTGGATGCTTTAGTTATTTAATATGTCAAATGTTAAGTCGGGTAGCCTACACCCATGATATGCTCAAGCCTTACTTGATTGAATTAGCCTATGTTTTTATGTTTAATTTTCAGCTGCTGCCATGTTCTTTTAATACCTGCAGGATTGCACCTACATGAAAATTAAAATTAGGTTGAATGACATATACTGTTCTTCAGTTTCACCTTTGATATTATAACAGTTGAGTAAGTTACTTGTATTACTAACTACAAATGACATCTTCAACAGTATAATTAGATTAATGTAATAATGACTATCTTTAGAAAGTATTGGTCTACTTATTAGGCATACTAAATCCCATATCAACCTCAACCACAAGGAGGGACAAGAAACTGCACTTTTAATGCTTTCAAATAAACAATATACAATTGCATGAATTATTCTTGAATTGACCAAAGTGTTTAGAGGGAGAAGGTTACATTAAAAATATACCTTTTAAAGGGCACCTATTATGCAAAATTCACTTTTACATGGTGTTTGAACATAAATGTGTGTTGGCAGTGTGTGAGCAAAACCACCCTAGAATGATAAAAATCCACCCAGTGTTTTTTTTACAATCTCAATAAATCATAAGCACTGTCTCAGAATGAGCTGTTCTCAGATTCAGCGCAATGTGACGTAGAATTGCGCAGGCCCCTCCCACGACTTTTGAGTGACACTTCAGTTTGAGCATAGACCCGCCCTGAGTGAGCTGGACACAGTCCGCCATTGTTCGACGCTTGAGCAGCTGTAGACAAGAATGCAGGGCTGCCAACTCTCACGCATTGAGTGTGAGATTCACGCAATTGATACTTTTCACACGCTCTCACGCCACACATCCATTTTCTCACGCACAGAAAAATTGCGGAGCAAAGAGGTACTTTTAATATTAAACTAATTATCAGCTCTTAGATTCCGTCAATTTTATTACGAAATTCAGACAAAAAATACGTTTGGCGCTTGTAAATGTGACGTGACAGATCGCTGAGCGCCTCAGTTCAAGTGCACGTGAACCGATCATCTGTTACTTTTTTATTTAAAGATGCAGTACAACTTACCGAAAGTATACATAATATCGACCAATTAGTGTTTTTCAACCACGGAAAGAGGTCAATATATAATAGCAGGAGAACAATTATGTCACATAACGTTACATTTTCCTCAGGAAAGCCATTTAATGACCATAGCATGTTAATTGAATAGAAAAAATAGCTAGAGAGGAGATTTTATTGAGCACTATATTACATATTTATTATATTTTTACTTATGTCATTAAATAATTGTTATAACAAAAACTGCATTATATTTAATTTCATTTGTTATTTTTAACCTTTAATAATACCAGCAGATTGGGCCCTCTATGTTTACAGCATTAGGTGAGATTATTTTTTTGAAATAAAATTTAAAATAAACATGTATCCAAAGTAGTCAATATTGAATCAAAATCGGAATCAAATCACAAGAATGGAATTGAAATCTTGAATTTTTTGTCAAGCAATAATAAAAACTAAACGTCATAAAATTCTATTTAGTTACCAAATGTTTTGACAATCACAATTACACTTATTGTGATGCAATATTTGTTTTTCATCTTTTGTGTGATGTACAATAAACTTCATTGAACTCATCAGTATATTTTGGTCATCATTCGGACGAGGTCTGCTACAGCAGGCTTATTAATAGTGGATAAAAGCAGATGACAAATAAGTTATAACCATAATTAAGCTAAACTATACCTGTTTAATCTCCATACAGTATATATTCTCTGGCGCTGTGGGCATTATTGTCCGACTCCGAGTCAAAATGAACATGCTACTGAGAGTTTCTGTTTTGATATTATCAGATGAGATTGTCCTGACTGAAGCGAGCTCGTGAGGCTCCGCCCCCTGGGCCGGCAGCAGCAGTTAATTTGCATTTAAAGGGATACACACTAAAACAGCGTTTTTCTGAGCCCCAAAAAATGACAATTTAAACATGCTGTAAAAAAATATCTGTTGTGTATTTTGAGCTAAAACTTCACATACATACTCTGGGGACATCAGAGACTTATTTTACATCTGAATGACAACAGATAATTTTTTACAGCATGTTTAAATTGTAATTTTCTGGGGCTCAGAAAAACGCGCTGTTTTAGTGTGTGCCCTTTAAATGCAAATCAACTGCTGCTGCACGGCCCAGGGGGCGGAGCCTCACGAGCTCGCGCTCAGAGTCAGGACAATCTCATCTGATAATATCAGAACAGAAACTCTCAGTTGCGGTGTTCATTTCGACTCGGAGTCGGACAATAATGCCCACAGAGCCAGAGAATATATGCTGTATGGACATAGAACAGGTATAGTTTAGTTTAATTATGGTTATAACTTATTTGTCATCTGCTTGTATCCACTAATACAAGCCTGCTGTAGCAAAACCCGTCCGAATGATGACCAAAATATACTGACGAGTTCAGTGAAGTTTATTGTACATCACACAAAAGATGAGCGTTTGTTTTACTCCAGAGAATCTCTGTAAGAGCTGAATAAACATAGTGTAAGAAGTGCGCATTAAAGTCTTATCCATAAACTCTCTCTCTCTCTCTCTCTCCCTTTCATTATCAACAACATACACAGCGAAGTACACAAAACACTCGTTACAACTAACAGTAAACAAATATACACACCTTTTCAGTGGGTGCTAAATAAACTGGTAAACCTTATATCCGTAAAATGACTCGAAGAGCTGTCATAAAGAGCGCGCTCGCACTTTCATTTCTTCCATGTCCAGTCACGTTAGGCCTGTTGCTCCGGAGAGTGTAAGCTTGATCACAAACAGTACAGATCCATCCTCGAGTAACAACGAGAGTAAATGAAGACTGCTATGTTCATTCTTACATCCATCAACAACACACCTCAATCGCTTAGGAGACATTCTTGTCTACAGCTGCTCAAGCGTCGAACAATGGCGGACTCTGTGTCCAGCTCACTCAGGGCGGGTCTAGGCTCAAACTGAAGTGTCACTCAACAGTCATGGGAGGGGCCTGCTCAATTCTACGTCACATTGCGCCGAATCTGAGAACAGCTCATTCTGAGACAGTGCTTATGATTTATTGAGATTGTAAAAAAACCACTGGGTGGATTTTTATCATTCTAGGGTGGTTTTGCTCACACACTGCCAACACACATTTATGTTCAAACACCATGTAAAAGTGAATTTTGCATAATCGGTGCCCTTTAATAGGGAGCCAATGCAGTGTTGACAGAACGGGGCTAATATGGTCATACTTCCTGGTTCTGGTAAGAACTCGAGCAGCTGCGTTTTGGACCAGCTGTATATTGTTTATTAAGCGTGTAGGGCAACCACCCATAAGAGCATTACAATAATCTAGCCTTGATGTCATGAACGCATGAACTAATTGTTCCGCATTTGTCAATGAGAGCATATGAAGTAATTTAGATATAATTTCCAGATGGAAAAATGTGGTTTTATAGATACTAGACCCGTGACTTTCAAATGAAAGATTGGTATCAAAGAGCACCCCCAGGTTCCTAACCGACGACGAAAACTTGACAGAGCAGCCATCAAGTGTTAGACAGTATTCTAGGTTATTACATGAGGAAGTTTTTTGTCCAATAATTAAAATATCTGTTTTTTCAGAAATAAGTAGTAGGAAATTACTAGTCATCCAATTTTTTATATCAGCTATACATTCAGTTAATTTTGTGAATTGGTAAGTTTTGTCAGGGCGTGAAGAAATACAGAGCTGACTATCATCAGCATAACAGTGAAAACTAATTCCATGCTTCCTAATGATATCTCCCAAGCAGGGCCGTGCAGAGACCTCTGGAGGGGCAGGTGCTCAAAGTATAAAAGGGGGCACATGGAACAAGTCTTTAAATAGGGCTGTGCTCAAAATATCAATACAGCAATATATCAATATGGATGATTCTGTATCGATACGGCAGCAAATGCATTGATGCAGTTTTGAAAAAGAAACAGAACAGAAAAGACAAATTTTAAGTTTAAAAGTAAAAAAA
Source organism: Leuciscus idus (assembly GCA_021554675.1). Lineage (NCBI taxonomy): Eukaryota > Metazoa > Chordata > Actinopteri > Cypriniformes > Leuciscidae > Leuciscus > Leuciscus idus. Next base: position 23,919,748 of record CM038631.1, read on the forward strand.
ATAATAATAATTGTGCGCACCTATTAATAACTCTGGGATTAGAAACTGAAGTATCTTAAGTTGTCCCAACCTAATGGATTTTTCTTCTCTGTTATACATAATAATAAAGAACAGCTGTAATAGTAAACTGTGTAGGACAAAATCAACGTGGCCCATGTTTCATACAGTACAGTATAGTTTTATTTAATGCCATCTGTGGCTACTTTCATGGCATAAACTGATTTACAAAAATACAAGAGTTACATTTATACAATGAAAATAAAAACAAAGCAAACAGAAAAAATACAGCAATTAATACTTTACAAGATTTTTAACATTAATGTGATACCTGTTCTGGTAAATTCTTACTAAAGTCCTTAAGTGAGTTTGCTGCCTTTGCTGTTGTTGTTACTACTGCTGCTGCTGCTGATGATGATGATGATGATACTGCTGGAGCTGATCTGAGACTGTAGACATTAAAACAAACATATAGGAGATATATTAGCTGATTAAACTATTTTTATGTGACCATGACAAGATGTAAAGATTGCTGACAGTGTATAGAACTGGCTCACTAGCTCACTGACCTGCTGTAAAGCTGCAGATTCTGCCCAGCCTGCTAGGGGAGATGCACAGAGGCTGCTGCACACAAAACATAAGATACTGGTAAGCCTTACCAGTGTTGTGATAATAATTTTTAAGGCACTCTACGTTTTATTTTTATTAATACTGTAGAAATAATAATAATAGTTTAAAGTATAAATAATAGTTTTTAGTCAAATAACATAAAAAGACCAGACCCTCTGAAACTTGTCTCTCTCAAACAGCAAGCTAACGTTATACTTCTACAGCCTACACATAGCAATAAACAACATCTCTGTCTGCATGCTCTCTTCACGTCGTTCTTGTAAGATAATAATAATAAGTAAACAAACATCAAAAGCACTTCGCTGAGAATGAAACACCACTTACCACTTCCTCTGGTAGTGCGCGTAGTCGCGCGAAATAAAAAAAACAGCGCGTGCAGCGTGAGGAATCGTCCCGGATGAGTTCGTCAGGTGAAAGGGCATCATGTGGGTCATTTTATTTACGGCTAAATTATGATTCATTAATTTTACTAATAGTTAGATTGGGCAGGCATCCACAAAAGGGCCTTTAATTAAAAAAAAAAAGGAGAGGAAATTTTGCCTTGACAAAAGGGCACTTTGGGCACCAAGGGGCAAAAGGGCAGGTGCTCGGCCTGTAATTGACTAATTCTGTACGATCAAGTTGCGTTTTTTTAACAAGCGGTTTAATCATAGTCAGCTTAAAAGTTTTTGGTACGTATCCTAATGACAAAGATGAATTAATGATATTAAGAAGAGGATCTATGACCTCTGGAAGCATCTCTTTCAGTAAAGTCAGTATTTAGATGATTTAACGAGTTTAGCGAATTCTTCCTCTTATAGCAATGAATGAATCAAATTTTTCCTTTGGGAGACTACAATGCACTGCCTGATGCGATACTGTAGTAGACAGTTGCATGGTTATTATTTTTCTCCCTGAAATTATCAATCTTATAAGTGAAAAAGTTCATAAAGTTATTACTGCTGTGCTGCTTGGAAACCTCTGGGCTTGAAGCTATTTTTTTCATTAGTTTAGCCACTGTTTCAAATAAATACCTTGGGTTTTGTTTATTTTCTTCTTATAGGGTTGAAATTTGCTGTTTGCAATTGAGCTCTCTTTCCATGAAATGTGAAATACCTCTAGTTCTCTTACGAGAGGTACTCTCGTACTGCGTAATATCTTACGCTAGGGGAAATCTCTTTTCCGCGAGATACTGAAGCCAAAAAATTATCCTTAATTTTGAAATAATGTAAAACGCGTTGCGGCAGCATGCAGACATAGGCGAGACAGCTCGCGCGCCTATTGGCTGCCCTGCGGCAACTGCAGCAGCCTATCGATAAGGCCCTATCGTGACGTCATCACCAATGGGGGCGCTTCGCGCCCCATACGTCACGTCCCGCCGAAACGGGCGTGGCCTGGGGCTATAAATATAGCATCGAAAGGCTAGCTTACCGATTTTTCATCTCTTCAGCGGAGCTCACGCATCGCTGGATCCAGAGAGAAGAAGCCGCGCCGTGGAAACAGCATTTCAGCGGGACGAGTTCGGTACCTGGAGTCGCTGGCCGCGCCGCCTTCAACCACCGTTCCTGCTACGCTATCCGGCGTTATATCCTTTTATTGCATTGTGTGTGTTCGCCGCCGCGACTCACACTCCTTCTCTAAAAGAGCAGAGCGTCTTTTTCAAGATGTCTCGTCCATCCTGTGGCTCGTGCCGAGCCCCACTCAGCGACGGGGACCGCCATGTCATCTGCGTTTCCTGCCTGGGTGAAGGACATGCGGCTCTAGCGCTCGCTGACGGCGGATGCCCTCACTGCGAGCTTATGCCTATGGCGACTCTGAGGACTCGCATGGCAACTTTCCACGAGCCTGCACCTCCCGCTTCGACGCCGCGCCGTAAAAAGCGCCGTGCTCAGCGGATCCCTGAGCCTCCCACCGAGAAAAGCTCGCCGGTGCGCCTGCCAGCTTCGCCGTCTGCTTCTCTCGAGTCTCTCACTCCCGGACAGTGGCCGCCGCTGGCCGCCGCTTCCGCCGGAGATGACAAGGAAGAAGCGGCAGTTTTCGAGGAGGACAACTGCTCTATCCTGGCTTCGGACAGCGAGGATTGGGCGAGCTCTGTGGACCTCGCCCCTTCTTCTGCCCGCGAGTCGTCAGGAAAACGGGCCAGCATTGAAGCTGAGCTGATGCGTCTGCTCACACAGGCCACAGAGAGCCTCGGCCTCGAGTGGTCCGCGCCCGCCGAGCCTACACGCAACCGTCTGGACGGCTGTTTTCTGCAAGGGGACCGCGTTTCCACGCCCTCAAGACCCGCCCCGTTTCTTCCTGAGCTTCATGAAGAACTGGCAAAGTCTTGGAGCGCCCCTTTTTCAGCCAGGCTACGTTCCTCTGCTTCGGCGGCATTCTCCGTGGTGGACGGTGCCAAAGACAGAGGATACCTCGCTCTCCCTCTAGTGGAGGAGGCAGTAGCAGCCCATCTTTGCCCGCCCTCTGCTGGACGGCGGACTAAGACGGCGCTACCTTCAAAAGCCTGCCGCGCTACTTCCACCCTGCACAGTCGCGCTTACACCGCCGCTGGGCAGGCTGCATCAGCGCTACACACTATGGCCACTCTCCAGATCTTCCAAGCTAACCTTCTCCGAAAGCTGGACGAGGAAGGCACGGAAGCAGTCAACGTGGCGGATTTAAGGAGCGCTACGGACCTCGCTCTCCGCGCTACGAAATCCGCTGCACAGGCCATAGGGCGGAACATGGCCTCTCTCACCGTTGCTGAGAGACACCTCTGGCTGACGCTTTCAGAAATGCCGGACTCGGAGCGCTCTGTGTTCCTCGACGCCCCCGTTTCTGCTACTGGCCTCTTTGGATCGTCCGTCAAAGATTTCGCGGACAGATTCGCTGAGGTACAAAAGACGTCGCAGGCCATGAAGCACTTTTTGCCAAAGCGCTCTAGCTCCGCATCAGGCCGCTCTAAACAGCCGTCTGCTCGCAGCTCGCAGCCACCGCCCCCCGCCGCCGCTTCACAGCGTCGACAGGCCCGGGACCAGAGACCACGCTCTCGCTCTGCCGGCCGCCGCCCCCCACAGCGTGGGACTCGGCCGAAGGTTGAGATGAAGCCCGAGGCCTCAAAGTCTTCCTAGCCAGCTTAGGAAAACGACGGTGTTCAAGCCCCGCTGCGGCCGGGTTTCCACCAAAACTTCCCGCTCGTCCAGTTCCATTACATGCGACTGTTCCAGTGTACTCTGCAGTAAACAAGTCGGTTACATTACCCGCTTGCCTGTACACAAACGCCGTTTTCACGGCGACCCAGATAAATCCTGTAAAGAGCGTATTTTCTGGTATTCCGGCCACGGCCGACGGTGTTATGAGTGTAGTAAAAATGCCCACTGCCCAGTGCCCATTCCTACACACAGACACAGCCCGCCCCACAGGGCTCGCGCACATAAAATCGACTCATGTCGATTGCGCACAGAATGTAGTGAACGTGCCCACGTCCCAGTGCCCACAAACACTACACGCTGCATGTCTCTCGGTTTCTGTAAAAACGAAACCAACACACATACAACCGACTCAGGTCGATGGTGTTTTCAGTGCAAATGTGCCCGCTGTCCTGCGCCCACATTCACTCACAGACATGACGAATCCCTCGGTTTCCCCCACGCTCGCCGTCTCTCAGCTACCTGCCGTGAGAGAGCCGAGCGCGGGCGAACCGCCCGCTGTGATCAAAACACTCCCCGCCTCGAGCGCTGCAAATGCGGTGTCTATAATACAGCATACCGAAGCTCCCCGGTCGCCACTATGTCACGACCAGAGCTCCGATCTCATTCAACCCTTAGCTATGCACGCACATGCGTGGGCAAAGCTTCCCGGTGTATCAGAATGGGTGCTGAACATTATAGAAAGAGGCTATTCGCTACAGTTCGCTCGACGTCCCCGCCGTTGTGCGGTGCGAGTCGAAACCACGGTAGAAAAGGAAGTAGCAAGTGTACTTCGTACCGAAATTGCGAAACTGTTGAGCAAAGGGGCAATAGAGCCTTTATCTCAAGCTCAGAGCGAAGGGGGGCTATACAGCAGATATTTTCTGGTTCCGAAAAAAGACGGGGGTCTCAGACCCATTCTAGATCTAAGACAACTGAACGTAGCGCTTTCAAAACGCCGGTTCAGAATGCTCACAACCAAGAAAATCCTCGCGCAAATTCGCCACGGGGACTGGTTTGTGTCAATAGATCTGAAAGACGCGTATTTCCAAATACAAATAGCGTCACGTCACAGGCGATTTTTGAGATTCGCCTTCGAGGGCCAGGCTTATCAATACACAGTCCTACCGTTTGGCCTGTCCCTAGCACCTCGTACATTCACGAAGTGCATGGACGCAGCCCTCGCTCCCCTGAAACTTCGGGGAATGCGAGTTTTGAACTACTTGGACGATTGGCTGGTTCTAGCTCAGTCACATACGGAGCTCATAGAACACAGAACCATTTTACTCGAACATCTCGAGAATCTGGGTCTCAAAGTCAACTGGGCGAAAAGTTCACTGTCTCCCAGTCAGAGAATATCTTTTCTGGGCACAGAACTGGACTCGCTGTCAATGACAGCTCAAATATCGCTACAGCGCAGATTGACTATTCAGCGCATGACAGAAACCTTCCGCCGCGGCACTATAGTCCCGCTAAAGAAGTTTCAAAGGATGCTCGGTCTCATGGCAGCAGCATCCACAGTTCTCCAGCTGGGTCTGCTTCGCATGCGCCCACTGCAGTTCTGGCTACAAGCGCGAGTACCGCGTCGAGCATGGACTTCAGGTCTCTTTCGTCTCAAGGTCGATCAGGAATGCGTCTCAGCACTGATACCCTGGAGAGCGACCGACTGGTACCAGTCAGGTGTAAGCCTGGGGACTTCCTCGAGTGTGAAGGTGGTGTCCACGGACGCCTCCACCTCGGGATGGGGAGCACTGCTCGAGGGCAGACCGTTTTTCGGCCAGTGGTCAGAACGGGAAAAGCTTCTGCACATAAACTGCCTGGAAATGATGGCAGTCGACAACGCGCTGAGGCGCTTTCGTCCCCAAATAGCAGGACACCACGTCTTGGTCCGCTCGGACAACATGTCAGTGGTAGCCTACATAAATCGCCAGGGAGGCATCACATCCCGAAACCTATACAGGTTAGCGAAACGCCTCCTGGTATGGGCTCAGCACAATTTGCGCTCGCTCAGAGCAGCGCATGTGCCTGGCCACCTGAATGTGGGACCAGACAGACTGTCCAGGAACAATGTTCCAGCAGGAGAATGGTCACTGCATCCGCAGACAGTCCAACTGCTGTGGCAGACATTCGGCAGAGCAAAGATAGACCTGTTTGCGTCTCAAGAAAACGCTCACTGCCCGGAATTTTTCTCAAAGAGCAGGGATGCGCTGGCCCACGTCTGGCCCCGCTGCCCGCTCTATGCCTTTCCCCCCATCACGCTCCTACCTCAGGTATTAGAGCGGATCAGGGAAAGCAGATGCTCAGTGTTACTGGTTGCTCCGTTCTGGAAGAACCAGGCTTGGTTCCCAGTTCTTATGCAGCTGACGAGCACTGCCCCATGGCCAATACCAGTGAGGAGGGACCTCCTCTCTCAAGCCAGGGGCTCGATCTGGCATCCTCGCCCGGAGCTTTGGTCCCTACATGCGTGGGCCATCAACGGGTACCCTCTGATATCCCAGAGGGAGTGTTAAACACGATCATGCAGGCTAGAGCTCCCTCTACGAGACGGCTCTATTCCTCAAAATGGTCAGTGTTCTCCAGCTGGTGCACAGCACGCGGCTTTTCACCCCTGGACTGTGGAGTGACGGAGGTTCTCTCCTTCCTACAAGAGCTACTGGATGAAGGCAGAGCCCCATCCACGCTCAAAGTCTATGTGGCGGCTATAGCAGCGTTTTCCAAACCAACGCTTGGTCAGTCACTAGGAAGGAACGATCTGGTCATTCGGTTCCTTAGAGGAGCTAAGAGGTTAAATCCTCCCAGACCTCCCTCAGTCCCCATATGGGACCTTTCTACGGTCTTGGAGGCCATGAAGGGTGCCCCATTTGAGCCTATCCAGTCAGTAGATATCAAACACTTGTCTTTCAAAACGGTGTTTCTTCTGGCTCTCGCTTCAGTGAAGCGCATAGGGGACTTACAAGCGCTCTCAGTGAGCGCGACGTGTATGGAGTTTGGGCCAAATGACTCGAAAGTCATACTCAAACCAAGGCACGGGTACGTCCCTAAATCCCTCAATACACCGTTCAGGGCCCAGGTAATTTCCCTGTCTGCCCTGCCGGTCTCTAACGAGGAGAAGGACGCCAGCTTCCTTTGCCCAGTCAGGGCGCTAAGGGCTTATGTGTCCCGCACGTCTGTTTTCAGACAGACGGAGCAGCTCTTTGTTTCACTCTACGGACGTTCTAAGGGACTCGCCGTTTCGAAACAGAGCCTATCCAGATGGATAGTCGATGCTATAGCGCTGGCTTACACCTCTAAGGGCTTGCAGTGCCCATTAGGTGTCAGAGCGCACTCCACGAGAGGCGTGGCCTCGTCGTGGGCTTGGTCTAGTGGGATTGCCTTGCAAGATATCTGTATGGCGGCAGGCTGGGCCTCCCCGTCTACATTTATAAGGTTTTATAACCTAGAGGTTCCCGCTCTGCAAGCTAAGCTGCTTTCAGTCTAAAAATCGGTACTGTCTGCCCCGAGTACGTCCGGCCCAGAATACCGAAATAGCGCGAGCAACGCTCGTTTAGATCGCGCAGCTCTATGGGCAATGTGTAAGACCCACTATATTCATCAGTCCAGGCCGGGGTCGCCCTGACTGAGTAAATACCATCACTATAACTGTTCTTATAGGATGCTGCATTACAGGAATGATGCTATTCTAGCCACTCTTCCTGGGCTCTCTGTGAGTCACTTATGATCATGTACTACATGAGCCCGGGCACCTGCCCTTGGGACTTTGGTGCTGGATCATAGCATGCACGGCGTTTTACACTGTTTCCCCTAGCGTAAGATATTACGCAGTACGAGAGTACCTCTCGTAAGAGAACGTACTCGGTTACTAACGTAACCTCGGTTCTCTCTAGAGAGGAAACGAGTACTGCGTATCTTGCCGTGCCTGCGCACGCTCCGGTTCGCTCCGGCGATGAAAAACCGGTAAGCTAGCCTTTCGATGCTATATTTATAGCCCCAGGCCACGCCCGTTTCGGCGGGACGTGACGTATGGGGCGCGAAGCGCCCCCATTGGTGATGACGTCACGATAGGGCCTTATCGATAGGCTGCTGCAGTTGCCGCAGGGCAGCCAATAGGCGCGCGAGCTGTCTCGCCTATGTCTGCATGCTGCCGCAACGCGTTTTACATTATTTCAAAATTAAGGATAATTTTTTGGCTTCAGTATCTCGCGGAAAAGAGATTTCCCCTAGCGTAAGATATTACGCAGTACTCGTTTCCTCTCTAGAGAGAACCGAGGTTACGTTAGTAACCGAGTACGTTTTGTTTTCTTCCAGTTTTGCTCCATTTTTCTAGCTGCTCTCTTAAGGGCCTGAGTGTGCTCGTTGTACCACAGCGTTGGACTATTTTCTTTAATCTTCTTTAAGCGCAACGGAGCAACTGTGTCTAAAGTGCTGGAAAAGAGAGAGTTAAAAGTTTCTGTCACAATATCGAGTTCTTCTAAGCTATCTGGGATGCTGAGATGGTGAAACTGATCAGGAAGATTATTAATAAAGCCATCTTTAGTGGCAGAAGTGATAGGTCTAACATATTTATAACACAGAGTCGGTTTTGCAGCCTTGGCTAAATTAAGTTTACACAAGACAATATTAGATAATAGATAATATTAGATCTAGAGTATGATTACGACAATGAGTAGGTCCTGACACGTGTTGTCTAACTCCAATAGAGTTAAGAATGTCTTTAAATGCCAATCCCAATGCATCTTTTTCGTTATCTACATGTATATTAAAATCACCAACAATTAGGACTTTATCTGCAGCCAGTACTAACTCTGATAGAAAATCTGATTCTTTGATAAAGTCTGTATGGTGCCCTTGTGGCCTGTATACAGTAGCCAGCACAAATCTCAAACGTGATTTATTATTTACACTATATTGCTACATTAATCATCAACACTTCAAAAGAATTATATGACTTCTTAGTAATTCTGAAAATATTACTATAAATTACAGCAACACCTCCCCCTTTGCCTTTCAGATGAGGTTCATGTTTGTAACAGTAATCTTCCAGGGTGGACTCATTTAAAGTAATGTAATCGTTTGGTTTTAGCCAGGTTTCTGTCAAACACAGCACATCTAGATTATAGTCTGTAATCATATCATTAACAGTAAGTGCTTTTGAAGTAAAGGATCAAATATTCAGCAACCCATGCTTTATCAGTTGCTCATTTGTATTATATCTGTTTTTTATTTGTTGAACATCATTACAATTTTTACCCTTAGACAGGTTTGGAAGTTTTTTGTATGTCCTAATTCGGGGAACAGACACAGTCTCTATATGATGATATCTAGGTGAAAGAGGCTCTATGTGATGGGATTTATCTGACATTGGTGCCGTGAGACGGCTGGCAGACAGTCGGTTTAGCCAGTCTCTCTGCTTCCTGACCTGAGCCCCAATTCATGTTTGAGCTCTAAGACTATGTGCCATATTACTAGAGAGAAGAGCGGCACCATCCCAGGAGGGATGAATACCATCTCTTTTCAACAAGTCAGGTCTGCCCCAAAAACGTTCCCAATTGTCTATGAATTCTATATTATTTTGCGGACATAACTTAGACAGCCAGCCATTGATTGAGGACAATCTACTAAGTATCTCATCACTCCTGCGAACAGGAAGGGGGCCAACTTAGAAGTTAACATTTCCCATCACTCATTTGGTTCCCAGCTGCACGTCTTTACCAATCAATCACATCTGCACCCTCATCATCACCCTCATCACTGCCACTACATAAGCATACACTTCACCACAACTCACGGTCCGATCTCGTTTTCACAAAGTGGACTATTCCCCCTGTCTCCAGCGATATCCCTGTCTCCAGCATCTTCCTTTCCTCTGTGTCTCCATCAATATCATCCTTTGTACTCCAATTACCTGCTCACTTCTTCACTACCCTATTTTTGTAAATAAACCTCACTGTTCACCTACATCTTCCTCTCCTGTGTCTGCTTTCCGTAACATTGATCAGAAGTTTTCTTGATCAGAATTTTTATTAGGCTAATTTATTTTATTCCTAATACACTTCAATGTACCTGCTGTACTAATACACTTGCACCATTAGGCCAATGGTACTTTAATGGCCCGTTGAACTTTGAAATGTGGACTCCAGACCTTTGGGCTGTCAAAATATTATGAATTATTAAACGAATTATTATAATTAGTCCTCAAAAATTAACAAAAAGTTAAAATGTCAAATAAATTCAAAAAAGTTAACTGCATGAAAAATAACAATGTTAATATATGAAAATAATTTTAATTCATGCGTCACATTTAAATCTGCAGCGTAATGTAAGACAAACCGCCAAATCATTTCATAGTGTTTTATCAGGAGCAGTTTTGCAGTACATTGAGTTGAAGCACGCAGAGACAATTTGCAGAGAAATGCTATGGATGGTTTTATTCCATCCATCCGCACGCACAAGCAGTTCTGCACGTTCACATTCTTCCACCAACGAACAGTACTGTCTGTGTTTTAGAGCGTGCACAAGAATAAAACTAATGTCATACCGGTAATGCAATTGCTTCCTGCAGCCTTAATGAAAGATCATGTCAGGTAAAAGGGAAAAAACATTCTGCAGATGATATTTAATTTTGTGTCTGCTGGCTTTATTTCTTCAACAGCTTCACGGTTAACACACTTTCATGTTCTATACAGTTTCGCGTCAATTTTCACGCACCGCTTACCGCACCTATATTGAGACTTTTCTTGCAATTTGCAGTCTTTAAATCCATATAATTTGTGCTGTCATTGATGGAAAAATCTTGTTTGCTTATAGTAATACTTGTAACCATAGATATAATAAATACATAGACGCCCTATTGGCCGCTGGATTGACGTACACGTCAATGGCGCCGCCATATTGCGGAGGGCAACTTTCCCTTACCTCTCATAATGGGAATTGAAAAAATGCCTGCTTGTGTGCTGCTTGGGGCTGTACAAATCGCCGCACAATTGAAAACAGGGCTCAGGAAATTACCGTTCACAAGCAAGCAAGACTGAACATTTGTTTCTGGTTGTATTTGGTCATTATTAATGATAAGGTCATTATCATAGGCGTAATTTGCAGATGGGACATATCCCCACCACTTTTTGCCAGGGCCGATATTGTCGATATTGTCCCCACCACTTTTTAAAACATCTCGCGGCACGAATGTACCAATTCTACAAATAAATAAAACATCCCCAGTTAACTAGCAGAGCATTCATTTCGTTCATTTTTTAAATAAGAGACGATCTAGCGCTGAAATGTGTTTGGCTCGAGGTCATGGGGGTTTGGCGTGGGGGTTTGGCTCGAGGTCATGGTGCAAAGGACCCTGGGTTGATTTTACTCCGAACCATCCCTTTAAATAAAGCCATGATGCCTTTTCATCATATGACTGGGGTCTGAGGATGCCCTAAAATGCACACAGTAAAAGTGGCAAGAAATGTGGGACAGGAAAACAAAGGGCAGATGCCTTTACAATATTCAAAAACAATTTGCAAAAATAGAATGATGTTCTGGCTTAAATCATTCATTGTTCAAAATAGGGAAACATAAAACAGGATTATGTTTATCCTGTGATGTAGCAGAGACTGTTGAGTATACATTATGTGAAATTTACTAGGGAAAGAGAGGAATTATTAGACAAATTAAGATTGGTTTAATACATTTCACCAAATCTATTGAATTGTGCTTTAGATATAATAATTAATTGAGATGATAATTAATTATCTCAGAATAACAGGATTGGAAAATAGAATTTAAATACAACATTAAATAAGTAGTTATTATTATTATGCTATTATTATATTTTCTCACCTTCATATTACAGTTTTTCTCAGTTGCTTTGGTACAATCATTGAATCATCCTTAAGATTTGCAAACCAGTAAGTGCATTTCTCAAAACAATATACAAACAGCACCACACAATGGAATACCTGCAAAAGCCTGTAACTTGCTCAAAATTACGCAAGCTTGTTTCCGCCACAGAATAACATGGAAGCCCATTTCCAACACATAATTTTAAAAAAATCATAGAAACAAAAAATTATGACTTTAAAAGTCATAATTATCAGATAAAAAGCCGAACTTACTGACTTGCAAGCTCATTGATCTGAGGCGACATGACACAGGATGAATTGTATGGGCTTATGGGTTTCCATATCTCACAATTCAGACTTTACATCATGCAATTCTGACTTTTTTTTCTCGCAATTGCGAGTGTATATCTCTCAATTCTGAGATAAAAAGTCAGAATTCTGAGATGTAAAGTCTCAGTTGCTAGAAAAAAAGTCAGAATTGTGAGATAAAAAGTCGCAATTACCTTTTTACTTTTTTTATTCTGTGGCGGAAACAAGCTTCCATACAAAATCCTTAGTTCATCTCTCAAAAGTAAGTATTTATGTCAATGAAAATATCAGTGCCATCAGAATGACAAGTCCTTGTGTCATTGTTCACAAACAAAGATAGTCAAAATGCATAGTTGTTTTGCCAATATAACAGTGTACTCTTTCAGTATTTTTAGATGTTAATTATGGCTACGATTTTGAAGACAATGGCCCTCATTTATCAAAAGTGCGTACACCAAACTTCCAGCGTACACCTGGCGTACACCCAAAACCACGGTGACTTTGAGATTTATCAATATGGACGTTGGCGTACGGCACGCTCAAATCCTACGCCAGCTCAAGCCTTGGCTCGCCGTCGTACTATTCTTTGAAACGATGGTTAGGCCAGGGTTAGGCCCGGCAGGTGCGCACGGACTGGGTTCAGTAATGAAAGGCTTTCAATGACCAAAAAATAATTCAGACTGACAAAATAATAAAAATGACATTCTTCTTCTTTTAAATAATAATAATAATAATAATAATACAAATAATAATAATAACGACATTCTTCTTCTAAATAACAATAAGCGTCATTAATAATAAAAATCATAATAATAACAAGAAGAATATTACAAATTGTCATGCAATTATTAATGTGAATGAATGGTACTCCACATCACATCATCACTATTGTACACCCCAATACATGTGACGCAGGGCTGGACTGGCCATCGGGCATACTGGGCATTTGCCCGGTGGGCCGACGTGCTTTTTGGGCCGATACATCTCATACTCATACATCATTTTTAATTTTTTTTTTTTTTTTTTTTTTTTTTTTAACGGCCCATAAAATGTGTACATCGGCGGCCCATTCGTTTTGTTTTGTTTTGCTTAATTGGCGGCGCTGGGTTTGTGCCGGTGTAATGCATTGGTCAAAAAAAGTCAGTGTTGTTGTTTTTTTTCTGACAGACCAGCCCATGAAACACGTAGATCAGCGGCCCATTGGTTCTTTTCTTGATTGACACTGGGCTGGCCCAATCACAACTTTAAACGAGTGAGCGAGCGTGCAGCAGTGTCAGTGTGTATCTGTCAAAATAGTCAGCGAGATGGAGAAGAAACGCAAGGATTGTGCAGAGAAATAGCGTGAAAAAATAGAACCAGGCCCTTAAAGCAGACACTGTAAAATGTGTCAAAATATATGTTTTCTGCCCTTCATCAGCTCCAGTGATGATGATGATAGTGAGGAGGATCAGGAGAGAGATGAGAAAGTGTAGAGCCTGCGGTAAGCAGAACTACTTTCAAAACACTTAAAGGGATAGTTCACTTTGAAATTAATTTTTGGTATGTTTTAGCTTACCTCAAGGGCATCCAAGATGTAGGTGTCTTTTTTTCCGCAGTAGTTTCAATTTTGATATTTTTAGGTCAAACCGTTCTTGTCTGTCAGTCATATAATGCAGGTCTATGGTCACCACCTCAAAGAGCATGCACAGAGTCCAAATTAAAACAATTCCCCGTCGTCCAAATTAAACAATTCCCCATCGTAAGTAATAATTGATGGCCTAAGACACTGGTGCATAGATATATAAACTAGATGTCGCCTTAAAGACATTCGTTCCAATGAACTGCCGTAGACAAGGCGACATCTAGTGTATATATCTATGCACCAGTCTGCGTACACGTCAGATCAGATCACTCGGACATGGCTGTGTATAAGAGGTAAAAACGATATAAATACTGTTCGTTTTCTCACACAAACCGCTCGTTTCGTGTCTTAGGCCATCAATGTGTACTTACGATGGGGAATTGTTTAATTTGGACGACGGGGAACTGTTTCAATTTGGACTCTGTGCATGCTCTTTGAGGTGGTGACCATAGACCTGCATTATATGACTGACAGACAAGAACGGTTTGACCTAAAAATATCAAAATTGAAACTACTGCGGAAAAAAAGACACCTACATCTTGGATGCCCTTGAGGTAAGCTAAAACATACCAAAAATTAATTTCAAAGTGAACTATCCCTTTAAGCTATGTCATGATCGAGTGTAGGAACCCATAACCCAGTTACAGATTATTTCCACATTGCATAGTTGACGATTACATAGACAGTATATAAAGTTCAGGGGCACTGTAAAATAATGCTTTACATTCCCCTTCACTAGTGAAATTCAAAATTCACCTCCACAATTCATAAATTCAAGACACATTTACAAAAAAAAAAAAAGTATAATAGAAATGTAGCCTATAGTATGGAGCAATTTGCTTCAAAAGAATAAGCTAATTGCTTTTACAATGTGCACAAGTGACTAGATTAATAAGGAGGCTGAACAAGTAGTTTTGAGAATTGTTGTGATTATGTTGTGAGAATTGTTGTGACCAAAGCGACTGAGAAAAACTGTAACGCTTTCACACTCCAGTCCAGATGGTGGCGGTAATACAACACAAGTTGGTTTATCAACGCCTTTAAGCAGTACTAGAAAAAGAAGAATCACTCGGCCCTCGTGGAAAGAAACATGGCTGCGTTGTTTGAAGGATACACGCTGTATGGAATTGGACCAGCCCAAAATTCTTCGAATTCAGGAATTTTGGGGATTGAACTGGGCAGAGATATCGACCATGTCCTCGTCACTGACGCTTCGAGATCTGTTACTGTTTATAAGGTAAAATTAGTTAGATGTAAATACTGTTTGTCTCATAAAAACGGATTGCATGCAGTGTTGTGTTAAATTCTAGCATGTAAACATGAGCGCTACATCACAAACACAGGGAATTCTCCAATGGCATCTGATGATATTTTATTTATTCTGTAAATTCAGAAAGTGATTTGGTAGCTTTTTGTGTTGCTGTTTAACCGATATCTTGATTAATAGGTGTCTGATCAGAAGCCTACGGGCAGTTGGACAGTGAAACATGGGCAGATAATCACCTGCCCCGCTGTGTTTAACACGCAGTCCCAGGAATATGTGGTAGTAACTGATGACAGGGTAAGGATCGAGACATTATGTTTCCCATAAGAATAATTCAGGTTCACATGCTGAGTACTTACAAATGTTTTTTTGTGTTTTAGGTTGTCAGAGTTTGGAAAGAAGATGATGTCTACATGGAAAAGGCTTTCAAAGCTACAGTAAGTGAAGTTAAAATCCATAAGGATTCAATTGAGTGAGTGGTACCTGCCAAGGGCAGATAAACGTATCGGGCAGGCTAACCTGGACTGTATCCTAGAGGCCCACGTGATCACCCAGCAAAAACTCGTTGAAAAGACGACTTTGCCAGATGGCTGAACAACGTTGAGATTTGGGTATAAGGTGAAAAGCTGTCGTCTTCAACTTGAATTCAACCTAATTTCAACCATGAATTCTTGATTGTTTTATGTTCATTATATTATCATATTCATACTTACTGTCAAAAAACAGTTGCCAAAAGAGTAATAGAAATAAAACATCAACAGGTCAAATACATCTTTGGGGTGGAGCTAGTGGGTGGCCACCATAGACTGTAAAAAAAGATGGACGACGCCCCTTCGCTCTCTTCCATTGATGAGAACTGAAGCCGCCAGTGTCCCGATATGGCGCTGACATATTGGAACTTGAGTCTGCGCAGTAGCGATCTCGGGACCAGACCTGCGCAGTAGTGAGCAGGAAGTAAAGCCGCGAAATCAACGCTCCGCCCTCACTCTCGCAGAGAGAGTGCATTCTGCACACTTTTTAAAAAATTGATTGCAGTACGACAAGAGGCTTGTTAAAATAAAGTAAATACAATCTCCTCAGTCCTCCGAAGATCCCGAAAAAAAGTTTGTTGGTGCTTCAGTGACTACTTCGCTCAGAGAACCTGTCAATCACAGCTGTCAATCATGAAGTTACACCACCGCATCACGTAACTAACTAAAAACCAACTTATTTTTGAAACAGACACTTGAACTTACATCAGCGTGATAAAAACGACAGCAAATGAAAGAAACCACCTTTGGGAAAAAGATATTTGAAGTGTATTTAATTGTTTAGTTGGTCTCACGTCCCGTTGAATAACACGGGGAGGTGGGGCTTATGACCTATACTAGGACCAGTCACCGGGGGGCGATCGAGACGTTTTGGCTTCACTTTTCAGGGCTTGTGCGGCACGCTTGGTGGCCACCAATTGACTGAAGCTTGGCCACCCTGTACACCAAGGTTATAGTTTTGCTTTTTTAAATGAGTTTTTATTTTAATATCGTTTTCAATTTTGCTTTAAATTTCAGTTTAGTTTTAGTTAGTTTCATAAATTTTTTTATTAATAGTTTTTTATTTTGCAGACAGATTTCTATTTAGTTTTTATTTTATTTAGTTTTAGTAATTATAGTTTAGTTGAACACTTCCAGTGTAGACCTAAGCGAGACAGTACAGATTACAGTTAACTCTTGTGCAGACATCTTAATAAAAATAAAAGAATGGTTTGAGATTGAACAAAGCATCAAATAAATGGAACTTAAAAGTATACAAGAAAAAACTATGAAAAATTTCATATTAAAGATGAAATCTTGTTAAAAATGCCAAGTTTGTTGACCACTGGTACATAAAAAAACAGCTCAATTAATCTGACTACAGTCAACTCAACCTGCTGTGAAGCCAGTGTGATTAAATAATGAAATATCTATGCAGTGTGTATATGTTTTTTCTATACCGGTGGGGACTTAAACCTGAATGCACACAGACTCATGGGGGACTCGTGTCACTGTAGGGACCTAAATTGAGGTACACAAGCTTATAAATCATACAGAATGAGTTTTTTAGAAAATGTAAAAATGCAGAAAGGTGTGTGTGTGATGGGTAGATTTAGGGGTAGGGTAAGTGTAAGGAGACGGAATACAGTTTAGTATAAAAACCATTACGTCTATAAAGAGTCCCCATTTAGATGGATCTGTGTGTGTGTCTGTCTATGCGCACGTTTGTGTGTGTGAGTGTGAGTGACACTTGTGTGTGTCCTGGGGAAACATTGTGGGGAAATGTATCCACATGGATAATAATATTATTAGCAGTAAATGTTTTGTAAAAACAAAGATTATAACAGCACCTTTCAGCCTGTCAACCTTAATGAAAATATGACCTCAAACATACAGTAGTAGTACATTAAAGGTTTTGTTGTGTTTGACGGACTTGTTTGGGTGTTGCACCCGCGTCTCGCACATGAAAAGCACATCTCGCACATTTAAAAAATGCTGCGCTCAAGTTCAACTTGCGTCTCATTACCTAATACCTTGTGTTATTTCCCATTCCACTGCCACAGACGCATTATGAACAGCCGCTTATGATGTGTTCGATGTGTTTTTTTTTGGGCCAGCGCCCCCTATCCATTATCCAGGTACCTGTTCCCCCCCCCCCCACAAAAAAGGGCTAAATGTCTTTATTGAATGTATGCTCATCATTCTGTTTAATATAACGCATTTGCACGCTCATAAACGCGATATGTGAACGGCCCCTGACTGGTTCAGGTTTGTTTTTATGATGGTGTATTTGCCCACGCAAAAGTGGACAGTTTTTTTTTTTAAATGCACTATTTGTGGACTGTGATTTTTGAACTGAATAAGTGACTAAATGTCACAGGCTATTATGTATGGAAGACTAGAAATGCAGGATTTTTTTTGCAACACCTTATAAACCGAAATAAGGAATAGCATAAATCAATTTAAAAAATAAAAATGTAAATGAATAAATCATTTTAAAATGGACAAATGAGTAGACTTTTAAAATTGTGCAATTCTTGTTTTGTTAATTGTTTGATTATTCATGTTAAATGTAAAAATGTTAAATAAAATAGAACAATAAATCAATAAATAGTAGGCCTAGATTAAAAATAAATAGACATATGTGACTGTTTATTCACGTTTAAACCAGTTTAAGAAAGCCAACATTTAAAAACATTTTGGCAGTTTTTTTCTTTTCTTTATCCATTTGAAAATCTTGTTAAAATATGCTATTATAAACTCGTAGGGGCAACAAATGAACTTCCGACTCTCTCCCATGCCACTCAAAGTAGATATAAGATGGGCTGTCATTGGACAGTAAAAACGACGTAGGCTATACGGTCATTGAAGCGGTGATGTTTGCACTTAGGTTTTATTACGCATTTAGGAGAGTATTGCAAGAAGCTGATTACATTAACCTTACTTTCGAAAACAAAAAAACAATTAGAGATGCACCGATTACAATTTTCTAGGCCGATTCCGATTTTTCATTGAGTTTGACCTGCCGATACCGATTTAGCCGATTCCGATTTCATTTTTTTTCTAACCACTTTACAGCACACAATTTTTTTTCTATCTTTTCTTTAATAGAACATTTGACATTTTTGCATAGAAAATTTTTTGAACAGATAATCATTATAAAATAGAACTATATAAGTTACTCCTGGTGTGGGAAATCTAAAGTGCAGTGTTATAGAAGAACTATTTCCTTCTTTTCACATCCAACATCCAACTAAAACATTTGATATATTTAGCAAACTAAACTTCTGTATGAAAACAGGGAAAACGGGTAACGGCAATAAAATGTTAATAACAAATAAAAATTAAATAAATGTTGCCTTGCAGTATAAAAAGATTTCTCAAAACACACACACAGGCCTATTGCAATCACTTATATAGAGTAAATCAATGGCAAGGTTTTCTGATTTCTGAAACCCAGATTTTCAACCTCAGAAAACGTCTGGTCATCCAGCGCAATGAATTCCATTATCTTTCCGGTTAAGCCTTTGCTCCTTTCCTTGCTTAAAAAAAGCTAACAGAGGTTGCTGACTTGTGGATGGCTCAGTGCTAGTTTGAGCTTGGTGTTTACCTTTAGCCCCTGAGTGTTGGCCTTTGCTAGCTTCGTCAAACTTCGCAAATTGGGTCTCAAGTGTCTGATTAGATTCAATGAGCCAAAAGCCTTTGGTGTAGTCCCTCCACGCTCTACCTTTTCCTTGCAGGTGTTGCATATTGCAAACTTATCTTACACACGCTGAAGAATTTCCAAACAGCTGACATGTTGCAGGTTAATTCACAAGGTTTCCTACTTGTGGGTTCCGTGTGCACGTGTGATGCTGATGTTGCGCAATGTTAATCATGCGGCGCCCGAGTGCATTTGACCGCCATAAAATTGGCATATGTCAGACTGACTGACCGGCCGATCACGTGAAAATCGGCCAATTCTGGTCACCAGCCGATCAATCATGCATCTCTAAATACAATCATGATTTTTCATGAAAAATTGTTAGAATTGTAGGCCTGAAATACCTTGGTATCAGCTTGTTTTCATTAATGGTATAATTAATACAATTAGGGGTGACCCCAAATAGTCGAAGATTCGAAGATTTATACATTTTCTTCTATATCTTTGTGTGATTTTTCTGTACATCTCGGCTTTGAAATGTTAAAGCCCCGCCCCCATACACATGATTCGACTATTAGTCGACTATAAGCAAGACATGACGATTCTGATTCGACTATGAAAATCCATAGTCGGGGACACCCCTAAATACAATTACAATTAATTTGGTTTGTCCTGATTAATTTGTTCTTAATCAGTAAAAAATAAAATCATCTTACAAGAATGAACACATATGAACAGTTAAATTATTATTGTATTATTTTTAACTACAGTGGAGAGAACAAGTATTTGATACACTGCCGATTTTGCAGGTTTTCCCACTTACAAAGCATGTAGAAGTCTGTAATTTTTATCATAGGTACTCTTCAACTGTGAGTGACGGAATCTAAAACAAAAATCAAGAAAATCACTTTTTTTTTAAAGTAATTTGCATTTTATTGCATGACATAAGTATTTGATACATCAGAAAAGCAGAACTTAATATTTGGTACAGAAACCTTTGTTTGCAATTACAGAGATCATACGTTTCCTGTAGTTCTTGTCCAGGTTTGCACACACTGCAGCAGGGATTTTGGCCCACTCCTCCATACAGACCTTCTCCAGATCCTTCAGGTTTCGGGGCTATCGCTGGGCAATACGGACTTTCAGCTCCCTCCAAAGATTTTCTATTGGGTTCAGGACTGGAGACTGGCTAGGCCACTCCAGGACCTTGATATGCTTCTTACAGAGCCACTCCTTAGTTGCCCTAGCTGTGTGTTTCGGGTCGTTGTCATGCTGGAAGACCCAGCCACGACCCATCTGAGGGAAGGAGGTTGTTGGCCAAGATCTCGCGATACATGGCCCCATCCATCCTCCCCTCAATACGGTGCAGTCGTCCTGTCCCCTTTGCAGAAAAGCATCGCCAAAGAATGATGTTTCCACCTCCATGCTTCACGGTTGGGATGGTGTTCTTGGGGTTGTACTCATCCTTCCTCCAAACACGGCGAGTGGAGTTTGGACCAAAAAGCTCTATTTTTGTCTCATCAGACCACATGACCTTCTCCCATTCCTCCTCTGGATCATCCAGATGGTCATTGGCAAACTTCAGACGGGCCTGGACATGCGCTGGCTTGTGCAGGGGGACCTTGCGAGCGCTGCAGGATTTTAATCCATGACGGCGTAGTGTTATTAATGGTTTTCTTTGAGACTGTGGTCCCAGCTCTCTTCAGGTCATTGACCAGGTCCTGCTATGTAGTTCTGGGCTGATCCCTCACCTTCCTCATGATCATTGATGCCCCACGAGGAGAGATCTTGCATGGCGTCCCAGACCGAGGGAGATTGACCGTCATCTTGAACTGCTTGCCTATTGTCCTGTAGCTTATCCCAGCCTTGTGCAGGTCTATAATTTTATCCCTGATGTCCTTACACACCTCTCTGGTCTTGGCCACTGTGGATAGGTTGGAGTCTGTTTGATTGAGTGTGTGGACAGGTCTTTTATGCAGGTAACGAGTTCAAACAGGTGCAGTTAATACAGGTAATGAGTGGAGAACAGGAGGGCTTCTTAAAGAACAACTAACAGGTCTATGAGAGCCGGAATTCTTACTGGTTGGTAGGTGATCAAATACTTGTCATTATTTAAAAATCATACAATGTGATTTTTCTGGATTTGTTTTAGATTCCGTCTCTCACAGTTGAAGTGTACCTATGATAAAAATTACAGACCTCTACATGCTTTAAGTAGGAGAACCTGCAAAATCAGCAGTGTATCAAATACTTGTTCTCTCCACTGTATCTTGAAACTATCCAAGCAGCGTTTCCCTCTCAGATGTGATGGCGGAATTAATACATTACCAAAATGTGATTACAGAATATATTTAAGTTATCCATCAAATTGTCATTTTCTCCTTACGTTCTTGGGAGTTAACAATAATGCCTGACCAGTAAACTACTTGGTAAACAAACAAAACATTTTGGCATTAGTTGATGCCTAAAAATGTAAAAGTTTACCTTATAAATAGAATTTAGTTTAAAGGGATACTTCAGGATTTAGCATTAAGCTTTGTATTAGTAGAAAACCTGTAGTATTTTTGAATTACCGTGCTTTCTACCCTCATATCCCCCTGAGGTGAGAGATTTATGTATTTTTTGTCTGGAAAAAATCCTCCGATGACGCAAAAATCGTCATTTTTGTGTCATCTGAGGATTTTTTGGCCAGAGGCTAAAGACTACAGCCAGTAGGAGGGGCTGTCGGCTTATGGTTTCAGCCCGCCCATAGAGGGATCTCACTCACAGAATGTACACATAGTATCAGCCGTCTTTCTTTGGAAGCTATGCTAGCAGGCTCTTGTTCTGTGGAGAAAGCTGAGTAGTAGGAGAAAGCGGAGTAGTAGGGGTTACCATCCTCTTTTTCCCGGACATGTCCGGCCGTCGAGATCGTCCAAAATGTCCGGGATTCGGATTTTGCTTTCTGCAGTCGCCATTCATTGTTTACATGCACACCTTTTTTTAATCTAACTGAATTCTTTTCGATTTGTG
This sequence comes from Leuciscus idus, assembly GCA_021554675.1. Classification (NCBI taxonomy): domain Eukaryota; kingdom Metazoa; phylum Chordata; class Actinopteri; order Cypriniformes; family Leuciscidae; genus Leuciscus; species Leuciscus idus. Next base: position 23,941,708 of record CM038631.1, read on the forward strand.
AATCTGAATGTAGTGTTTACATGAACGCTAAACAAGTTACCGGTTGATGTGCGTTTTAACATTGCTAAGAAAATTCCCGCTCCTCTGTGAGAGATACGAGAGCGGTGCGTCTCAGTAATCACGCCACCGGCCTCTCATCGTTCTCCCGCGCCCCTCAGTCTCGTCCTGCTCGCCACAGTAAACATAATGAATGGCGACTGTAGAACGCAATAGCTGAATCCCGGACATTTTGGGCGATCTCGAAATCCCGGGCAAACTCGTCACGGAGTCTCACTAGTAGCCTAACCTTGTTGTTTTCAACTGCGCTCTTACCGGTAGGCGTGGCTTTGGAGTGGCCTCCTAGGGCAGCGAAGCAAGTGCATTATGGGAGTTGTTGTCTTTCATCCACATAAGCCAAAAATACATTTTCTGGCTTTTCTCAGTCTAGAAAGCTCCAAATTCAAAAATAATTTCACATTTCTTCTACATAAATGACCTACTTTAAATACACATTCATCTTTCCAGAGGTGAAGTATCCCTTTAATTTGAATATTTGTCACCGGAGTAATTGGGAACATGATTTATTGAAAATATTTAAAAATATATAAGTGGTTCTTAAGTCAATACTTTTAATGGCTTGTCAACTTTCCATTCCTCCGCTGCGTGTAAAAAGTGTAGATTAAGTCAGTATATTTGGTCCGTGCATTCGGTCCTAAAGTAAGTGACAACAGCCTAATATTCCTGCTGTTGTCTGTCTCAATGTTAATAAAAAAAATTACAGCTTTTACAAAGATGAACCTATGTTTAGTTTCTATAGTAAACAGTGTTATTTTACATTTTAGGCAGCTTGTAGGATAAGTGTGCCACGCAAAGTGTGAGTACCAAGCAGGATCTCTAGTTATCTCTAGTGTATGTTAGCATACACACATACTTACTGCAGGATCTGTAATCTTGTGGGCCTGGACTCGCTCCCCGGTAGGGTTGGGTATTGGTTGGGTTTTATCTGATACCAGTACCTACTCGGTATTTTTCAAACGGTTCCGGTGCTTAAACGGTTCTTAAACCAGTACTTAAGAAAACGAAACCGCACACACTTTATCAAAAAAATAATACCTGTGTGTTTTCTGAAAAAGATTTTCTGATTTCTGATTAAATTAAAAATTGTGCCGTTTAAAAGGCTACTGATGTAGCCGAAAACACTTAAGTTAAGATCAATTTTGTCTTCTCATATTATTTATATATATTATATTACATATTATATATTATAGACTTTTACAAAACAGAGAAATATCTGACACTGAGCAGAAATATTTAACACACATAGTATAGCCTCATAAATATACTTGATATACTTCATACTTGATATGCAAGATTTGCAGTTGGCATTAAAATACTAGACTTACCCGCAGAGGAACATGCAGCTGAACTTGAACTTTAGTCAAGAGTGTCAGGTTTTGGGTTCTAATCCGCATTCGTAGTTTTTTTATTTTCTTTACCGATTATGCTCATCAGTGGTTGTATATCAAGCAGGGACACTTTGTGTGCATTATATTTTGTGATTTCACCAGAACGAATAGATATGAGGCGCCATCTAGGGCTTAAATCGAACTTCATTCACGCACACATAAAACACTTGCATACACATACTAAGTAGTCACACATACATGTATACTGCTGAATGCTCCAACTATATGAAATGCACAACGTCACATCTAAAGTCGCTCACGCACACACACGCAAACTCTACACACGAGACGCGCGGAACTCTCCGCGCACATACTCATCTGAGACGCGAGCACACACACACACAAACTCTCCGCGCACATACTCATCTGAGACGCGAGCACACACACACACACACAAAACTCTCCGCGCACATACTCATCTGAGACGCGAGCACACACACACAAACTTGCGCACATACTCATCTGAGACGCGAGCACGCACACACAAACTCTCCGCGCACATACTCATCTGAGACGCGAGCACACACACACACACACAAACTCGCGCACATACTCATCTGAGACGCGAGCACGCACACACAAACTCTCCGCGCACATACTCATAGACGGCACCTCATAAATAGATCGATCTCCTCAACG
>CM038631.1:23948791-24243791 GCA_021554675.1 Leuciscus idus
CCGTTACCGTTATTGTCAATAAAATGCGCCGTTACTAAGCTCACTGAAGCGGTTTTCATCCGAGTAGGCTCTCTCTCAGCCATAGGAGCTGCAAAGTTTTTTCTCTGGTGTGTGTGTTTGAGGCAACCGGTCAAAAGCGAGGCGAATGCCGCGAGCGCGCTGACAGTGCGCGAGAGAGACCAAGTCGAGTGTGTCCGAGAAAAAGCTAGACAGTGCGCGAGAGAGACCGAGTGTGTCCGAGAACGCGCTCGACAGTGCGCGAGAGAGACCGAATGTGTCCGAGCAGTATAAATACTTTATTTATAAATAATTTACACATTTCAGCATTAGAATAATCTCTGCAGCATATTGGTATCATATGCAATGTTTTAATTAGTTTATATAACAAACTCCAAAATAACCTGCAGGGAACGTTCAAAGATAACATCTTTGTTTGACCAGTTGAGAACACGACTAGAATTTGGCTAAAATAACCACTGATGATGACGTTCTCTGTAGGATATAAAAATAAACCCCCAAAACCTTATATTTTATTATTATTCTTTATGTACATTGTTCAGTATTAGAGAACTTTTTGTTAAACTTACTACTGCGAGGGAGAAAATACTTAAAGTAGGCTATACAGAATGTCTACCAGTTGTAAAGGTGTGTGAGTTTTATCATTTTAATTATATGCACTAGTGTATGTACATTTTTTTATTACTATTTATTTATTTTTGGTATATTTCTTGAGGCATCATTTATTTTTAGACTATTTGTTGGCCAGTTGTGGTCTGTGCAATAAATTAAAAGTTCTAAACCATCTATTGTTTTTTTTTTCCACTATAGTAATGATAATATTTTAATATTTAAGTTAATAGGTGTCTCACATTGCCCCATAGCAACATTAAAATAGTGTAGATTAGTGTACAATGTTTTGTAATAATATGTTATATTTAGTGTCCATTTCGTTCATTTAACATTTCACATTGGAGGCATCCAAGACATTTCTTATATTTAAACTTTTTTTTTTTTTTTTTTTTTTTTTTAAGTAACGCAATAGTTACTTTTCCTGGTAATTAGTTACTTTTGTAATGATGTAATTCAGTTACTAACGCAGTTACTTTTTTTGAGAAGTAACTAGTAACTATAACTAATTACTTTTTTAAAGTAACTTACCCAACACTGCCGATAACCGATATTAATATTGCTGTTATGGCCGATACCGATATTTACCGATGTCGATATCTCTGTATAGAAAACACATTTTTATGATAATCAAATAAAGAGTTTTTTTTTTACTTTAGAAATGACTGATATTGGGCACCTTTACCTGTGTGCAAAATATGTCATCAGATTTTCAGAAGGAAAAAATGTATATTTATATACAAATACATTTTTATAAAGGATACAAGTGTGTCCTGAATTCACACAATGAATAAGGATGAAAAGGCAATGAGTATAGACAATGGGACGACGACACATGCATTATATTGCATTGCATATAATGTGTGCTGGTCAACTTGTCTTAAATTAAGAAACCCCTTGAAAACAGTAAAAAAAAAAAAAAAACATACGAACATTGTGTACAATTAAGATAGGCTACTTAATTTATTATTCCAATATCCAAATATGATACTAAATACCACAGGGAAAAGGGCTTCTATTTGTGACGTGCTGTCTTTGCGTTTGAACATTGCACATTTTAAACAGGATACGCATTAGCTGAATAAATGTTAGCCAATACAAACGTATTTATAGAAAACAGTTGACAATGAATAGACAGGAGTCCAATAATAGCATAACGAATCACTTATTCTAAAAAATATCATCAAGTAGTAGGCCTAAGTTAGATGAATCTGACATATGATGAGGGCTGTTAACAGTAGGCCTAAAACGTCCGTCATTTAACGAATTTTAAAAACACGGATGGATAATACAAAATGCTTTCTGACATTTTGACAGAAAAAAAACAAGCAAGAACAAAATTTAAACTTAGCCTGTCAATTTTCATTTTACAATTATCTTCTCTCTCTCTTTCTCTCTCTGTCTGCGCGTCCGTGTTTGTGAGAGAGAGCTCGCGCAAAACTGATACAACGGTACTTTTTAATCTATAAGTAACGAACGCGCTAGTTTTCATACAAAATAAATATGTAACATAATTAGGTACTTTAGTTATTAACACAATAACGTAACACATGAAGGCTACGTTTCTCACACTGATAATGAATAAATAAACACCAGTTTCTCCAGACTCGCGCTTATCAGTAATCCACAAATCACACGTGCTGTCACTTTTGAGAAAAAACTAATTCGAACGGGTATCAAATATCAAGCAATGTATTAGAATATATTCGAATATCTACGAGGCAAAAAACGATCAGTCAATATAAGTCGCATTTATTTAGAAATGTATTTCACACACAAAAAAAAATCAATGTTACGGACGGGAGCGCTCTGAAAGCGGAACTAAAAGACTGCTTTAAAACTTTCACAGAGACCTCAAACAGAAAGCACAAAGCCTGTCTTTAAATTTAATTTCGTTTTGTATTAATTGTATCTTAATTTTGATAAATGTTTCATCAACCAATTGCCTGGATTTAATAAATAAGTAAATATAGTAGAAAATATTTAATCAAGACACGGAGGGTCCGGCGCGTGAACTGGAGCTTGTTTCATAAATGAACGAAACTCAGCGTATAAGGTAGCCTACTTGCCTCACAGACCTGAGACATAGAAAGCTTAAAATGTGTACTTTTAAACAGAACAATTCAAAACGAAAGAAAACACTGTTCTCTGCTTATGTCATCCATATGAAATGTGCATTTCTCTCAGGCGCGTTCACTACTGCAAAGATCGCGAGTCAGCATCGTCAACTTCATCTTCAACTTCACACGGCCTGTTCACATCAGCCATATTTTGACATCGGAATGATACCGATGTGTAAAAAAAAATTACCATATCGGCCGATATATCGTGCACCACTAATAAAAAAAATAAATAAAAAAAAAATTATATATATATATATATATATATATATATATATATAATATATATATATATATATATATATTAGGGCTGTCAATCGATTAAGCGTCTGGCGCGAGTGATTTCAATGTTAAGTCAATGCAAAGGCACGTTTATGCGCGTCTGGAGGTCCTGCGGCGCGAATGAGGCGTTTAGCGCGGCGCGGTGGACGCAAATTCGCCTCATTCGCGCGTCCAGTTCGCTTCAAACTTTAGCTTTTTACGCGCGTCAATTTCGCTCTGGACGTGCGAATGGATTCAAAATGTTCAAGCGTCCAACTAGACGCGGTAGACGCGAATTTGACACGCTATTCGCGTTTGGTGTGAACGCACAGTAATAACGGAAACTTGCTACTGAACACAGACTGTTTCTGCTGCTCCCTGATGAAAGATACCTGTTGATACCTGTTCAGAAAAAAACCCAAGAAAACAGGACTCTGATGGTAACTTGTTTAACAAGCTAGATAAAAGGTAATGCCCTGGCAGTGGCAAATACCTTTGGTTTAATATTTGATTTGATTACATTAATGTTTAAGTTGAGATTTACAAGAAATATTTTATTGCTACTGTGTAAAGGGAATACTGCTGGTAAAAAGCACATTAGGCTATTTGTTTAAAGTTTTTGCAAACCACATGTTATTGCACTTTTGTGTATATAGCAGTACATTTAGATCAAAAGTGTGCAATACACGACTTTAGAATTCATTATTAAATTTTGCGCGTAATAATGCTATTAATCGCAAGAAAATCATGCGATTAATCGCGATTTAAATTTTTTTATCGTTGCCCAGCACTTATACGCTGGCCTTATACGATGTTTAATAGGTAGCCAATGCAGTGTTGACAGAACCGGGCTAATATGGTCATACTTACTATTAATATGGTCATACATACTTCCTCATGAGTATGAGAATAAATTATATAAACTAATATAAACATAACTTATGTACATTAGCCTACTTATTATAACAAATGCCTGCAGAGGGCGCCAAGAGGGAGTTTTTCTTACACTACGGCATGATCAAATCCTTGTTTAATATTGGCCAAACAACATTTAATTCAAATTAGGGGCTGTAACGATACACCAAACGCACGATTCGGTTCGTATCACGATTTCTGACCCACGATTCGGTTCGTATCACGATTTTTAAAAAAATATTTTTATATATGTTATATTTTTTTTCTGGGGGGGTATATATTAATATAAACCTAAGTAAAATAAATAAATAGCCAAAGCTATAACACTTTTGTTTTCTTTGTAACAAAACAGACTGTTGAAAAACAAACCACTAAATTAACAAGTACATTTTTTTATTTTTACATTTGGTTGGGATGAGTCACTGAGTATATTTAATAATAGAATGTCGAATAGGTTGTGCGATTTATTGTCTAAAAAAATCTCCATGTTTTCAGTGCTGATGCGGTGGTGTCGCGTTCATGTAACGTGGGTGGCACTGCCAATAAAACACCTAAAAGCTGTTACAAAGAACCGGCAAAAGTAATGATTATGAATATGTAAAATATAGCAAGGAGACATTTTAATTGTTTATTAATAAACAAGTGTTTTCTGTGTCGGCTGCAAAGATGAAGTTGGCGATGCTGACTCGCGATCTTTGCAGTAGTGAGAAAGAGAAATGCACATTTCATACGGACTACATAGTTTTGTTTCGTTTTGAATTGTTTTGTTGTTAGAGATTTCAAGCTTTCTGTAGACAATAGATACATTTCTCAGGTCTGTGAGGCAAGTATGCTGAGTTTCGGTTCATTTATGAGGCGAGCTTCAGTTCACGTGCCTGCGCCTCCGTGTCGTGATTTATCTATTGTCTGCTATATTTACTTTATTAAATCCAGGTAATTGGTTGATGAAACATTGATTAAAATTAACACACAATTAATACAAAACGAAATTCACTTTAATGAAAGGCTTTGTGTTTTCTGTTTGAGGTCTCTGTGAAGTTTTAAAGCAGTCTTTTAGTGCCGCTTTCAGAGCGGTCACGTCCGTAAATGGGAACTGACATCCGTAACATTGTTTTTTCCTCATAAATGTGAACACGAAAAATAAAATAAAATAAATGTTCTGTGGAGAGCCAACCCTTCTTCATCCGGTGGGTAGCATTACTTTTGGTTTGCACAGTGTAATTCACAGACTTACAAAAAAATATTTTGCCACCTAAAAAAGAGTTTTTTTTTTTCTTTGGTCACGTCCGTAACGCATGTGTATTTCCCTCATATAAAATATAAAATGCATGTGTAGACTTATATTTTTCTAATGTCTGGACTCCTTTATTAAGGGATTATGATATATAAACAGAATTTTCAATATATTGGTATTAAATGCATTTTCTGAGAATTTATATTTCAAGTTTTGATTGCAAATGTCACGTCCATAATGCTGGAATTGCCTAATTTTAAATAATTTATCCTCAACTAGTTTTGTGGTGTAGGTCTATGTATTTTATAATGTTAACTTCAAATAATACTAATAGTAATTTGAAGATGTGGTAGCATTAGATCTGGACGGGAAGGATAACTCGGAGTTGGAAGGGGTGTGTCGTGATTCTGCCTTCTCACACCGCGACACAGGTTCGTGGCTCTTGAGTATCGCGATTTCGGTTTTATATCGCGTATCGTTACAGTCCTAGCTGTAGCTATCGAGTATTTTAGTAATTGAGTATTCTACTGATTATCCCATCGATTAATCGAGTAATCGGATAAAAAATGGTGGTAATAAAAATAGAGCCATGTGAACAACAGCCTTTAAAATGACTTAAAATACAAATATAGGTAACACTTTACAAGAAGGTTCATTAGTGAAAGGTGCTCTAAGCGATGTCACGGGTTTTTTAGGCCAACATTTTTTTTGTCACAAACAGCAAACATCTCCTCACTCTCTGCTAGCTGCCTGTCCCCTGAACACACTAAAAAAATGTGGTCTCTGTAGACAGCCCAGGCTCCACAAACGGCAACAAAAACAATCTGGGCTAACCCGCACCACAAAACATAACAAACTGTTCCAGCCAATAACCGACAAGAAGGATTTGGGGGTGGGGTTAGTGCGTGGATGAGGAGGAGGGAGGGTCTAGCTAGCCTCCGTTTTGTTTGACAATACTTTAAACGTCAACAAGAAGTGACGTCACCCAACATCACTTAGAGCACCTTTAACATTAGTTAACCCATTTGTGCCCAAATTTTTCCGAATGATTTCATGCATATAATCCTGTTAATAGTGTCCTATGTGAACATGTTCTGCATTTATTTTCCCCAGGTTTTTTTTTTCTTTCTTGAAAATCATATTTGAATGTGCGGCAACTATAGTTGCCGGTGGGCAAATATGTTGTATGCACCCCTTCAATGTAAAATACGAATAGGAGGAGAACATTTGGCATTTATCTCAAAATAACTGCTTTCAACAGATCAATCTTTATTCATAAACAAATTTATTATGTATAAAAGTCGAAGAACATTTGATGAAGACCCAAAAAAACTGCATCTAGCTTATAATATCTTGAATATGAAAACACAACAAACAACAAATCCATTTGCCTTAACCATTGTGCGCTGTTCAGGGTCTTTTTGACCCACATTTCTAACTTTCATTCATGGGGATAACATGGATAATTTGACATGGTTTAGTGTAAGATTTTTGCCCATCTTTTGGAAAATGCTGTTTTAAAAGTAACAAATTATCACTTTAACCAGTAGATGGCTGCAGAGCACCACTATTTGCTATTTGCTTTTTGACTAAGTGAAAGACATCTTTTCACAAGTTTTTCCAGTTGTATTCATATCTACATATAATGAAATCACAATTATAATAATAAAAGTTACTTTTTGTCAAAGTTTAGGCACTTTTTGTACTGAAAAAAAAAATCTGTTTTTCAGTAATGTTATTATGATTAGAATCAAATGAATTTGATCAATGGACAAAATTCATCCTCAAAATCAGAAACAACATAGAACACACATAGACAGAAATGAAGTGGCACACTTTAAATTTGTAGAATTATATGAAAAACAGATATTTGAAATAAATGATAAACTCTAAAAACTCCAACTTTTGACAAAAAGTAACTTTTATTGTTATAATTGTGATTCCATTAAATGTAGATATGAATCTAACTGGAAAAACTTGTGAAAAGATGTCTTTTAGTTTGAAACTTTTAGTACTTTTAGAGCTCTGCAGCCATCTACTGGTTAAAGTGATTTATTTTTTATTTTTATTTTTTAACTTTTAAAACTGCGTTTTCCAAGATGTGGCCAAAAATCTTACACTAAACCATATCAAATTATACATGTTATGTCCATGAATGAAAGTTAGAAATGTGGGTATTTTATAAGGCAAATCTTTTATTATTATTTTTTTTTCTTTTTGGAGAATTTTTCTTTTCTTTTTTTGAACATTTTGGTTAATACAGTTAGGCGGGCGAGATCGTTCAAAATGTCCGGGATTCAGCTTTTGCTTTCTGCAGTCGCCATTCATTGTTTACATGCACACCTCTTGTTTCAATCTAACTGAATTCATTCCGATCGGTGAATCTGAATGTAGTGTTTACATGAACGCTAAACAAGTGATCTGTTGATGTGCGTTTTAACATTGCTAAGAAAATTCCCGCACCTCCGTGAGAGATGCGAGACCGGCGCGTCTCGGTAATGACGCCACCGGCCTCGCGCCGTTCTCCCGCGGCCGTCAGCCTCGTCCTGCTCGCCACAGTAAACATAATGAATGGCGACTGTAAAACGCAAAAGCCGAATCCGAGACATTTTGGGCGATCCCGAAATCCCAGGCAGACTCGTCACGGAGACTCACTGGTAGCCTAACCTTGTTGTTTTCAACTGCGCTCTCTTACCGGTAGGCGTGGCCTCCTAGGGCAGCGAAGCAAGTGCATTCTGGGAGTTGTTGTCTTTCATCCACATAAGCCAAAAATACATTTTCTGGCTTTTCTCAGTCTAGAAAGCTCCAAATTAAAAAATGTCTTCACATTTCTTCTACATAAATGACCTATTTTAAATACACATTCATCTTTCCAGTGGTGAAGTATCCCTTTAAGTCGATGTCCATACAATAACAGACCAGCGTACATCAAATAAATTATTCATTCAAGAATGTTGTGCAAGTTTACTGCAAGAATAGAGCCACAAACCTCAAGTACTTTTGAAAATCCAGCCTTCAGTTGATCCTGATGAGCGCTCATTGTCACAGTTGTAAACATGACGGCGTTCTTCCACGATGGGTTTCGCATCACGGCATTTAAGGTGATGCGCTCTAAAATAACGCTCACCTTGTGCAGGACATGCAATAAGGCAGAAGAGGTGTCGTATTTGGCCAGAGAATGCAAAAAATGTGAAAAGAATTGCTGAAATTTAAAGCTGGTTTGTAGCATACCAAGGATACTGATTACTTTGCTGTTATTAGTACTGTAGTGTTAAATTTTTGTATTTGGGTTAGGTGGCTTAGGTTTTATTGTGAATTTATGTAAATTTGTTCTGTTTTGTATTTAGATGACTTATATTTATATATTTACTTTCCATGTGACAATATTTTATCTAAAGTATGATTGACAATGAGTGCAAAGGACCCTAGGTTGATTTTACTCCGAACCATCCCTTTAATCAAAACAACCCAGCTGCAGTTTGATAGTTATCTGTTTTTGCAAATTAACTTTTGTTGTAAATGTCCCAAATGGGAGAGGGTGTGCAATTTTCAAATAGTTAAATTAAACGTTCATGTTATATATTTTGGTTGCATTTGTGAGTTAATAAAAATATAACTGGTTGTGTAAACTTGGCACATATCAAAAAATCGATAAATCAATCGATATAGCCCTGAATCGAATCGTAATAGTATTGCAGAATTTTGAGGTATCGGCAAATATCGTATCGCTGGCTGAGAGAATCAATATCATATCGTATCATGATGAACTGTCCGATTTACACCCCTACCTGAGAACGCATCTGGACGTGAGAGTAAGACTATTTAAATACGAATCCTGCATGTTTTGCTTGTCTCTGTGTGAATAAGTGTAATATTGAAATAAGTTTCATTTACCACACACACTGAAGCTTGCTGTGTTTTTCAGTCTCTGCAGTCTCACTATATGAGAACATGAATGCATGAACTTCATTTCCATAGCCGCTCTGAGAGTCGCTGAAGTTCATCAGCATTTTAATTTAAGAAAAACTATCGTTATATCGTTAACACACGGAAACTCAAAGGTCTTCAACATGACCCGTAAAAATAAAAGTTTGGTTTAACATGATAATATATAAAAAAAGGTACAGTTGGGTACCGGCACCGAATTTCAGGTACCGGTTAAAATGTGAACTGTACCCAACCCTCTGTGTAACCCTTAAGGCTGATTCATACTTCTGCGTCGTTGTCCGCGTTGACGCGCAATTACTCATGCAGAGGGAGCACGTGAAAGCATACCAATCACAGCGCTTGCGGTCCGCATAGAATTGACGCATTATATTTTTGGAGATGTGCACGTCAGGGTACGCCAAAGGGTACGCTCGCTACACACAGCCTACGACGTAGCTACGGCGTGAGTTCGACGCAGAAGTATAAATTGAGCTTTAACATAACTTTGTACTACAGAATTTGATTGAATCATGTGATCATGAATAAGCAGGGCTTGAATTTCGGTGCGGGAATGCAGGGATTGCGCATAATTTAAAACATTCCCGCAAGGTTAGATTTTATAGTGCGAGAAATTTCCGCACAAATATATTTGCTTCATCTCAGAGCAAATTATTAAAAACTAAATTCATAGATGCGAGAAAAAAGATGTCAAACTGTCTTTTATTTTCTAATTTAATTCCTCAATCAGCGCTGGACCGGCATTCTCTGTCTTCAGCTGAGCCCTGGCTGTAGACAGGTCATATGCTTCACGCTGTCAATGCAGTGGTCTGCGTTGCGCTGATCTTATTCACACTATCGAGGGTAGGTGCAGAATTCTAACATTGAGTCATAATGAGCTGTTTGTGAAGAAATTGTCATTTTAATCACGAAATTGAAACATTAAAAACCATTTTGCTCTTTATGGTGTGCGAGTGATAGAGCACGGCAGCAACGAACCAACTGATCAGCTTACAGCGTAACAACATTGAATGCTCGGCCGAACAGCTGATCATAGCTGTACAGGGCGCCTTATTATTTTATCTCCATAAATATACAGTGAGGAAAATAAGTATTTGAACACCCTGCTATTTTGCAAGTTCTCCCACTTAGAAATCATGGAGGGGTCTGAAATTGTCATCGTAGGTGCATGTCCACTGTGAGAGACATAATCAAAAAAAAAAAATCCAGAAATCACAATGTATGATTTTTTTTTAAACTATTTATTTGTATGATACAGCTGCAAATAAGTATTTGAACACCTGAGAAAATCAATGTTAATATTTGGTACAGTAGCCTTTGTTTGCAATTACAGAGGTCAAACGTTTCCTGTAGTTTTTCACCAGGTTTGCACACACTGCAGGAGGGATTTTGGCCCACTCCTCCACACAGATCTTCTCTAAATCAGTCAGGTTTCTGGGCTGTCGCTGAGAAACACGGAGTTTGAGCTCCCTCCAAAGATTCTCTATTGGGTTTAGGTCTGGAGACTGGCTAGGCCACGCCAGAACCTTGATATGCTTCTTACAGAGCCACTCTTTGGTTATCCTGGCTGTGTGCTTCGGGTCATTGTCATGTTGGAAGACCCAGCCTCGACCCATCTTCAATGCTCTAACTGAGGGAAGGAGGTTGTTCCCCAAAATCTTGCAATACATGGCCCCGGTCATCCTCTCCTTAATACAGTGCAGTCGCCCTGTCCCATGTGCAGAAAAACACCCCCAAAGCATGATGCTACCACCCCCATGCTTCACAGTAGGGATGGTGTTCTTGGGATGGTACTCATCATTCTTCCTCCAAACACATTTAGTGGAATTATGACCAAAAAGTTCTATTTTGGTCTCATCTGACCACATGACTTTCTCCCATGACTCCTCTGGATCATCCAAATGGTCATTGGCAAACTTAAGACGGGCCTTGACATGTGCTGGTTTAAGCAGGGGAACCTTCCGTGCCATGCATGATTTCAAACCATGACGTCTTAGTGTATTACCAACAGTAACCTTGGAAACGGTGGTCCCAGCTCTTTTCGGGTCATTGACCAGCTCCTCCCGTGTAGTTCTGGGCTGATTTCTCACCTTTCTTAGGATCATTGAGACCCCACGAGGTGAGATCTTGCATGGAGCCCCAGTCCGAGGGAGATTGACAGTCATGTTTAGCTTCTTCCATTTTCTAATGATTGCTCCAACAGTGGACCTTTTTTCACCAAGCTGCTTGGCAATTTCCCCGTAGCCCTTTCCAGCCTTGTGGAGGTGTACAATTTTGTCTCTGGTGTCTTTGGACAGCTCTTTGGTCTTGGCCATGTTAGTAGTTGGATTCTTACTGATTGTATGGGGTGGACAGGTGTCTTTATGCAGCTAACGACCTCAAACAGGTGCATCTAATTTAGGATAATAAATGGAGTGGAGGTGGACATTTTAAAGGCAGACTAACAGGTCTTTGAGGGTCAGAATTCTAGCTGATAGACAGGTGTTCAAATACTTATTTGCAGCTGTATCATACAAATAAATAGTTACAAAATCATATATTGTGATTTCTGGATTTTTTTTATTTTTATTATGTCTCTCACAGTGGACATGCACCTACGATGACAATTTCAGACCCCTCCATGATTTCCAAGTGGGAGAACTTGCAAAATAGCAGGGTGTTCAAATACTTATTTTCCTCACTGTATCTAGTAGTAAAGCTAATGCAAGGGCTAGAAATCAATTAATCTTTTGCTGATACTTGTCATCATGGAGAGCGCAGTTCATGGTTGCATAGCGACGACAGACGCCATGGAAGAACAAGCGCTTGTGGAAAGGAGACAGCGGCGCGGCCGCGCTTTCCACTTGTTTTTACACATCTAGAGCGACGTTGTTGATTGAGCATATGACTGAGCGTTTCTCCTTGTTTTCTATTGTAATGCGCAGCATATTTCCCACGTGCACAAACACGGCCACAGCTAATGAATTGTTCGGTTAGCGTAGTTTAAATATGGACCGCTGGCTGAAGCGAAAGACAAGTTCGGATGATGCAGATCACGATCCAAAGAAAAAAGTGTCCGACAACGAAAGGCCGACAAGCAGCCAAACCGAAGACCTTCCCTTGAGCAGTTTGACTTCAACAGAGCCATCATCAAATGGAAAGAGATGAAGAGGAGACAGATGAGAAACTTAGAATAAGTCACATGAAAAAAGTGACTGAAATTGAATGAAACGCATGAAAGACTCTGAAACTGAGAGACATAAATACATATAGTTTAAACTGAGTTCTTAATATCAATTTGAAGGAGAGCATGGCGTATTGTATGACGTTTTAAAAAAAAGCAAAGAATTGAACTGAACTGAAACACATGAACGACACTGAAATAGAGACATTAATATATAGCCTAGGCCTAGTTTAAACGGGTCTTAATGTTAATTTGAAGAAGAGCATGGTGTATTTTGTATACATTTTTTTTAATTTTTTTTATTAACTGTTTTGAGAACTGTAAATTCACAATTCATGCATACAAATCTGTAGATATTAATAAATGAAGATGATTAAATTAGACCGATGCATCAAAAGTTATTCTCTCCCCCCATAATCTTTAGATCCCCCCCATGTGACCCATGTAAGGGGGGAATTCCTCCCCAGTTTAAAAAACGAAATTCAGGCCCTGATAAGTTATACTCTGTGACCAGTGTGTGTCTATGCATGTGCTTAAGTATACATACTGTATGGACATGTGTACACAAGAATGTGTTTATGTAAGGATGAGTATGTTAGGGTTGTACCGATGGACGATATCACCATGGGAGAGCCACCATCGTGATGCCATGCCCCCCACCCTGTCAGACCAGCCCAGTCTCACGGCAGTTCGTGAAATGGTCACGTAATTTAATCTATTGATTCGTGTACACCAGTGGTTGGGAACCTATGGCTCGTGAGCCACACCTGGCTCTTTGGCAAAAATCATGTGGTTCGCAAGGTCTCTCACCCTTTACCAACAAATGATCGATAAAAAAAATTAAGACACATCAACAGAGATCGGCTCTCTGCAGAAAAAGCAGCCAGTTGCAATTCCCTTGTTGTACAGCCTACCGAAGTTTATGAAAAGTTTATGATAATAATAATATTCAAGTTGTAACGGCAAAAGTGCGTGTTCAGTGCTATTCGCGAGTGTCATGAGTCACCACAGCAATCAACTAACCACTTAAGTTTCTGTGGTAACCTACAGCTCCTGCACTGGGATTCAAGCAGCTGCAGCTTGTCTAAGGAAATGGCGAAAACCATTTTTGAACAGCAGCGAAAATGTAAAAGTAAAATGTAAAAATGTATCCTTTTATTGAAACGGGTGCTTTGCTGTGCAAAGAGACATTTCGAAACATTTCACCCGCTGGTACTTTCATTTTTGCCACTGAGACCCTTTATGTCCTATAAATGTGTCGTATTTTTGATAATCTGCGCAGTTTTCAGTTGACGATTCTGTTAAAGTTATTAATAACAAAACATGAATGATTGAGAAAGAAAAGAGCAGGATGTGCTTTATATTGAAAATAAATATTAAAAGCGCGATAAGTCGCAAAAGAGAACTGAATTCTACTGACAGGATGCTGCACGCCTAAACGGCCAAAATAAAACACAGAAATATATCAAAATGCCAAGTCGAATATTCCCGTAAACACAGTAGATGTACTGTGCATTTTCTCTCTCTCTCTCACACAGTGAAAGCCCTGCACAATTAATTCCATATTGCAACTTACTTATTGTTTGCTGAATATGTTTGTTTTTAGTTGTCTATGGACCTAATCATTTTATTGAAAAAAAGAATTGAAAAAATATAATATTGTAAATTAACCCCTCCTCCCCTACGACGATATCATCGTCCATCCCTAGAGTATGTACATATGTATTGTAAGTATGTTTTTCTTTCTTTATTAGTTTAGAAAAAGGGAAAAAAAACAAAGGGAAAATATAGCTGCAAGCAGCAATTACCGGGGCCAAGCAGAAGAAGACAAGACATGCCAACATGGCTGAAAGTGTCAGACCAACTGCAACAATGAGCAATTAAAGACATTTAAAGAGGATTTAGGCGAAATGGCTGAAAAATCATTTAAACAGTAATTTAAAATATGATTGAATGGATTATTAGTTTTGACCAATAAGTGGCGCAATTACAAAATTGATGTGATGTGGTCAGAGTAAGGTGACAATGACACATACAAAGTTTGGTGTCAATATGTCAAGGCATTGCAGAGATAAAGCCGGAATAGTCATTTTGGCATCATGCCTCAAATTTGCTGCTGCGGTATACGAAAACGGTTGCGTCTATCGACACGAAATCCATAACTTCTAGTCGGCACTGTCTGGAGATGATACGATTCAATTTTGGTGAAAATTGGACAAACGGTCTAGGAGTTTGAAAAAATAGGTATGGAAGGAAAAGCAAGATGGCAGACAGGACGTTCGGCCAAATAAGGTAAATTGGGTATCTGTTCTCAGCGTGACCCAAGGAATCTATTAAGACCAGTGGCAATTTCAATAGGCAGATTTATTCAAAAGTTATTAGCCTTTTTGGAAATTTTGTTATAACTTTTGACCACTAGGTGGTCAGACATTTGCCAAAAAAAAACTTCGGTGCTTGGCCCCTAATAAGGACGCGAACGGATACAATAGGTGCCTCCGCACCTTCGGTGCTTGGCCCCTAAAACAATTCATGTAATGCAGGCAACTGCACACGGAAATGAATTGGTTATACTCTAAACCATCAAGAGTGTAAAATTCTCTCTCTCAACTTAATGGCAGACAATTGCAAGTGTGCAGTTTCAAGAGTTTTTGAGCATGTTAAGGGCCCCAAAAGCCACTTGAACAAAAATAAGAATAAATCTTAGAAAAACAATAACTAATAACTAATAATCCTTAGGAGAACAATAGTACTTTCGCGCTTTCAGGACTTGGGCCCTAAATATGGGTTCACTTGCAACAGCGGCATGGTTTTTGCACTTACTTTGCAATTATTTTGAAGCTAATACTAAGAGATTACTGCATTAGCTCACTACTTGATGTCCAATGCTATTTTCTTATATATTTCTATATATATTCTTTATATAGACTTATATAAATTATGTATAAGTTTCCTTGTTAAATTTCTTTCTCTTTTTCACAGATGGAGTACTGTTGTTAAGGCAGAGCACCAGCTTGTTGTTTTGTTCAGCACAGAACAGGTTCTCTCTGAAGTCTTTTTGAATCATTGTTGATCTTTTGTTCTATCAATGCATAATGAGGGGAACCTGGAAATCAACTCAAAGGTTTTGTTCGTTTCAGAGAGGAGAGCACTGGCTGTATGCTCAAAGATTTAACCCCAACACCCTTGTGAAACACAGAATTGAGACTGAACCTGGTCTCTCTGCACCTATCAGTTTCTCTGCCACATGCAGGGGTCATAACATACACCTGTTGTACTTGTGTAAGTCTCTTAATTTATTCTATCATCTTTCCAGAGAGACAATTTTGTACTACTGGCAACACAATTACTCTGCATTATTTCAGATTTGAATGGCAGCTTGTATGAGAGCGTGTTGCCACTCAGAAGTTCAGCAACAAGAGCTGAAGGTGTCCAGGCTCTACCTCGCTCCCTGCGTCTCAATTTGCCTCTGGGGGAGGAAGAACTGATATCTGGTGCTGCTGTTGTGCTTGATGAGGCTCATGTAGCTGTGGTTGGATTCCCCCACCCCTCTGCTGGAACTTGCAAAGGTGACGCTCCATCCTTAATCCTGATATTCCATCTTTTTCACTAGGAGTGGTGTAATATTATTGTTGATATATATCTTGATTGTGCAAGCTGATTATTGACCATGCACTTTGAAAAAAATATCATACTTTGAGAGTCTGCATCACTGCGTGATGTGGCCTAGTAGGGCTGGGCGATATATCGATATAAAAAATATCTATATATTTTTGAAATGCGATATGGAATTAGACCATATCGCATATATCGATATAGTTCAAATTTGCGCTGTGATCCTTGCTCCCCGCGCCCCCGCTCCTCCTTTTCCACTCTGCGTGCGTGTTTAGAGCATTTTATGTTCTGAGAGGCGAATCATGACTACTTCAGAAAACCCAGCACAATAGGAACTACTAGGCAGTGACATAAGTGTACGCTGAAATAAAGTCTTTCACCTCAGAAAAACAGACTTTCTTGTCCTGTAAGCCGTTATACTGTGCTCTTAGCGCACACTCTTCAATTGCACGCGCAAATGCGGCGGCGCGCGCTGTGTATCGCCTCACTGTATAGAGTGCAAAATAAACTACGAGCATGCAACGCCGTTACGTTGTAAATTACACGAAATAAAAGTAATGCAATTTACTAGTAAAGTAATTTTCATTTTATTCACCAGGAGCAGTTTCCATGTTTCATTAACAGTTATTGTTAATATTGTGTATTCACCATGGTAACTGTCATTTCCATAACCCCAAAATGCCATTTTATTTTTCTTTGTGTCGTTTTTAAATGGCTCATACCAACATTGTATTAACAAAAACTAGTTTGGGACTGCTGTTTAATAGCTTTAGCATAGGCCTAATGTTTATTTATCAGTACTAGTCTTTACTATTAGTCATATTCTTACAATTTATGTTAAGTAAAGGGGAAAAGTACTTGTGTGTGTGTTAACAAATTTTGTGTAAACATGTTATTTGTGTATATATATATATATATATATATACAGTGAGGAAAATAAGTATTTGAACACCCTGCTATTTTGCAAGTTCTCCCACTTAGAAATCATGGAGGGGTCTGAAATTGTCATCGTAGGTGCATGTTCACTGTGAGAGACATAATCTAAAAAAAAAAAATCCAGAAATCACAATGTATGATTTTTTAACTATTTATTTGTATGATACAGCTGCAAATAAGTATTTGAACACCTGAGAAAATCAATGTTAATATTTGGTACAGTAGCTTTTGTTTGCAATTACAGAGGTCAAACGTTTCCTGTAGTTTTTCACCAGGTTTGCACACACTGCAGGATGGATTTTGGCCCACTCCTCCACACAGATCTTCTCTAGATCAGTCAGGTTTCTGGGCTGTCGCTGAGAAACACGGAGTTTGAGCTCCCTCCAAAGATTCTCTATTGGGTTTAGGTCTGGAGACTGGCTAGGCCATGCCAGAACCTTGATATGCTTCTTACAGAGCCACTCCCCAAAATGTTTTTTGTTTTTTTTCCCCAAAATTTTTGTTCCCCAAAATCTCTCAATACATGGCCCCGGTCATCCTCTCCTTAATACAGTGCAGTCGCCCTGTCCCATGTGCAGAAAAACACCCCCAAAGCATGATGCTACCACCCCCATGCTTCACAGTAGGAATGGTGTTCTTGGGATGGTACTCATCATTCTTCCTCCAAACACGTTTAGTGGAATTATGACCAAAAAGTTCTATTTTGGTCTCATCTGACCACATGACTTTCTCCCATGACTCCTCTGGATCATCCAAATGGTCACTGGCAAACTTAAGACGGGCCTTGACATGTGCTGGTTTAAGCAGGGGAACCTTCCGTGCCATGCATGATTTCAAACCATGACGTCTGTGTATTACCAACAGTAACCTTGGAAACGGTGGTCCCAGCTCTTTTCAGGTCATTGACCAGCTCCTCCTGTGTAGTTCTGGGCTGATTTCTCACCTTTCTTAGGATCATTGAGACCCCACGAGGTGAGATCTTGCATGGAGCCCCAGTCCGAGGGAGATTGACAGTCATGTTTAGCTTCTTCCATTTTCTAATGATTGCTCCAACAGTGGACCTTTTTTCACCAAGCTGCTTGGCAATTTCCCCGTAGCCCTTTCCAGCCTTGTGGAGGTGTACAATTTTGTCTCTAGTGTCTTTGGACAGCTCTTTGGTCTTGGCCATGTTAGTAGTTGGATTCTTACTGATTGTATGGGGTGGACGGGTGTCTTTATGCAGCTAACGACCTCAAACAGGTGCATCTAATTTAGGATAATAAATGGAGTGGAGGTGGACATTTTAACGGCAGACTAACAGGTCTTTGAGGGTCAGAATTCTAGCTGATAGACAGGTAGAACTTATTTGCAGCTGTATCATACAAATAAATAGTTAAAAAATCATATATTGTGATTTCTGGATTTTTTTTTTAGATTATGTCTCTCACAGTGGACATGCACCTACGATGACAATTTCAGACCCCTCCATGATTTCCAAGTGAGAGAACTTGCAAAATAGCAGGGTGTTCAAGTACTTATTTTCCTCACTGTATGTATATGTATGTGTGTGTGTGTATGTATGTATATGTATATGTGTGTATATATATATATATATATATATATATATATATATATATATATATATATATATATATATATATATATATATATATATATATATAAAAATAAACTTTGATAATCATAATTAATAAATCGCAATTACAATTCGAAGGTCCAATGATCTTTGTCATAATTGTGCAGCCCTAAGGTGAAGAAACCGGTTTATTTATTTATTTGATTTTGCAACTGTTCACTGAAATAGACTGTTTCAATAAAACTACGTGACATGTCATATTTGGCTTTGACTTTGACTGAACATTTGCTCTCACTTTGCGGAAAAAATATCGGGATATATATCGTATGTCGATATTCAGCCTAAATATATCGGGAAATGACTTTTGGTCCATATCGCCCAGCCCTATGGCCTAGTATGTTAAACTAGGGTGCATGTGGATTGAGTTTATGAAACTTACTTACCAGTTGGATAGTAACTTTTTATTTATTTATATGATTTCTTACAATGCAATTTTGAGAGAATGTGATACGTCTTAATGCGATGCAAAAGCGTGGCACTGTTTTTGTTTTGTGAGCAATATTGATAATTATCAAGATAAATGTCAAATCTTATTTCTTTCAAGTTTAAAGGTGAAAGTTGTAGAAACCAGATTAATTGTGGTTTTAAACTGTTCTTTATTGTCGGAACATGACAAACACTTACCAAACAGGTGAACATTTCACAAATCTGAGATTAGATTAGAGATGATTACAACCAAATAATCATGAGTAAACTTCATTTAACTTCAGTAAAATGCTTTTCATTCTTTTTTTTCCTTAATATTAATAGAATATCTTAATAGAAAAATGAATATTTTGAAAAAAGGAAAATATACATGACACATAGTTACAAAAGTTATTCAATCAAGAACAGCGAGTACATTTTGTTCTTTGATTAAGGTATTAGGAATATTCCTGCTGTAACTTTAAGAGCTGCACGGATCCAATATATAGTTATGCGTTTTATTTGTCAACTGTTTACGTTCATTTAAGACATAACCGACTGTGTTTGAGGATATTTTGACATTTGTGTGTCACCGTTCAAGTGCAAGAAGATGCTTATTTAGTGGTCGCGTGATCAAAACGCTCAGCGAGTAAACTCATTTGCTATCGTAAGATCGCACTGTGCTGCCGTTTGAGCCAGGCTGATAAATGGTATGTGTAACGCGGATCAAACAAGTAAAGCAGTTTCGTTCCATGTTTGGCGTGCAAACAAAATATTGAACATTTATTAAACTTGTTTTAATTTTAATTTTGAGAAATGAATTTCAATAAATTGTTTATCACCTAGCCCTATACTCCTTGCAGTTTTCCTCCAAAAAAGCAGTTCTGATTTGAGTTTTTGTATTGTATTTACTTGTAGTTTTTTCCATTTAATTGAGTTAGTACAATATAAGACTAACCTTTTTAAGAAGGGGGACCGGAGGGTGTGCCAACTATAGGGGGATCACACTTCTCAGCATCCCCGGGAAAGTCTATGCCAGGGTACAGGAGTGGAGAATACGGCCGATAGTAGAACCTCGGATTCAGGAGGAACAGTGTGGTTTTCGTCCCGGCCGTGGAACACTGGACCAGCTCTATACCCCAGGGTGCTGGAGGGTTCATGGCTCTGGGAGTATGGGGTTCGGGGCCCTTTGCTAAGGGCTGTCCGTTTCCTGTACGACGGGAGCAGGAGCTTGGTTCGCATTGCCGGCAGTAAGTCAGACAGCAGGGCTGCCCTTTGTCGCCGGTTCTGTAAATAATTTATATGGACAGAATTTCTAGGCGCAGCCAGGGGCTGTAGGGTGTCAGGTTTGGGGACCACAAGATTTCATCTCTGCTCTTTGCGGATGTTGTTGTCGTGCTGGCCCCATCAGACCAGGACCTTCGGCATGCACTGGGATGGTTTGCAGCCGAGTGTGAAGCGGCTGGGATGAGAATAAGCACCTCCAAATCAGAGGCCATGGTTCTCAGTCGGAAAAGGGTGGTTTGCCCGCTTCAGGTTGGTGGAGAGTTCCTGCCTCAAGTGGAGGAGTTCAAGTATCTTGGGGTCTTATTCACGAGTGAGGGAAGGATGGAACGGGAGATTGACAGACAGATCGGTGCAGCTTCTGCAGTAATGCGCTCAATTTACCGGTCAATCTACGTTCCCACTCTCACCTATGGTCATGAGCTGTGGGTCATGACCAAAAGGACAAGATCCCGGATACAGGCGACCGAAATGAGCTTTCTCCGCAGGGTGGCTGGGCGATCCCTTAGAGATGGGGTGAGAAGCTCGGTCACTCGGGAGGAGCTCAGAGTAGAGCCGCTGCTCCTCCACATCAAGAGGGGCCAGCAGAGGTGGCTCGGGCATCTTTTCCGGATGCCTCCTGGACGCCTTCCCGGGAAGGTGTTCCGGGCATGTCCCACCGGGAGGAGACCCCGGGGAAGACCTAGGACACCGGCTGGCCTGGGAACGCCTCTGTGTCCCCCTGGAAGAGCTGGAGGAAGTGTCTAGGGAGAGGGAAGTCTGGGCATCCCTGCTTAGACTGCTGCTCCCACGACCCGGCCCCAGATAAGCGGAAGAAGATGGATGGATGGGTGGACAATATAAGACTTTTATAAACACAATATCTTCTACTTACCGTTATCAATAAAATCCCAGAAATTGTCAATCAAATTCTAGAGCTGTTATAAAGCCAAACACACTTTACTTTAATTTCCTATTATCAATGTAAATCTGCTTTGGAACAATCTACATTGTTAAAAGCGCTATATAAAATGAAGATGACACCCATACTCTTCACATTCTTATCAATGAAATTTAGTGTTTGATTTTTATTTTATTTTTTTATTCCTCTATCACTTGATATCTGATTGGTGCAATGATCATTGGAATGTTGTCATTCGTAGATTACCTTTGCATCTGGAACACTCATTTCCAAACTCTTCAGGCTAGTAAAGAAATGTCAGGAAGGATCTGTAGTCAGGTGTGAATTTATTTATTTATTTATTTATTTATTATTATTATTATTATTATTATTCGCAAAGTTAATACATGTTTAATACTGTAGTGAAACATTTTCTCCTAAATACAGTTGTGGTGTTATTCTGGGAAGCTGTACGTCCCTCATGGGAAGATGCTGTCAGTAATTCCTTTTGAGTGCCAGAAGTCATCTCTCGCGGCTACCATGGGAAAACTGAAGCAGAGTCGGAGTGGTAAAGACTTTTGTTGAAATATAAAACGTCTGCCATATTCTTTTCTAGAGTAACGAATATGAAATGTGGCAAAACATGTCAAGACGTTTTCTCTCTTCATCAGAATCCAAGTCATGCAGCCTTTTGTCTTCCTGGACTGCCCAGCCTCATGGTGACATCACACAGACACCAGGAATCAAGAGCAGGATGTCAACAAGACATGTAAGAGACACTCAACTAAACCAATTTTCCTACAGATTTCTGTTTTTGCAGTGGGGCAGTACATGCAGAGTATTATGTGGAAGGGCTCTTCTCTTGCTTTAATACCTATTCACAATACAAGTTTAGTTTTTCATGCTGCCAAGTATACTGCAAATTACAGGTTATGTGCAAAAAAGGTCCATATTCTGAATGACAGGTCACATCACTTCCGGTTCAAGTCTTTTGTACGTTCTATGTTAAATATTGAGCTCTTTTACTCAAGATGCCTTCAAAGGAGCTACCAAGGATGAGCATAACCAATGTCCACTGCATATGCAGGGTGATATAAGTTTATTTGGTCACACTTTAGATTGGGGTCCAATTCTCAATATTAACTACGAATTTTACCTCAAACTCCTAATTACTGCTTATTAATAGTTAGTAAGGTAGATGTTAAGTTAAGGTATTAGGTGTGAATTTTGTAGACTTAAGGGATGTTGAATACGGTCATGCAGAATAAGGCATTAATATGTGGTTTATAAGTATTAATAAACAGCCAATATCCTAGTAATTAATAGTGAGAATTAACCGTGTATTTTTCTTGTCGCTAACCTTCGGATAGCTCCTGGACCATTTTTGAGGATTTCCGGCTGGATTTGCCTACCCAAATTGAAAAGCTATTTTCAAAATAGACAATTTTGGTGTCATTTTACAGGAAACCCTTTGCAGTTTCATAAAACAGTGCTAAAAGTGATAAACATTTAAGTATAAGTTGTCTTTTTATTTTTTTGAAAGTGTATTACTCAGGCCCTGTGGGCTCTATCACCATGCAGACAATTATGGCTGTTTCCTCTAGATGCCAGCAAACACTGGAAGTTTTTTTTTTTTCTTCTCTATAATAAAAAATTTAAAAGATGTTCATATTAATCTGAAGGGAGGAATATTACCTTTTATGTAATTTCCACCTACCCAAATCTAAACTCTGCTCATACCCATATCCAGTGGTATATATGCAATATTTTAGTGTAATTTTACAGAAAACCTTTTGAAATTATATAAAACACCGCTGAATGTGATAAATATTATAGTATATGTGGTCTAGGGCTGAACGATTTTGGAAAATAATCTAATTGCGATGTTTGTTTTTTTTTTTTTTTTTTTTTTTTTTTTTTTTACCAATATTGCGATTTAATATGCGATTACTTTTTAAGTTCTTTATCTTCTGTATTATTCGACAAAGACAAGCAATAAATCATTGTATAGTAGGGATGGGAATCTTTAGGCACCTCATGATCTACTTTTTTTCGTAATTAATATTATTAATAACAGTTAAAATCTTTATTTGTGTAATTATACGTATTTTTAAAAATAATTATTAAAAAAACATGTTAAGAATTTTAAATAGGCTATATAAACGAATATAGCTTCAAAATATAAAAGATAAAGAGGAACAAAAAAAAACATCAAGCAATAAACAAAGAGTGCTTTCAGTATTTAAAAGTAGGTTGTCTGAACGTTTTCCATTCAAGAGCTGTGAGTGATTTGTCTTCTCAGTTTAGATACGATAAGCTGCATTCACACTAATGCACAGATCCCTTTTGAAATATAAGATGTGGTTTGTCATGTTGGTTTAAGATATGACTGACCGTGTTTACTAGGGGTGCACCGAAATTTCGGCCGCCGAAAATGTTCGGCCGAAAATGGCATTATCGGTTTCGGGCCGAAATAAAAAAAACTGCCGAAAACGTAAACCGAAAATGAATGTCACCCGCCCCTCCCATCCGTGCGCAAGCGCTTAGGTTTCACTCACGGTCGAGCTGTTATCACGCGTCTGCCTATCAAAGATTAAGCATGTCAGAGGGCTGTCACTTATTGCATATTGCTGTCACTTAATCGATCGGACCAACCAACACAAGTTTCGAAAACGAAAATAGGGAATCGATTTTAACGGCCTTCTCTCGGAGCGCGTCCAGCTCGCCACGATACGCCCGCAGCGAACTGCATGTTCTGACACACACACACACACACACACACACACACACACACACACACACACACCCTATTTCTGCATAATATGTAGCCTTCATTGATGTTATGGCAGTCCACATTGCTGACTTGTGCGCGTCTCAAGCGCCCTCTTTACGTTCGTCCTAATGCCTGTTTAGTTGTCCGTGGATTTGCCTATATTTGGCGTTGAAAACGGATCAACGCCAAATATAGGCAATTTACTAACGATTCAATGAACACTTATGTCTCAAAAATTGAACAGGATTTTTTCACAAAAGTGACAGCCCTATACGAGAGGACACCAAAGTTGCAATATGTAAACATTTTTGTTCTGCAAAAATCTCCAAAATTGTGGAAGCTTTTTTATTTGATGGAACATAAAACTTGAAGAATAATATTATTTGGTATTATTTATATTTATTGTTAAAACATTTTGTTTTGTTATGTGACTTAATAAAAGTTTGATTATTATATAGTGATTTTTCATTTCAGATCCATTAAATTCAAGCAATTATATATATATATATATATATATATATATATAATCTGTAGGAAAATTGGAAAGGAAACATAAAAGGAACAGAAAGAAACAAAGAAACAGAAAGGAAACATTCCTACATAAAACTGTAGGAAAATCTGTAGGAAAATTGGTTTAGTTGAACTGCAAGAGTAACATCAAGCAAAGCGGCAACCAGTGCGATAAAGCCCGCGAATGTCCTTGTAATTCGCTTAAACCTTTCCGAAATTTATGAAAGATTATTTTTCGGAAGGTTTCGTGTGTGTGTGTGAGTGTGAGAGAGAGAGAGAAAATACGGCTGTTTCTAAAGCACACGCAGCGTCATCACGCATCTGTTTAAAAACTATGCTCAGACTCGATTCTGAAATTCTCTGAATATATTATTATACATTATATATTAATTATATATATATATATATATATATATATATATATATATATATATATATATATATATATATATATATATATATAATAACATATATCACATAAATCAAACATAAACTGTTCTTTCCTGTATGCCAGGCCTATATGCGTAGCGTGCCAAGTTGATGCTGATGACTGCTTTTCTCTCGCGTGTCACGTGACCAGAGTGTAATCGCAGCTTTTGCGGTTTAAAAATCGCGTTTCATCATATCGCGATATTATCGCAAATGCAATTAATCGTTCAGCCCTAATGTGGTCTGTGCTATAATAAGCAAAAACAAAAAAAATAGGCGCTTTATGGTTTTGATCGTTTTATTCTTTCAGAAGATAAAAGACTTATCATTTTACAAATTATATGCCTAAAATCTGTGGTCTATTACAATCTAGAACAGGATCCTCATCCTCCAGATTTATATAATTCATTATGTGTATCAGTTTTGTCACCTGTGTTGTGCATCACCTCAACATCACCGGCCAGACTCCTGGAGAGATCCAACAGTGCCCACAGTGCCAATCTTCAACAGAACCTGAAACAAAGAAATCACTGTTTATACATAGTTTCTGCACTGTAATAATATCCATTTCACAATATCAAAATGTAGATTTGCTGAAATTACCATTTTATTCAACTTATGCAAAGTTGGAAACTATTGCGCAATTGTGCTTCCCATATCCAAAATGTTTGACATTTATTTTCAAATAATAGTTTATCAGATTGGTTGCTGTGCTTTCACATTTCAATCTAACAATAACTTTATAAAAAAAAGTGTATAAACATTGTAAATGCTGAAAAACCATAAGGTTATACATACCAAAACGCACAGTGCGTCTCCAAAAGGTGCACCCAAAACTTCTCCAAATCGTCCATTTAGAAACCAGTTGCACTTCCAAAGATCGCTTTTATCAATGCCATTGATGCTTTTATCATTTTAGATTCAATTATAGAAATCAAAACAGTTGATAAACTATAATAACACGCAAACTCGCAGAGATTTCATTCAACAGAGATCACCCGGAAGTGATCAGGGAGCACGTCCGTCTCTTGAACTCGCCTCGATCAGAATCTCCTCTTGTGAAAGGTCCGCCTGATGTGTGACGTGAGCTTATATCTGGTCAGATATGTATATTAAATACTTGTCTTAGCAGTAGCACAAGTAAGGCTAGCACCCTGTTTAAAGATGGTTTGGAGATTCGGTGTCCTGCGCTCAGAGCGCGTCTCCTCTGTTCATTCGAAAAGGTTTTTCTTACCAACGAAAGCTCACAGAAATGTGAAAATGGTCTCATTTGAAAGATAACATCCTAAGCTAAAAGAACTGATATAGATTATGTGGCTGTTTGCGGCTGACTGAAGCAGTCATCGGAGCTGGAATGTGATACTTTTCTCTTTCATCTCTGTTTGATTCTATTTCACTGTGCAATTCTTTTGAAGATATTTCGATCTATGATTTTCTCACAATGAAATAAACTACATCGGCAAATTCCTTAGAATGAGAGCTTTCTTGTGATATATGACTTGACTGTTTTGTGAAATATATAAAAAATTAATATTTGTAGAAATATTTCTTCACAATCATAAAGCAGAAATTTTTGCCCGGGACCAATGCATATTTAAGCTAATATTTAATTTGATATGTATCATAAAAACAAAAGTGATGGTATTCTTTGTAAAGTTTTGATTCTAAGCTTTCAAATGATACCATGAATTGGGTGATACCTTATAAGGAAGCCTATAAAAAGAACGTACGAACATTATAACGAAGATTTTCGGTACCGGGTCCGTGGAGTTAATGGGGATAAAAACAAATAAAACGCTAACAATAAAAACTCTTTAGTTTAGCTGATTACTTGAAAAAAATCCATAGCTATTGCCGTCAGTTCATACTGCTGTTAAAGGGATAGTTCACCCAAAAATGAAAATTAGCCCATGGTTTACTCACTCTCAAGCCATCCTAAGTGTATATGACTTTCTTCTTTCAGATGAATACAATCGGAGATATATAAAAAGAAACAGGGATGGGAATCTCTAGGCACCTCACGATTCGATTACGATTCAGAGGGCTGCGATGCTAAAACAATTATTTATGCATCTTTTTTTTGTGCGACTACTTGGTACTTTTAAAGCAAAGTATTTATAATGACCCATAAAGAATTTACTTCCAATACTTCCTATATTAATTTTATTAATAAAACAAATGGAAGTGATTTGGCAAGTCAACTGTAGGTTACATTTGCCAGCATATATCCCAACATTGCAAAGAACCAACAGGAAGATAAATGTGTGCCTTGTACTAGCAGCATACTTGTTGTAAATTAATAAAAGCTTCAGCATATTCTGAATCTCTAACATTTAATAATAGACTTCTAACCAACATCCTCCTGTTATGTGCAATGACCAATATAATCTTTCAAAAAAAAAAAATACAAAAAAAAATAAACATTTTGCCGTAGCAAAATCACAAACAGCTTTCATTCAAAAATATAGAATTATGTACCAGCAGCTTTCATACAAAAATAATGCTTGTGGACTTGCGCATATTATGAATAATTAGTAAAATATAAAGCTGCTCTTATACACAACTAAATAATAAAGAGTTATGAATTAAATTTTTTGCTGTATACCACAATCAAAAACAGCTTATACAAAAAAGTAAATGAACATCTGCAGAGAGCACAGTAAAAATGTAACTTTTTAAAAAAATAGGTCACAATGAAATTGCCAATTTTCCATACGTTAACTTTTAATGAAGAGGGTGCCGTTTGAATTTCATGCTCAGCCATCATGCGTCTCTGTTATGCGCACACCACAGACTGTCAGGGCACTGCATGTCCGTGCTTCAGAGTTATGCCTTTTGCGTTCCGTCAATATTCCGTTATTGAGAGAAAAAAAGAAAGAAAAAAAAACATTTAGAAAATCGTTTTTTGACATTTGTGAATCGATTCAGAATCGTACACATCCGCATCGCGATTCATCTAAGAATAGTTTTTTTTCCCCAACCCCTTTAATTTTTTTTTCCAATGTTCCAAAAAATTCCAAGCTTTTAATGGCTGTGAATGGCTGTATATTTTTTGAAGTCATCAAAGTGTATCCATCCATGATAAAAGTGCTCCACAAGGCTCTGGGGGGTTAATAAAGGTCTTCTGAAGCGATGCGCTTGTGTAAGAAATATTTCCATATTTAAAACTTTAGCAACTAAAATAACTAGCTTCCGGCAGATGGCCCTACGCAACGATTTACGGCGAAAGAATAACCCTTGATACACAACGTAATGACAAACGCGGAAGCGTAGAGGATAGAGCAAAACAAAACAGCAGTCACGAATTCGAAGTCTAAAACGACAATTTTTAAAGAGAAATGTTGGAGGAGCCTTATGTATGTTGTCCAGCCCTGTTTGTTTGAACCGCGAGAGGTGTCAAAGCTTACGCTACTCCTACATCCTACGTCATACATCAAGTGTTACTCTTTTGGTGTAAGTCGACTTGCGTAGGCCGTCTGCCGGAAGCAAGTTAGTTTAGTCGATACAATTTTAAATATGGATATTTTTCTTACATGAACTTACTTCAGAAGGCCTTTATTAACCCCCCAGAGCCGTGTGGATTAATTTTATCATGGATGTATGCACTTTAATGGATTTCAAACAATATATGGCCATTCACTGCCATTTATAAAGCTTGGAAGAGCCAGGACATTTTTTTTATGTAACTTCAGTTGTATTCGTCTGAAAAAAGAATGTCATATACACCTAGGATGACTTGAGGGTGAGTAAATCATGGGCTTATTTTCATTTTTGGGTGAACTATCCCTTTAACACTTTCCCTGACAACCGGATTTGATAAAACTAGTTTTCCTGTCTGTTCTTGTGACGTTCGGCATGAAACTGGCTGTTTTCAAGTAATCCTGAACTTAATTAAACTAGTTGAAAACATTTAACCTTAATTAGGTGGTTATGGTATGTCTGATTATTGTTGGAGTTAAGCTCTGCAGGATGGTAGCCCTCCAGGAGCAGTGTTCACTACTGATCTAGATCAATGCAGCAGAAGCATGCTGGAATAAGACCTCAGTCTTACCAAGACTGGTGAGGCCAAACAGATTGGCATCTTCCACATATCTGTCCACTTTGACTTGGAGAGCCAACTATGAATGTGCCATAAGGGCACAGTCATCAATCAGCAAACAGTGCATCAGCCGTTCGATTGTCTTATTTGGTATTCAGTCTCCGGAGATCAAAGGAGGAACCATCAATTCTGTATCACAGGTACACTCCTCTCTCGAGTCATTGTAGAGCATGTGCCAGGACACAGTTGAAGAACAGGTTGAAAAGGATTAGGAGCAAGCACACATCCTTGCTTAACCATTTAAAATAGCAAATGGGAATGAAGAAGCTCCATTGGAGAGGACAAGGCCCGTCATCTGGTCATGAAAGAGGCAGATCAGATTTGTGAACATGCTTGGGCATTCAAACTCTGCTAGAATGGTCCACTGCGCTTCTGGTTATGGTGTCAAAAGATTTAAGGTAAATGAAAACCGCTTAGAAATCTATTTTTCCTGGATCTGTCTGACTGTGAAGACCATGTTGACGATGCTATGACCAGGTGGGAAGCCACACTGAGTCTCTTACAAGGATTTCTTAGAGATAGTTAATCAGCCTATCAAGAATAGTTCTTGCAAGGATCTTTCTAGCAATTGACAGAAGTGAAATGCCTATGTAGTTTCCACAGTGTGCTTTGCTGCCCTTATTCTTAGGGCGTTTTGACACTGGGCACGTTTGCTGCGGTACAAGAGCGATTGTTCCCGGTGTCCCCCGCAGCGTTGGTCTGGTTTCACACTCAACTTGATACTGTCAAACCCTGGTGTATTTGCGTTCATTTTACGCCATCAGAAACGTGCATGATAGAAAACAAACGCGGTCAATATATTGTTTTTTTTATTACGTTGGTGCTATTATTATGCACAGTTGTTGCATGAAGGTGGCTTTCTGCTGTTTGCAAATAAACTTTTGAGGAGAGAGTGGATTGCACTCGCTATGCGTGATTACACTGCATGCTCACTCTCGCTCATATCAAAGGTAAATCATAAACACTATCATCCCTCACGTTTTATTGAACTAAATACATTGTAAACCGATAGAACACATGCACAGGTTACTCTATATCCTGAACAAGTGCTCATCTGTGTCCTTGTTGCTTTCACAATCACATGAAACGTGACACAGTTTGAGTGCTGCCAAACTCATACCACCTCCTTCAGGTTGTCTCTGGTTTTTGGTACCCCTGTGCGTGCCCTGGTCTGCATGACCGCTTTCACATTACCATGCGAACCGTGCCCCGTTCTGAACAAACTGCCAGTGTGAAAACGCCCTTAAAGATAGTTTACCACCTCCAGGGTTGGGGGCAGGTTAAGGTCATTCAGAGTAGGCTTCTGTGTGGGATGGAATCCAAAGCTGAGTGAGTCACCGCACATCCCTCATATGCAACAAGGACATTAAAGGGATACTCCACCGAAAAATTAAAATTGTCATCATATACTCACCCTCATGTTGTTTCAAACCTGTATGAATTTCTTTCTTCTGCTGAACAGAAAGGAAGATATCTAGAAGAATGTGAGTAACCAGACAGTTTTAGATACCATTGACTTCCATAGTAGGAAAAATATATACTATGGAAGTCAATGGTATCTAAAACTGTCTGGTTACTGACATTCTTCTAGATATCTTCCTTTCTGTTCAGCAAAAGAAAGAAATTCATACAGGTTTGAAACAACATGAGGGTGAGTATATGATGACAGAATTTTCATTTTTCGGTGGAGTATCCCTTTAAGATGCCACTGTTTGGATCTAACGTTTGATTATTCTATTCAACTCTTTATTGAAATTACACTCATTCATCTGGATTCCTATAACACTTTGAGTCTCGCACCGTCCGGGTATACGATCTCATAATTATAAGCTCGCCAGTCTTGGTCATTAACAGCGGCGATTGACTACTACTTTTTAGGTAACTGCACCATGCTTGTTAATTTCTGAAAGTATATTATGTAGTCCCCATAGATCTGTACTCACTTAAAAGTAGATTATGGAATCCCCATTGTTAGGGAATTTACAGACCCAAGGACCAGATATGATTAATTAAGACCCAGAGTCAGAAGTGCAGTCAATTTAAGACGAGTCAGAATTATAAGAAATTAAAGAGAATTTTACTGAAGATGGTTTCCAGTTTCATCAGGCAAAAGTCAACTTCAAGACTCACAAGGAGTTCGTAGGACGCCCCTCTTACAGTTACAAAGATCACAGCAATTATACCCTACTCCAAGGTCTAAGCTACGTCATTACTTCAGGTTGAATGATTCTGATTGGCTAAGAAATAAACACATTTTCCACACATAAACAGACTAAAGCATCTCCATTGATTATGCGGCTGACACACGGACCCTGAATTTTGGCACGTCGTTTAGGCTTGGGCGGTATTCGAATTTTGAAACCGTCAAACCGCCTCCCTATTTTACCGGGGTATACGGTATTACCGTGACTAATTAAAAATGACATAATGGGCTCAGACGGCGTCACCAAACTGTTGGCTTGTGCCTACACCGTTCAGAAACTGAATGCCAGATCGGGCAAAAAAACAACAACAAAAAAAATCAAGCCCAACCCCTGCACGTTGTGTCTGAGTCAGGCCGACGGCATTAACTGTTATTATGAGCCGGAGCCCACCATTATTCAACATAATATCTGTGTGCGTGCAACAAGCAAGAAGTGCCTTTGTAATCCGGTGACGCGTGTCCATTGATTTTTATTAATAAAACTTTTCTGCAAAGATGGAAGTTGACGATCGCCATCTCTGTAGTCAACGCGCCTATAGAGAGAAATGCACATTACACAATCAGAGAGTGGCCTTTTTCTTTTCGTTTTGAATTGTTTCGTTTAAAGAAATTGACGATCGGCATCTGAACGCTATAGAGAGACATGCACATCATGGATTACAGAGAGGTAGGCTAGTCTATTTATTTTCGTTTTGAATGGTTTCGTTTACTGAAATTGACGATCGCATCTCCGTATGAACGCGCCTAGAGAGAAATGCACACCATTGATTAATCAGACTATATTTCTTTTCGTTTTGAATGGTTTCGTTTACTGAAATTGACGATCGCATCTCCGTATGAACGCACCTAGAGAGAAATGCACATCGTGGATTACTTAGCCTAATCAGTGAGTAGCCTATTTCTTTCGTTTTGAATTGTTTCGTTTAAAGAAACTGACGATCGCCATCTCCGTATGTACGCGCCTAGAGAGAAATGCACATCGTGGATTACTTAGCCTAATCAGTGAGTAGCCTATTTCTTTCGTTTTGAATTGTTTCGTTTAAAGAAACTGACGATCGCCATCTCCGTATGTACGCGCCTAGAGAGAAATGCACATCGTGGATTAGCCTACTTAGCCTAATCAGTGAGTAGCCTATTTCTTTCGTTTTGAATTGTTTCGTTTAAAGAAATTGACGATCGCCATCTCCGTATGAACGCGCCTAGAGATGCACACCATTGATTAATCAGACTATATTTCTTTTCGTTTTGAATTGTTTCTTTTAATGAAATTGACGATCGCATCTCTGTATGAACGAGAGAAATGCACATCATGGATTACTTAGCCTAATCAGTGAGTTGCCTATTTCTTTCGTTTTTAATTGTTTCGTTTAAAGAAATTTCAAGCTTTATTTATTTGTCATGTCTGTGAGGCATAGCCTTTTTTATGAGATTTCAATGCAAGTGACAGCGGCATGCTCATCATGTCATGATTATATTAAATCCAGGCGTTTGGTTGATGAAAATTTTATAAAAATTTAGATACAATTTATACAAAACGAAATTCGTTTTAAAGAGGCCTTTTACAAAACTAAATTTATTGAAGTGGTCAAATCGTCTGACACCCGATGCATCCCATCTTATTTGTGCTGTTCACTTTTCATAATCAACAAAGATGGAAAAAATAACATTATAATATTTTAACAAATACGAAACTTAATGCGCTTATGTATCCTGGCAGCAGTGAGTGGGCGGTTGTTTCGGAGATGCGACGTTAGAGGTGTTTACATCTCTCGCGGTATTGCCTCGTCAGTATTTACCGCCTCTCCCTTCTCATTTGGTTGGAACCAGAAATATTGCCAAACTGCAACCACACATAAGCATTTTTTAGGCAATAAATAAATTATATATATATTATAGGCTATATAAGTGCCGGTAATGACGGTATTGAAACTGATACCGGTGCTATTTTAAGATCCCGCGGTATCCGATATTACCGTAATACCGCCCAACCCTAACGTCGTTACCTTCCAGGTCACAGATCTGGGTTGCTGGGCGCCAGCATGTCAGTCAATCTCCAATAATGCCACTTGTTCCTTAACCCTCTGGGGTCTAAGGTGTTTTTGGGGTCCTTGAGATGTTCTGACATGCCCTGACATTTGTGCTTTTTTCAGTTGCTTATAAACATATTAATGGCAAAAGTGTAATTACATTCTATTTAGCACAAACAGGGCTACCATAATATGTGAGCAACATGAATGTACATTAGGGGTGGAACGGTACATGTATTCGTATTGAACCGAATCGGTACGGGCGTCACGGTTCGGTGCATGAATTTACACGGAGAATACACGGTATAAAAATAAATAAAACTCGCGTGCAAATTAATGTAACGCGAAACTACTGTTAGATACGCGGGTTCTTTAGGGACACCTAATCTGTAGCCCTGCCTTAAGCTAGGTTTGTTTATACTTTCGCCTGCCTCCGCAGCGCGAGCCTCCGCTGGCCGTGCGCGCGCCTCCCCAAATGGACGAGGCATTTATACTAGAGATGCACCGATTACAATTTTCTAGGCCGATTCCGATTTTTCGAGTTTGACCTGCCGATACCGATTTTAGCCGATTTAAAAAAAAAATTTAACCACTTTACAGCACACACCAATATTTATTTTCGATCTTTTCTTTAACCCTTTCACGCGTAAGTTTAAAATATTCTAACTGACACCCCGAGTGAGTTTTTTCAAGGCGAACGTTTCCTTTAATGTTTCCATGGCGACGCGTCACGCGATACACCGCAGCCAATAATACTGTATGACAGATGTGTCGCTTTTTATTTCGCTTTTCCTTTTTTATTCAAAATATCCACAAACTTGCTTACCATGTCATCAACTAGCCTATCTGATATTCCGATTCTCAAATACGTGTAAGTGAGTGTGTTTGGTCGTTTAAAAACCTTTATAAATAATCTTGATCTATAACATGAGATGGGCGTCCGCAATGTTGTCCTGTCAGTCGGATTTACAGCACGTGAATTCATCAGTTTCTCCCGAAATAAATGTAAGAAAGTGGCCGGTGAACTGAGAAGAATAGAGTAAACTTTATAGTTACTTCCACTGTGTTTGTCTGATATGAATAACGTCAACACATGTCGGCAAATTATATTTGAATAGATTGTTATTGCTGCTTCCACAGACATCAGTGTGTATTTTACAAACTCCAAATGTGTTGTTTTACTCGTGCTTATGTGTATTTAAATTAGAGCCCGACCGATATATCGGCGGGCCGATATTATCGGCCGATATTAGGCATTTTCCAAACTATCGGTATCGGCATTTATAATGGCCGATAAATGAATATTTAAAAAAATAAATAAAAGCAGACGAAACACCCTTCAACCATGTTATAAGTGTTGGCGCTGCATAGTTTGTCCACCAGAGGGCACTATACAAGGAAGATCGCTCGGGCTAGAGGAGTGGTTACGAACAGAGTCCAGAGTTCATCTGAGTCGGGAGACGGCAGCGCCGGATGATTCTGTCAGCATTAAAGACTTTTAAAATAATTTAACTCGCGTTCATGTTTGAATGCCTTGTGTTTGTGATGCAAAAGACTATGCGCGCTAACCATTACCATAGTAAACATAGTAAACGCTTGAAGATACGCTTAGTGTAAAAACATAGTGAACGCTTGAAGAAATCCGACCAATCATAAAGGCTATCACAATCATGGTTTTATTTTATCTGTCAGTAGCCTACGTCTCGTCTCATTATACCGGACTATCATAAAATAAAGCAACTTTTTTTTCGGGAGCTTCCTCTGTTTCTCTGACTGAAAATATCTGTATTGGAGTCGAGAGAGTGCTGCTAAAGCTCCTCAGGTCGTATTTTTGGTGGCATATATTTGTAGAAATTATCATTCTTTCTAAATGTGATGTAAATATGTCCTGTAACTACCAGATAAACAGTAACAGCTTGACTGAAGAAGTAAGTGTGTCCTCTTTCGTGAAATAGACCTAACGGTAATTTATTTCTGAGTGACTAATGTGCAGTTTTGACATAAATTAATTCATTATGATCAATGTATCACTTTTTATTGTAAACCTGTGGTAAAACATCGATGCTTGGGTTTTAAATATTCAAGTAAACAACAAAAATGGCAGCAAACGGCCGGTTTTATCATGTTTGTTTTCAACGCTGTTTCCAGTGATTTCTGATTAGTTTTCTGATAAAACTTCCATTTGTTGGTGAATGGGTTAGTGTGACGTTGTTCCAGAGAGGCGTGTTACGGGCGTGTTTTAGTGAAGCGCTGTGGAGCTTCTGGCACGACAGTGGAAACGCAGGCCCGGTGCTATTAGCCCGGCACGGCCCGTTTAAAGCCCTGGCTCGCACTGGCCCGACAGTGGAAACGCGGCTAATGAGCTTGGAAATCACAACGAACTTATTCTGCCTAAATAAAGTAATGATTACTGTATAACTAGCATATCTGTAGTTCCAGTCTCTGCATTGTAAAATGTAAGTTAGGCACGCAAGGAGTGAACATTTATACATAGAGAAAAAGTATCAAACATAGCCTGTGCATAAGTTAGGGCTGTGCAATTAATTGAATTTCGATTTCAATTTCGATTTTTGCTCCCAACAATCACCAAAATAGTATAATCGAGTAAAAACGATTATTTTGCCATTTTCTGTTTTGAAAGAACGCTCTTATTTTGTCTTGTGTTCTGAATGACACGTGCACATCCGCCCTTCCCTATGCCGTAAACTCTCTCAGCTTGAATGTTTAAACTGATAAGACTTAAAGGACAAGTTCGGTATTTTACACTTAAAGCCCTGTTTACAGATCGTATCTGATGAAATAGAACGGTTAAGATTATAAACCTAAAATTCTCGGGACAGGAGCATGTGTCCAAATTTTAATCTTAATCGTTCTATTTCATCAGATACGATCTGTAAACAGGGCTTTAAGTGTAAAATACCGAACTTGTCCTTTAAAAAGAAGTGAAAATGATAAACTTTAGTTACGATGCAATGCTGGCCCGATTGTACAAGTGACAATTCCATCATGTCCCGACTCATAAACGCGAGAGTGTAGTTTCGACGCTTGCCTTGTCCAGCGCATTTTGAGAGACAGAGAGAGAGAGAGAGAGACGCAGCACCGCTGAACACTCACGCGCTGAACACAATTGCGTCTTGGAGAAAGTTTTAAAATTATTGATTTGATTTTATAATCTTTGTGGATTCATTTAAGATACTCATACAATCTACATGCTAAAGTGAATCAATGTTTGTGGGGGAATTTCCCGCATTATAAGTGCTAGATCTGCAGGAATTATTAAAATACTCATTGAAGGAGCCTATTATCTGTTACATTATTTATTTTAATAGTTCAAAAAGTACAATCAATGTTCAAATTTCGATTTTTTAAGAATTGTTGAAAGGTGTGTTTGGTGACACTTTACAATAAGGTTCATTAATTAGCATTATAACTAACTTAACTTTGTTAAGATTAACTAATAATGAACAATACTTCTACAGCATCTTAGTTAATATTAATTTCACCATTTACTAATACGTTATTAAAATGAAAGGTTGTATTTGTTAACATTAGTTAATGCACTGTAAACTAACATGAACAAACAATGAACAGCTGTATTTTTATTAACTAGCATTAAAAAAGATTAATAAATACTGTAACAAATGTTTTTCTCATTGTTAGTTCATGTTAGTTAATACATTAACTAATGTTAACTAATTAACATTATTGTAAAGTGTTACCGTGTCTTTTTAATAAATGCAACACGTTCCCAGTCATGTGAAATAATCGTGTTACATAATCGTGATTTCAATATTGACCAAAATAATTGTGATTATGATTTTTTCCATAATCGAGCAGCCCTAGCATAAGTTAGCTTTTCTTTTACACGTGTGTGAAATCCAAGTGTGCGTTGCTGACTTCGTTTAGCCGCAGCATTAACGAGTCACATAATGTATTTAGTGCATCACTAAGTAGTAGATTTTAGAAGGCAGGCAGCAAATGATGATTGAAAATGGTTTGTTGTAGCTTGATGGAATAGATGGATAGAATTAAAAGAGTGCAGGTAAAGGGATAAGCAAGTTGACATTGTAATTATAAGGTTGCTTATAACATTGACATTTGGCAGACGCTTTTATCAAAAGCGACTTACATTGCATTTCAAGGTACACATTTACAATCTTATCAGTTCACACACACACATTATTACATAATTTAATTATTACTAATTAATTAAAAATTAATAATAATAGTTGACTTTTTTTGTTCAAAGGACTTTAAGTTTCATATCTTAAGTTTGTATTTTTATACATTATATTTATCAGAACTTTAATATATTCTGTTCTGTTGTGACAATAAAACAAACAAGTTTATTTTTAAACTGCATTATCATATTATTTTAGTAAGGCTGAGGACTCTTAAATAACTACAAATAACATATGTTAGGGAAATCTGTTCATGTTTTGTTACGCAGTTCTGGATTTAAAAAAATATATATATATCGGCCGATATATCGGAATATCGGATTTTTAAATCACCAAATATTTGTACCGGTATCGGCCTTAAAAATCCTTTATCGGTCGGGCTCTAATTTAAATATCTGAAACCTAAAATAAACATTATGAGGTTGAAAACACTGCTTAGTTGTGATGACAGCGCTGAACGCACCCGACTCTGGCTCAGCGCCAGCCAACGCGCGAAAGCACAGTTTGAATCTGGCATTTATACGACGTCACTGAACATTATAAATGTGGCACCGTACTCTCAGGCACAGAAATAAAAATCCCATATATGAGACGTCACTGTACCGCTCAAAAGGTTAATCATGCGGCGCCCGAGTTCATTTGACCGGCATAAAATCGGCATATGTCAGACTGACCGGCCGGTCGCCGGTCATGGCCGATCACGTGAAAATCGGCCAATTCCGGTCACCAGCCGATCAATCGGTGCATCTCTAATTTATACTTCGCGCTCGCTGGTGTACTATTCTTTGAAACGACAGGGTGCGACTCGGGGTTCCCAAACTTTTCCATGCCAAGGCCCCCCAAATACCACTAGGTTCTGGCCAAGGCCCCCCTTTTGCAGGATGTGTTATTGAACCCATCGACAATACTACGGCACATGTAGAAATAAATAAATAAAACATCTAGGTGAACATCAGATTATGTGATACCAGCCAATCAGAAAGATTATAGAGATGCACCGAATACAATTTAAGGCAGATTCCGATTTTTCATTGAGTTTGACCTGCCGATACAGATTTTAGCCGATTCTGATTTAATTTTTTCTAACCACTTTACAGCACACACAAATATTTATTTTATATATATATATATATATATATATATATATATATATATATATATATATATATATATATATATATATATATATATATAAAAAAATAAAATAAAACACCACTTTTACCCAAACTGATTAATAAAAACAAGTTTAAATGGGTAAATTTTCTAAAATATTTTTGTCTTCATTTTCTTTTCTGACATAGCCTACTCCAGTTCTTGTTAAAACACACTATACATGCAAATTATGTGCATTTTAGGTACTTTTTGTGTGAAATCATATTTATTTTGTCCATCAAAAGTGTGCTTTCACTTTAATTGAGAGCGTGAGCAGTAGGGGTGGTTAATCTGTCTGATTTCCTGATTCGATTACGATTATTGAAGTCCCGATTCGATTACAGTCGATTTTCGATTATTAACGATTCTCGATTAGCGATTATTGATTTTCCATTTCACAACAGTAAACGAAAATACACTACAAAGTGATTGCAGTATTAAAAAAAGTCAGCTGCTGAATTACTTAACTCTTTTATTGAGTAACAACAACTCAAAGCACTTTCTGTGTCGTGTAGTTATAACTTCAGAATTATTTGTATGTAGCTTATGTTCTGTAGAACACAGAAATTAATACATCACATTGTGTTGTGACTCATCAAGTTGAACTAAACAATAACAAATAAATGAAAGGCTTATTTTCTTTAGGAAGTAGATCAGAACCAACATACTGTAGAAATTGGACAATTTTCTTCTAGAAAGACAAGGTGTTCAGGTGGAAGAAGACTGCAGGTTGCAGTCGAAACATGTCAAGGTAAAGAAAAAGTTTTTTCTCCACCTGAACACCTTGTCTTTCTAGAAGAAAATTGTCCAATTTAATCATTAAGAAGACAAAATGAACATTTTTGAACAACTTACTGTAGCTTCAATTAGTAACATACAAAGCCACTCTTATACACAACTAAATAATAAAGAGTTATGACTTGAAATGTTTGCTGTATACTACAATCAAAAACAGCTTACACAAAAAAAGTGAATGAACATCTGCAGAGAGCACAGTCAAAATGTAACTTTTTGTGACTGAAATTGCACATATTGCAGTATAACGTACGTAACAGATCGGTTTACACAGTGTACTGATGTGAAAACTAAACAATACAGAAAGCAGCTGTCATACAAAAATACTAAATAGGTAACAATGAAATTGCCAATTTTACATACGTTAGCTTTTAACGAAGAAGGTGCCGTTAGAATTTGGCGCTCAGCCATCATGAGTCTGTTATGTATGTGCGCGACTCTGTTATGTGCGCGTCTCTGTTATGTGCACGCCACAGACTGTCCGTGCACTGCACGTCCGCTTATAGTTCCGCCTTTTGTGTTCCGTCAATATTACGTTATTAGAAAAAAAATATATATTTTTTTTTTAGAAAAATCGATTTTTTGACATTTGTGAATCGATTCAGAATCGTCCACGTCCGCATCGCGATGCATCGAAGAATCGATTTTTTCCCCCACCCCTAGTGAGCAGCGCAGCAAAAATAGACTCGGCGCCGAAACCCTCCGCTTCACTACTGCTCATGCGACGCTCCTGCTTGACGCTCACGCGCTGCTCCTGCTCGCAGTGTGAATGCACTCACTGAACATGTACGGCGGAAAAAATTTGCGCTGCTCGCGCGCCGCTCGCGGTCTGAAACGGCCGTAATTCGCAAGGTTTCCTACATGTGCGTTCTGTGTGCATTGTGTGATGCTGATGTTGCGCGATGTTATTAATGCGGCGCCCGAGAGCATTTGAATCGGCATATGTCAGACTGAAAATCACGTGAAAATCGGCCAATTCTGGTCACTAGCCGATCAATCAGTTCATCTCTAAAAGATTAGCATTAAAAGTATAATGTTCAGATAGGCTATGCAACAAATTATTGTAATGTTATTTCATAACAATACTCATATTAACAAATATTTATTTTTTTATGTTTTTTAACTTTTTTTCCGTTTTTTTTTTCAACTTGCTGCGGCCCCGGCCCCCACTTTGAAAACCCCTGCTCTAAACCATCAGGAATCAGCGGTGAGAAGTAAGGTACACTCGTGAATGTTTATTTTAGTAAAACAACACTTTAGTACACCAAAACCACACTACAAAAGAATCGTGTAAAGCAGTAAACCAGATCATTCCTTATCCCCAAAAAATGGATATGAGAACGTAACCTACAACTAAATTAACGTTATCTTACATAATTTCTAAACATTTTTATTTAGTTTAGTGAACCTTTTTATAAAACATGGCCATTTATTTTTATTTAAAGGGCTTATGTCTGCTATTGTAGGCTCATTTTGTTAATGTAAGCAACTAATTTAGACGCAAGAACTGGGTGCCGGTGCTGTGAGATGTACATGCTCGGCCAGATTCGGCTCGAAGTCGTGCGTCTTCGGATGCGGAGCCGTGCGCGCTAAAAAGCCGTGCACGGCACACCGCCACGCGAAATGTGGCCTTGCGCACCCAACGCGCACAACCGCCCACACCGCAATGACGTCATTTTTGCCGCGCGCACCCTCGCGCTCGTGCGTTCGCACATAAATAAGAGATGCTTTATTTTCAGTTTTATAGCTGATTGTCTTTTGTTTACATCTTACTTTACACACTTCAGGGCAGGCTGTTAGAGATGCGCGGTTGGCGGTTACAGCCACGGACTCCGCGGATAAACCACGGATCGGGCGGATGACGTGACGAAAAATAATATTTGAATTAAATTCGGGCGGGTGAACCAAGTCATCAGCAGCACCTTGCATCGCCCAATCAGCGGATGGCGGGCGGGTGCGGTTTTGAAAATTGGTCAAAAACGTTGGTGCGGATGGATGGCGGACGGATGATGAGTTTTGTGATGCAGTTGCGGATGAAATAATAGCCCATCCGCGCATCTCTACAGGCTGTTGCAGCTAGATGAGGGGAGAGACTGTATGACACTAGGTGGTACAGCCTGAGACATGCACAATAAAAAAAATTGCCTTCTGCATTTTTGTTTTGCTTTTCCCTCCATTGTACCGAACCGTGATGTCTGAACCGAGGTATGAACCGAACCGTGACTTCTGTGTACCGTTCCACCCCTAATGTACATGTTTGTATTTTTGAGAGAATAATGTTTATGCATGGTTATTGAAAAAACTAAAAACTAAAGTTTCTGAAATAAGGCCACAAAACACATACTAAATATGTGTCAATAAGACTTTTGACTAATGGATGTTGTCGCCTAGAGTTTTTTTCTTCAAAATGATGTGAAAATCATCCTCCCTAATCATTCACATAAAACAATACATTGATTTAAATTTTGCAAAACACTTTCTGTTTGGAAAGACAATATGCGAGTGGGCGTCAACGATCCAACACTATCATGCATATTTAGTGGTTCACACCTGAGGAGACAATGGGGCCCGCATACTTAATGAGCCATTCATTCGTGTGTCACTGAGCCACAAGAAAGAATGCAAGAGCTATATATATATATATATATATATATAGCTCTTGCATTCTTTCTTGTGGCTCAGTGACACACGAATGAATGGCTCATTAAGTATGCGGGCCCCATTGTCTCCTCAGGTGTGAACCACTAAATATGCATGATAGTGTTGGATCGTTGACGCCCACTCGCATATTGTCTTTCCAAACAGAAAGTGTTTTGCAAAATTTAAATCAATGTATTGTTTTATGTGA
This sequence comes from Leuciscus idus, assembly GCA_021554675.1. Classification (NCBI taxonomy): domain Eukaryota; kingdom Metazoa; phylum Chordata; class Actinopteri; order Cypriniformes; family Leuciscidae; genus Leuciscus; species Leuciscus idus. Next base: position 23,990,824 of record CM038631.1, read on the forward strand.
ATGATTAGGGAGGATGATTTTCACATCATTTTGAAGAAAAAAACTCTAGGCGACAACATCCATTAGTCAAAAGTCTTATTGACACATATTTAGTATGTGTTTTGTGGCCTTATTTCAGAAACTTTAGTTTTTAGTTTTTTAATATATATTCTACCAAATTGGTTCACAGTTGGAAGTATCTCTTTTTTTTTTTTTTTTTTTTTTTACAAATTGTGCTTGCAAATTGTATAATATCCAAGGAAAACATGTCTAGTAATTGTGCAGTTAATTCTCATTTTCAGTTTTGGAATGTGTATCCTCTCCCCAAATTTGTCACTAATAAAACACAATAAAAATTATTTAAAGAAAAGGCTTATATTTACCTTTTAATAGTTTGTTTACATCTACCTTGTAAATATATATATTTTTTATTAAAAAGGTTACAATTACAACAACAATTCAAGTGTAATCTTTCTTTGTAAAAACTAAAGTATACATTTTATCATACATATTTCAAAGTTAAGGATTTGATTGATTATTTGATTACTTTATTTTTGACAAAACATACTATATTTAACATATATGAGCAAAAATTGGCAAACAAAAGCTTATTTGAGGTGGCAGATATTTTACAGTAAAAATGTATAATCTATCCAAAACTAGTCAACGAAATGTTGTCTTTCATATGTCTGTAACATAGGTCTTTCGTTTATATAAGAAATAAAAATGTTGATTTGCAGTTTAATTCGTTGCTTATACAAATACATTTTATTTCAACATATTTCAGTCGATTTTTACTCATCTCAGTATAGCAATACAGTTTGCTAAAAGCGGATCATTCATTCACACACAGAAACGCGATTCAAATTTAAACTGTCTTTTTGCGAGTTGTGGTAAACAGCGCATCTCTGCCGTTCATTCATTCACACACAGAAACGCGATTCACTTGAGAATGAAAAAAACTCACTACAGTATTCTCAGGATCCGTTGCTCCTCGAAATACCAGCACTTCTGAGGTACATTTTCCATTATTATTATTCTTCACAGCGCCGTGAGACGGTGTAAACAAGTACAATGATCTGAATAAACTTGATGTGTTTTCTCGAGCTGATATGGGGGCGTTCACAGTTTGCATGGATTGCCTCAGTCATTTGCGTTTGAATAGCGCGCGCTCTCCGTGGGCGGGGTCACATTAAAAATAATTAGCTGAGATGAGAACAACTGACATCTCGCTCTTTTCATACAGATTACATAAACTGAGAATATTTGTTTTTTATAAAAATTACTTCATTTAAAAGAAGAGAATTCAAGCTTCATGCCCGTGTGTCTGTATGCCTGTTTGACTGAGTATTCGCTGAGTTATTGTTCATTTTCGGGCGCGTTTCAGAATTGACTTCACTGACAGAGAGAAAGCAGAACTCACATCATGTTTATTTTTCTTTATTTGGCAAAAAGCACAACACTTTGTTTTTATTGTGAGTATACACAAAAATAATACACACTTGACAGGATCGATTGATGTATGCAAATGGTTTGTAAAATCAAAGTCAGCAGAGTATTTGGACTCACGATTGAACTGATAAGAAAAAAACCGAGCAAATCACGCCGGCGTGATTGCCGACCTCAGAGGGTTAACCTGTAATCAAGAATACTAACACACACACAGCTTCTTCAAGGTTGGATTTGGCTAAGCTCTAACTATAAACAGGAGAGTCTTCTCACAACATCAAGATAACAATTTCTTTCTCTCAAGGCGAGGACACTTTAATATAGATCAAAGTGTCTAGTAAATGTAAAGTAAATACCAAGAAATGGTCACTTAAACCTTTTGTTCCAATGACCCTTATGTTTTAACACGTTGAAGACATTTCTCAAACAAAACAAGTCCATTTTTCATTTCTGGAATCCAGGCTAAATGAGCAAATACTGTTACTGCATTCAGATATCAAATACAGACATTTGAAAATACATGAAAAGAACGTTTTCGATAATCACGCTGGTGACTTCTATGACAAAGTAAAATCTCATAAGCCTAGAGAAGTCATTCAACTCATGTGATTTTTAGAAGGAAAAATATTGATTAATACCTTGATTATAATTAGTCATTAGATGCATTGAAGCAGCAGTGGATTCCAGAATCTCCGTGAGTGTCTAATAACACTGTTGTTCTGAACAGAAAACCCATTATTAGCCTCTACAGTCTAAGTATACATTGAATTCCAATATGTTAGGCGGAACTAACATATTGGATAGTAGTCGAATATGTAGTCGTTCCTCAACCAGATGGCCCGGCATTTTCTATTTTCTACAGTCTTACACCTGTGATGTGATTCTTTGTTCTCGTTTATTACTTTATTATTGATTGCATGTTTTGAAGCTACATTTAGTGAATTTCTTGATCTAAACTTTAAACTTTTAGGATTTAAAACAAATATGAATAATCCAAACCAATTTTTGATTTCTTTTAATCAAATAATCATGTGGTGACCCATGTTCTCCCAGCATAACATGGGCAGTGAGGTTTCAACTATAATTTAACTTAAGTTCAACTTAAGAACTTTATTTTACAGAAGTTAACTACAATGTATTTTTGTATATATGAGCACTACAGTATTGTATTTGGGACTGGCTCAGTTTTTAAATGTAAAATAAAGTAAAATAAATGGAAATCAGTTTTTAAATGGAACTGACGACGAAGACTTGACAGAGCAGCCATCAAGTGTTACTGTGCGTTCACCGCCACCCTGCCAACAATGCCGTATAAATATTCATGTACGCTCTGACGTAGATTGAATGCTTGGTCTTTTTTTAAACTTTATTTAAATGGGCCGCGAAGCAAATAAGCATGTTGATCATTATTTGTGCAGACTTCCCACAAGTAGGGTATAAGTTAACCTCGTGGAATCTTTTAAATGTGAAAGTAAGAAATTGATCGATGGAAAGAACTTAACAATTATAGTGACATGTTTGCTTATGAAATAAAGCAATTAAAAGTCATTTGTGTGGTGTGGCTTTTGTGTTCATGGTTAAGTGCTGGTCTAATTTGCATTCCCACTGAAAAACAAGCGTTCTAGCGAAAATGTTGCCTATAAATAGTGTTGCGCGCCTTACCTCTCCTCCATTTTGCTTGGGAACTAATGTGGTCGGAACCAAAGTTTACAGGACTGCTTTCTCTGGAATCCTCTCAAGTGGAGGACTTCTACATTCCGATTGGTTGCTGCCGAACCTGTAACTTATAAGTTATAACCTATAACTTGGGTTGCTGTTCTAAAAAAAAAAAATCATGATTTTTCTTTTTTGCTGGAAAGAGATAAAGTTGCCATAAAGTTGACCTGACTTCAACTCTCCTCGACACCCTCACCGTCCCAGCTGCGCCGCCCTCGCTCGCCGGCTCACATTGAAAATTAATGGCCACTTTCTCGCTGGCGACGGTGTGAACACACAGTTAGACAGTATTCTAGGTTATTAGGTGCCGAAGTTTTTGGTCCAATAATTGGAATCTGTTTTTTCAGAATTTAGTAGGAAATTACTAGTCATCTAGTTTATTTTTTTATTAGCTATGCATTACGTTAATTTTGTGAATTGTTTAGTTTTGTCGGGGTGCAAAGAAATATACAGCTTAGTATCATCAGCATAAAGGCCCGTACACACCGGGACGAATATCGGCGCGCGTTATTCGCCATCGTTTTTCAACGCGTTTTTTGTGTTCACACCCAAGCGATTTTCGCTGACGATGAGCCGAGTGAACATGCAAATTCATTCCCTGACATTAGATGGCGCTTAATGTAAAACAGAAATACAATACCACTCCATAACAGTATATACTCTGCAATACCACTCCATAACAGTTCTCTTTTATCATGATTTTTGTAGTCGCTGTCGCGTTTGTCATATAGTTCTTTATGTTCCGACACCAACGAGACCAGCAGCTCTACATTCATCTTGCCTTGCATCTTCCTCGTCTTATTTCTTCCCGGCAGTGTCTGTCTATGGGCAGTGTAGACGCTACTTGGCGTATATCTTCTTCGCTGTTACGTATGTGTGCTCGGCAAGACCGTTTTGTGTTTGAGCGCCCCCAAGTTGTGTTTTACTGTAACTTCAGAAGCTCCAGACACGTGAGCAAAAGCGGCAATCTCATTGGTCGGATAGTTTTTGACGCGGCGCGTTAAACCAAAAAAACGAACCCGAGGCGTTTAAAAAAAATTACGCTTTTACGCGTGGCGTTTTTCGCGTTGGTGTGCACACTCACATTGGCGCCCTTTGTTTAGTCACGAGGCGTTAAACGTCGGCGAATATCACGCGCGAAATTCGTCCCGGTGTGTACGGGCCTTAACAGTGAAAACTAATCTCATGCTTCCTAATATCTCCCTAGAGTAGCATGTACAGAGTGAACAGCAACGGTCCTAGTACTGAGCCTTGTGGTACTGAGCCATACTGAACTTGTGATCAATATGACATCTCTTCGTTTACTTCTACAAACTGATAAAGGTTAGATAAGCATGATTTGAACCATGCCATGCAATTACACTAATGCCAACATAATTTGAGTCTATTCAAAAGAATGTTGTGGTCAATAGGAGGGGTGTGCACGAGATCTCGCGAGACTAAAATGTGACGAGATTTCTCGTCGAGTGAAAAGCTGTCTCGTGATATCGGCATGATGGAGCGTGAGGGTAAAATTAGCATAGAATATCCCATCGCTACATTCACATTACATTACGCCTCCAATGTTGTTTTGCTGTGTTTATAGAAAAACAGAAACATTGTTTTATAGAAACATTGTAAACATCTGCTCTGCTCAGACAGCACGAGTTGCAGTCGTACGCAGTGCAGCAGGAATCACGGTTCACTGATCGCGTGACGATGGTGGATGACAAATGTCTTATCTTGTAGAATGTGCGCTCAGCACCGCTGCTCCCTGTACACAGAGTACGGGCTGAAATTGAAACGCGAGCTCCCTGATGCGCGCAAATTAGGCTGCATGCAATATCTGTCTCCCAATATCAAACCTATCTCTGGACTGTGTAGTTGTGGCTCTGGTGTCTTTTTGCACTTTGAATATTGAGAGAGTAGGCTACTGTAATGTCTGAAGAACGACAGACAAGGGAGGCTCCGTTTCTGAACTTTTAATCGGAACGCAATAGTGTTGTCAAAAATATCGATATTTCGATAAATATCGATACTGAAATATCTGAACGGTACCAATACTAATTTCCTGAAGTATCGATACTAGCCGAGCTGTCACTTTCACTTCTCTCCAAAGGCGCGTTGATAAACACCACACGCGCACTCGTCTCATTCGCTCTGGTTAAATAGCAAAAGTGAAGTGAATGGGGCCGATCACACTTGACGCGTTTTTTGTAGTGAGAGGCGCCTATTTTTTCAATTGGTTTCCAGCGAGCGTTCTGCGCGCTGTTAATGTGCCTGCTGCGCCTCGCGGGCCTTCCGTTTTAATGATGAAAGCTAGTTGCTTGAACGCCCGGAGAGTGCGATGATGGAGGATAAACTTATGGTGCTCTCGCGGGTTACCAGGAGCTTAACGACTTCACGAACCGTAACTACCACAATGTTAACAGAAAGTAAATAAAGTTAATAAAAGGCTGATTTGACGTTTACTTGACTGACAGGACAGCTGTTTCAGTGGTTGCCGAGCAACATAACAAACGCAGCGCACTGCTCGTTCTGTGTGATGAGTGCTGTGTGCCTCGCGTTTTCGAACCTGAAAAACGCGTTAGTGTGATCGGGGCCTAATATAGCTAAGCACCTGAAAGACCGACACCGGGATCTATATAAATAATTTCGAGAGGTTGGTAACTCTTCTCATTTTAACATTTCTGAAACATTAACCAAGATGACCTAGTATTGTTGTTGATATGAGTGTGTGTTGTCTCGTTTTTTCACCGTAATTCTTAAAGTTAATATAATCTGACTGAGAAATCTTAGACAAGTAACGTTAAATATTTTAACTGTGGTCAAATGTAAATTAACTTTTGCTTATTTAACTTTATTCAAAAATTTGTATTTAATTCTGCAATTTGCCTTCATATCTTTTCATCAATTTGATTACACAGATACTAATTAAACTAAACTGAGCTATTGAATGACATCTTTGAATTCAATAATGAAATGCCTTTAACTGAAAATTTAATGTTTTATCTTATTATTATTAGAGGTCGACCGATTCATCGGTTTTGCCGATTAATCGGCACCGATAGTTGATTGGTGGAACTATCGTTATCGGCAAAAATACATAACGATAGTTTTTCCTGGTTGCGTCCGTTGCTGGAGCGGCTGAGAAGCTCGCGCTGTCATTCATTACACAGTAAGAGAGAGCTGAGAAGGGTCTGCTGGCATCATGCAGTACAAGAGCGGCCTCTAGAGGTGTAATAAAAACTATCGCTGATGCCTCGTGTTGTTTATTTCGACACGTGATTCTGCGTGCTGCACTGAGAGCACACGCTGCGTGGAGAGCGCTGACATCAGATGCGTGTTTAAAGCACCGACAGCTAAAAGGTAGCCTATGTATACACTACATTTTTTCATATCATTATAAAGTGATTAATTTGTTGACTAAATGCTGCATTAGTAGAGAAAGAACAGCACAACAGTATGTTTGTTTGCCTTCGAGGCTGAGAGGACGCTAGTACCTCAAGCGGTTAAAACACTGACAAAAATAAACGTCCGACCCGAATGTTTAATGTCACAATTGTTACCATCTATTTGCATTAGTTTATATCGAGCTGGTCACTTTTATGCATTAAATATGCAGAGAAGTTGCATATTTAAAGCTAGAGACGTAAGATAGCAAACTGATATGTTCATACAGCCGACAGAAAGATATAAACAAATCAGAAAAGCATTCGATTTCGGTTATTTTTTCATCATCACTTTAAAACATATTTTGTTATTTTGATTAGATAATCATCAAGTGTTTATAAAATAGAAGCAAAAGTGTGAGACTACATGTAATATTTATGTCATTTCAATGCTCTGGCGTTGTAGATATTTAAAGTTGGCCATCTTTAAGCATGACTGTTTGGATTTATATGAAATGATAACACTTACAGTAAAATTCCATATGTAACATTAACTAAGGTTAATAACTGCTGTATAAGTATTGTTCATTATTTGTTAATTAACATGTAGGCTACTAATTTATATTAAGTACAATATATACATTTAAATTAAGGTTTTTATTTGTTAACTATAGTTAATGCACTATCAAACTAACATGAATGATCAAGGTGCAATTGTATTGCTCAAATATTTTACCGATCAAATTTTGTTACTTTTTTATTCATTAAGTTGGCTTGAAAAAGAACAGTTAAACAGTTACATTTTAATGTTACTGGTTTTATTTGTTATTTAGAGTATTACTTTTTGTTTCAGTTTGAATGAATGTCTTTTATTGACTTCAATATTTATTCATATTTATATATTTATTTCATTTAGCATGTTTTCATGGTTCAATACAGTTTTATTATTTTTATAATAAAGTTCAGCACTGTTTTACTTGGAGTGTTATGTTTTTTTTTTTAATCCAGAATCAATTTGAAAAACTATCGGTGGATTAATCGGTTATCTGCAAGTATGGCCCAACCTAGCTATCGTTATCGGTAAAATCCACTATCGGTCGACCTCTAATTATTATACATTACTGACACTATATCCTCCAATTTGATACTGTTAAGTGCTTTGACACAATCTGTATTGTTAAAAGCACTAATAGTATTGTTTTCGCGTATAATGCACACACGTTTGTGTTTAAATCTGTTCATCAAATAACGTTAATGTATTAACCAGCATTAATGCTTTTGAACAAGTGCACTACTTCAGGACATTTTTGTTCATGTAAAATATCCCTCATTGTCATGTTCTAGACTTGTTATATTTAGCTTTAAATAATTTTAAAAAACTTAATATTGTGGCAGTTTTTTTCTCCGTGGTATCGAAAATGGTATCGAATATCGATATTTTTCAAGGTATCGTATCAAAGTTAGAAATTCTAGTATCGTGACAACACTAGAACGCAAGAACAACTGTACACAAACGCACCAGCTTAACTCACTCGCTCATTTCTCTCTACCTGACCTTTTCTGAACTCACCGCATTAACCCTATAACTGCCGGTGCAAAATAAAACCGCAATTTCACAACAATTATAAAGAGTCTGTGCGCTACAGTACTTTGATTATGGTTGCACTTATTGTTTGCACTTAAGACTAAGAAAACTGTTATTTATTTTTGTTATTTAAACTTTTTATTTCTCTGTTCAATTTGTGGAAATTAGTTCAATTAGGAGGTCACACACAGCCTCAATCAGAAGTTCTGGGAGCTCATACACTAAGTCTTGGTACACTAAGGTCTGAAGTGACTCATGTGAAATAATACAGGAGAAAAGCCAGTCAGTTGAGTTTGTGGCAAAACTTTTTACAGTGCTTGTATTGTTATCTTTCAATGCATTTGATAATTCATACTGATAAAGTAGAACTGAAATGACATTCATTACAAGACTATTAGTTAAAAAATTCTAAATGCTCCTGCATACAGGTGATATTTTTCCAATCATGAATTTTGTCGTTGAGGATTTCTATAAAATATTGTGCAAAAATCTCGTCTTGTTCTCTTTGAACCCAATCTCGTGTCTTGTTCTTGTGAGATAAGTGTCTCGTCACACCCCCCTAGTCAAGGTGTCAAATGCAGCACTAAGGTCAAGCAACACCAATAGAGATCAAATCATTTGTGACAGAGCTGTCTCAGTACTATGGTACAGTCTAAATCCTTGCAGATACCATTTATTTCTAAAAAGGAACATAGTTGTGAGGATACTGCCTTTTCTAGTATCTTTGACAGAAAAGGTATATTTGAAATTGGCCTGTAATTGATTAATTCTGTAGGATGAAGTTGTGTTTTTTTAACAAGCGGTTTAATAGCCAGCTTAAGTTTTTGGTACGTATCCTAATGACAAAGATGAATTAATGATATTAAGAGTATCTATGACCTCTGGAAGCATCTCTTTCAATAGCTTAGTCGATATAGGGTATAACATGCCTGTAGATTTTTAGATGATTTAACGACTTTAGAGAAGTCTTCCTCTCCTATAGCAATGAATGAATCGAATTTACTTTGAATTGAAAACAGAGCTCATTGTTTGTCAAACATTTGAAGTTGTAATTTGTACCTCTCTGAGAAAATTGTTGATACACTTGAATGTTTTTAAACATGTTAATCCAAATTTAGTTTTCCTTAAATATCTTTAATTTTGAAATTTTGTATTTTAATAATTTGATTATGATTTTCACCATGAAAATAGCCTAATAATTGTTTGTACATATAAATGTGCACTCAAATATAATTTAATGTTTCAAATGTATTGATTCTGACTATTTTTGTCACTTAATATATTCTGCTTTACTTTTTCTTGCAGACTTCTGTTGTCAAGTCTGCACTAACAGTGGATCAACTTATAGAACACATTAAGGTATAAGGCTGTCTGTCATATATAAAAAAGACGTTTCTGCCATTTTTAGTAGTCACTTGATGTATAGATCTTGTAATCACACAAATTCCTACATGGCTAATTCGATAATTCAAATACATGTCCACAGTTGTGTAGTTGTTTAACTGTTAGCTTATTTGCCATTATGTATTTTTACTCAAATATATACACACAGATGTACTCAAGTTTGCATACCCCTTAAAGAGTCTGCAAGATGTTTATCAAAAAAAGAAAAATCATGATTTTTATTTTTTTAGTACAGCGCTATACATAAACATATTCACATACTACATATACATACAATTTCTCAACAAAATAACTGAATTAACACTCATTAGCTGGTTCAATGTCTTGGTTCTTATGGTTTGTGTAGCTTTCTTAATGTTTTTTTGCTAACACTTTACAATAAGGCCTCGTTAACACTTTTTTACAAATAATTTGTTAACATTACTAAACTACATTAACATTAACTAACAGTGAACAATACTTCTAAATCATTTATTAGTCTCAATGTTTTAGGAAAGGTTGAAATGAACATTTACTAAGATTAAAAGTTGTATCTGTTAACATTAGTTAATGCACTGTGAACTAACTTGAACATTTTTATTAACTAACATTAACAAAGGGTAAGAAATGCTGTAAGAATATATTGTTCTTTGTTAATTCATGTTAGTTATTGCTAGAGATGCACCGATTGATCGGCTGGTGACCGGAATTGGCCGATTTTCACGTCCGTCCGGCCAGTCAGTCTGACAAACACCGATTTTATGCCGGTCAAATGCACTCGGGCGCCGCATGATTAACATCGCGCAACATCAGCATCACACGTGCACGCGGAACACACATGTAGGAAACCTCGTGAATTACGTCCGTTCAGACCGCAAGCGCGTATTTTTTTTCGCCGTGCATGTTAATCACAACGGGAGCAGGAGCAGCGTGTGAGCATCAAGCAGGAGCGTCGCGAGCAGTGAAGCGCGTTTTTCGGCGCCGAGTCTATTTGCTGCACTGCTCACGCTCAATTAAAGGGAAAGCACACTTTTGATGGACAAAATAGCCTAAATAGGGTTTCACAAAAAAGTGCCCAAAATGCACAGAATGTGCGTGTTTTAACAAGAACTGGAGTAGGCAATGTCAGAAAAGAAAACGAAGAACAATATTTATAGAAAATGTACCCATTTACACTTGTTTTATTATTCAGTTTGTACAAGTGATTGCAATAGGCCTGTGTGTGTGCTTTGAGAAATATCTTTATACTGCAAGGCTATATTTATTTAATTTTTTATTTATATATTATTTTATCGCCATTCCCTGTTTTCATACAGACGTTTAGTTTGCTAAATACATGTATAAAAAAATTATTGGATATTGAATGTGAAAAGGAAATGGTTCTTCCATAACACTACACTTTAGATGTGTGTGAATTACCCACACCTGGAGTAATTTATATAGTTCTATTTTATAGCATTTATCTGTTCAAAAAAAATATGTAGGCCTACTATGCAAATTGTAAAATGTTCTATTACAGAAAAGATATAAAATAAATATTTGTGTGTGCTGTAAAGTGGTCAGAAAAAATGAAATCGGAATCGGCTAAAATCGGTATCGGCAGGTCAAACTTAATGAAAAATCGGAAATCGGAATCGTCCCCAGAAAATTGTAATCGGTGCATCTCTAGTTATTGATTTAACTAATGTTAACAAATGAGACCTTGTGAAGTGTTACCATTTTTTGATAATTGTGCATTACACCAGATGTGACAAAAGCAAATAGAACGTGAGAGAACAAATTCTTGACTGTAAACTGCTGCCCCGTTCTATTTTTGACGTACTTCAAGCACTCACGCTGGTATTGTCACGGAAGAAAAAATTTATTTGCAATGGTCGCTTTGTTGCATCCAGTGTAGACTAGCCTCAAGCTGTGGCAACACGACACGACGAAAGACAACAAATGTCGTGTATTGTGTAGACACTGTGAGTTCCTGCTTTGTCGTAAAACTGCCCACCATTTAAGAAACTCCTGCTACTTTTTTCCTTGGCATACTCTTTGGTTTTCCAGCATCTTCCTCACTTTTGAGCTCTTCACAGCAGTAACAATATGATCCAGGTTTTAACTCTGAGGACAATTGAGGGATGCAAACACAACTATTACCAAATGTGCTAAAACCCATAGATGCTCCAGAAGGCAACAGTAGATTAAGATCCATGGGGTTACAGACATGGTTATTTGGGTGTTATGTAGTAAAAAAAAAAAAAGAATTAGGTCAAATATATTCTCACATGTATATACAACAGCCTTTGCAATTTGGATAGTTCAATGGTTTGTAATGATGCACTGTGTGGTTTTTGCTAGACTGGTGCAGTAGAGGATGTACAAGCAGAGGTGGGGGAGTTTATTCGTCTGACGACTCAGACTGACCTCCAGCTGGCAACGGGCAGGATGGCATTAGAGCTAGTGTCAAGATCCCAGACAGATGCCAACTTCTACCCTCAGGCTGTATTTCTACAGCTGTTGGAAACTCAGTACCTCTGCTACAGGTTAAGACCACACATGATCAGTTCTGTGGAAACAGTTGTCTTCAAGCTACTAGTGTTTTTTGTGCATCTATGCTCATTGTGTTGTTTTTTGGGGGGAAATGCAGTGTGTGCCCTGATCTGCTGTCACTGGCCATGGTGAAGAAAGATTTCCATCTCTGTCAGATTGCTTTCCAAATGTTTCCTGACATTCCTGAAGCTGTCACCTGTGCTTGTCTTAAAACAATTCTCAGGTGAGTCCTGCGCTTACCTGCTGCTGAATGACATTCAGACCATTACACTCTTAATAACTGAGCCACTGTAACCCAATAACACTAAGCTTTTGATAATTTGCACAAATGTCTTATTAAAGAGAACTGATGTGAAACTAACTTTTATAAAAATCTTGTCTGACTGTAGTACTCCAGACTCTGAGATTGAGACTGTGAATCTTGACACAGAGAGTGTCATCTTCATGAAAGTGTTGACTCAGACACAAAGTGGATTGGAGGAGGAGGGTGGGCAGCAGAATGGCTTCTGCCCCCCAGCAATAGAGACAGATGTATCTGATGCCCCCAGCAGTATGCTTCAAAGAGATCCTTTAGCCCTGGTTATGAGCTGTCCTGTGGGGTTACACAAGGGTGCTCTTCTGTATCCTTCTTCAAAACGGTGTTTTACTAAAAAAAACATGCTTTTTGTTTTTTTCCATTTTTTTGTTCTGGTTGCATGTTTTCTTTAACCTATCGGATAGAAATGAGGTTCTGCAGACAGCGTACAGTAACAAGCCCCTGCTGCCACATCTAAAAGATCTCACGGTTCCGCAGGTCATTGTGAGTATCTCACACACAAACACATCTAGCCTAGGTTGGTATAGAGTTTACCATTATTTAGTATCCCAATTTGTGGAACTGAGGTAAATGTTCAGGACCTTTATCTCCAGTGTGAAAAAATAATGCCTCTCTGAACATTAGGCAGGATGTGGAATGTTTTATTTTAAAGCATATTGCATATTTGTTGATTAATTATCAGTAGTTTGTTAAAGGCTTAATGGGAAGAATAAAATCTTTAATGACCTTTGCCTTCTCAATAAATTTTTTTTTAGGTCTTTTTACAGTATCTACTTTTCCTTTATCTCAAATATTCTCATGATGTCCACAAACAAATCCCAGCTCTTCGGACACCAAGTTTTTCTCAGGTCTGTCATCAAACAGTTTTGAACAATTATATTTAGTTTGCATCGGTCTAACCTTTTTTAACCTTTAACTTTTTTTCTTTTTTTTAAAGATAATAGACTGGATTTGCTTATTACTAGATGCTCATTTCACAATCTTGGCTGTGGCACCAGAAGCCAAAAGATTGGTGTCTGATCTTCACAAGTTTGTGAGATCACAGGTACAGCACAGGTCCTTTACTGCTGATTGGAAATTACATTTCTTGTATTGTGTGAAGCAGAAATAACAATGAAATGTCCCTTTTCAACCCTTTTCAGGTGAAACTGTATGCTGAACTGGGAAAAATTGAGGGAAGTCTTCAAGTGCTCAAAAAGTCCAAACAATCTGAAGACACTGGCATGTACTCCATAGAAGTTATTGAGCTCTTTTAGATGACTTGCACAGATCATTTTTAATAAAATGCTGACAATGGCTTACATTTTCTGCCAGTTTTTGGCAGTTTTCTTGGTTTGTTTTTAGAAAAAAATGGATTGAAATTCTTTTAAAAACAATCGTCCAAAATAATTATGAAATAAAGACTGAAGTAACGCTTTCCAGATTGTTCTGATATCTCTTGCAAAATGTTGTCAATGTTTTCAATACATTTGCAGAATTTTTTCAATTAATAAAATATGGTACAGACATGTTTAACACTCTTCATTCATGTTCTATAAATTAATTGAACATTAGAAATGGCCTCTACTGCACTACTTGTATAATTTGTGAAATCTATAAATTGTCAACTGAAGCCTAATGTTTAAACATAATTTAACTTAAATAATATAATTTGATAAAAGGTCTTTAATCAAAGGAGATGTGGTAGATTTTCCCCCTCTTTTGCACCTGACCTAAGTCTACCTTCTACAATCGACATCCCCTGGAGTCTCCACTACAATCGATGTCCCCGAACGTCTACAGTCGACGTTAGTTTCTCTGGGTCTCGTCTACAGTCGACATCCCCGTTCAATAATATTTATACTACACGTCTACAGTCGATGTCGACCGAGTTAGTAATCCTAACTTGTTTCCTTTAATAACTTGCTGTGCAGCAATAATAAACAGACAGACTTCAGCAAATGTCCTTAAATGCTTTAATCACGGCCGGGAGAGTTCTCCAGAGAATCTCACCCAAAAAGATTTAATCATGGCCGGAGGATCTCAGACAAATTTCATAGAAAATCCCACCAGCAAACAGGAATACAACAGTTTTTATAGAATAGGAGCATGGCGAAAATGACATGATACATTACATAATTTCCCTACAATTTGATTGGTTCTTCATAGACAAACATCTGTTACTAGGTAGAAGCAAACTGTTTTAAACCTAGACATCTGTCTAGTTTATTATGACCGCCGCTAGCATAGCTAGCGAAAGCGGTCATATAGGGATTGTCAAAGTTTTTTTTTTTTTTTTTTTTTTGTCACCTTACTGAATTTTTCGTCAACGATACCAGGGACACCGAAGCACCGGGGAACATGAAATTTGGTGGGCATGTAGCCCCACTAGACTTCTAAGGAAAATTTTCGTTTGGTCCCCGGGGGCCACTCCCCCCCCGCGCTGGGCCCCCCCAAACCCAAAAAAATGCAGTTTTTCCTAAATAACTACCTGAACCGTGGCACCGAGGATGAAGAAATTTTTATGGTATGTTGGTCTACTAGACTTTTACGGAAAAATTTCGTTTGGTCCCCGGGGGCCACTTCCCCCCCCGCGCTGGGGCCCCCTTAAATTTTTCGTCAACGATACCAGGGACACCGAAACACCGGGGAACATGAAATTTGGTGGGCATGTAGCCCCACTAGACTTCTAAGGAAAAATTTTGTTTGGTCCCCGGGGGCCACTCCCCCCCCCGCGCTGGGCCCCCCCAAACCCAAAAAAATGCAGTTTTTCCTAAATAACTACCTGAACCGTGGCACCGAGGATGAAGAAATTTTTATGGTATGTTGGTCTACTAGACTTTTACAGAAAATTTTCGTTTGGTCCCCGGGGGCCACTCCCCCCCCCCCCGCGCTGGGGCCCCCTTAAATTTTTCGTCAACGATACCAGGGACACCGAAACACCGGGGAACATGAAATTTGGTGGGCATGTAGCCCCACTAGACTTCTAAGGAAAAATTTCGTTTGGTCCCCGGGGGCCACTCCCCCCCCGCGCTGGGCCCCCCCAAACCCAAAAAAATGCAGTTTTTCCTAAATAACTACCTGAACCGTGGCACCGAGGATGAAGAAATTTTTATGGTATGTTGGTCTACTAGACTTTTACGGAAAAATTTCGTTTGGTCCCCAGGGGCCACTTCCCCCCCCGCGCTGGGGCCCCCTTAAATTTTTCGTCAACGATACCAGGGACACCGAAACACCGGGGAACATGAAATTTGGTGGGCATGTAGCCCCACTAGACTTCTAAGGAAAAATTTCGTTTGGTCCCCGGGGGCCACTCCCCCCCCCGCGCTGGGCCCCCCCAAACCCAAAAAAATGCAGTTTTTCCTAAATAACTACCTGAACCGTGGCACCGAGGATGAAGAAATTTTTATGGTATGTTGGTCTACTAGACTTTTACGGAAAAATTTCGTTTGGTCCCCGGGGGCCACTTCCCCCCCCGCGCTGGGGCCCCCTTAAATTTTTCGTCAACGATACCAGGGACACCGAAACACCGGGGAACATGAAATTTGGTGGGCATGTAGCCCCACTAGACTTCTACGGAAAAATTTCGTTTGGTCCCCGGGGGCCACTCCCCCCCCCCGCGCTGGGCCCCCCCAAACCCAAAAAAATGCAGTTTTTCCTAAATAACTACCTGAACCGTGGCACCGAGGATGAAGAAATTTTTATGGTATGTTGGTCTACTAGACTTTTACGGAAAAATTTCGTTTGGTCCCCGGAGGCCACTTCCCCCCCCCGCGCTGGGGCCCCCGTAAATTTTTCGTCAACGATACCAGGGACACCGAAACACCGGGGAACATGAAATTTGGTGGGCATGTAGCCCCACTAGACTTCTACGGAAAAATTTCGTTTGGTCCCCGGGGGCCACTCCCCCCCCCCGCGCTGGGCCCCCCTTAACCCAAAAAAATGCAGTTTTTCCTAAATAACTACCTGAACCGTGGCACCGAGGATGAAGAAATTTTTATGGTATGTTCGTCTACTAGACTTTTACGGAAAAATTTCGTTTGGTCCCCGGGGGCCACTTCCCCTCCCCCCCCCCCCCCCCCCCCCCCCCCCCGCGCTGGGGCCCCCGTAAATTTTTCGTCAACGATACCAGGGACACCGAAGCACCGGGGAACATGAAATTTGGTGGGCATGTAGCCCCACTAGACTTCTACGGAAAAATTTCGTTTGGTCCCCGGGGGCCACTCCCCCCCCGCGCTGGGCCCCCCCAAACCCAAAAAATGCAGTTTTTCCTAAATAACTACCTGAACCGTGGCACCGAGGATGAAGAAATTTTTATGGTATGTTGCTCTTAAGGGCCCACATCAACCTAGCCCATAATCACTCATTTGTGATTTGCGCCCCTCCCATAAAAAATGAAAATGCAATATTATTCTGCTTTAATCGCCCCTATCTTCAGTGGAGATGTTCAGAACTGCACCATATTTCATGTGTATGATTAACTTGACATCCTCTGGGGGTATCCTCTGCTAAGTTTTGTAGAATTTCATCCATGGGGGGGTATAAAATAAATTCATTTATGTGCACATTTAGTGACTGTACACTCATCGGCCTGTAGATGGTGCTGTTGAGCGAAGGGTTGCTGGTTTAGGATGATACTGTCACACACACACATGCAGGAATACAAACAAACGAAAGCATGCACACACACTGACATCCACACGCACAGACACACACATACAAATCCACATGCACAGACACACACACACAAACACACACGCGCACACATGTACGCACACATATATACACATACACACACACACACACACACACACACACACACACACACACAGACAGACATGCACATACTATTACTTTTTTTAGGTATATACATAAACACGCAATACAGCCAAATTACTCCACGTCATTTATTTTTGTGGAAAGCCAGTGCAGGCCTGAGCGGCGGTCATATTTTGTACCGCGATGCGGTACATCTAGTTTTTACACTTGCACACTCAGTCACGAGTTTTCACCAAAGAATTTTGAAACATTTAAGATTCAAAAGCATATGAATGTTGTTCCTGCAAGAAAAATAAATGTTAGTTATGATTAATTACAAAAATCCATCACAGAGAACAGGCCCCGAATTTCAAACTGCTTTAGCACCACCTTCAAAGTTTAGCTTCAACCCTAAATTAAACTCAGAGCTGCAGAGCAGGTTTAGAGTCGACAAAACCACACATTAAGTACCACACTACTGTCGACAAAACCACAACCAAGACACTGTGTTTATAAATGTATGCTATAAACACTTGCTTTAAGTTTTCTGTCATTATATAAAGTTTTTGATAAAAACTGATACCTGCAGTCAGTGAACAGTCAAATGAAATATGAAGACAGTTGGTATGATTCCCCTCTTACAAGAATCAGTTCGATTGTTTCTGCTGAAGGTTAAGGTTAAATTATGAAAGTGTCACACCTTAGGGGTAAGATGTCTGCCAGAATTGGCACAGAAGGCCCAAATTGGCATGCTGTTTCTTGTTTTTTTTATTTTAATACATATTTTAATACATATATTGTTGTTCATTGGGTTAGATGTACATTTTACATCTTCACTATTCATTACAATCTATAGGCTAATTCACTGAAATCACTCAATTTCAATTTGTAGCGTTGCTATTATGTTTTAAAGCATCAAATGTATAAAACCCAGTACAAAAATACTGGCACAGAGATCAGAGTTAAAAGTTGCAAACGTCCAACAGTACATTGTTTATACAGGCCAGTTTATACAGGCATTTTTCTGTGACTACATGAGTTGTCTTTGAATTTAACGATTCAACTAAATATTGTCAAGTCACCTTTATTTATATAGCGCTTTATATAATACAGATTGTTTCAAAGCAGCTTTACAGTGATAACCAGAAAATTATTCAATGATGCAAACAGTTTGTTTCGGCTGTACAACAGCTCTAAAAGAAAATGGTGTCATTGTTCAGCTGAAGTGTTGCGTTGGTTTGTGTCTGTAAGCTTGTATATCTTTCTGTTTTGAATCATTATTTACTATCATTCTCTGTTGTTTATACTGCTAAATATAACTTACTCAACATCACACATTAACCTGACATCGCTACAGATGGTGGACAACCAGAATGAGACTTTTACCGCCGCCGTTCCCGCGGCGGCAAAATTGGGATGTGTATTTGCTGCCTTTTACCGCTGAGTGGCGCTGTAATCACAGACTTTGAAAAGTGTCAGTTTATTCTCTTTATGACGTAATCTGCCGCGGCAGTAATCTGAGCTGAGGTCACAGATAAATTCAAGATAAATCTTGTGGTTAAACGAATTCAAATTCATTAAATTTAAAAAAAGTAGACACACGTTATAACATTGTGTGCCCAGTTTTTCTATAATTTAGAAAGGCTATGTCAATAGGTTACTTGTCATTTACTTCGTGTTATTTTAATGTGTTTGTAGATTTATTAACTGAAACATAACAGTGAAATAAATTAAAATAATTTACCGTAAAATTAAAACATTTTCAGGACTTGCAGTTAGGCTACTAACCGATGTTAGTCGGTTTAAGCATTCTTTGTTATATTCAGAATTAAATAGGCTTACATGTTGTTATGATTATCAATTGAATTCTTTAATAAATAATCAACCATAATGCCTATTACTGCCGCAGCAAAAATAAACCAGTCGAATTTCAAAGTCGTTCGCGAAATGACTACCGGGTGGCGCAAGTGACAGGGCAAAACAGCAGCAACAGCGGCATTTTAAAAGGTAAGTTTCCTATCTGTTTATAATATATATATATATATATATATATATATATATATAATTTCATTATTTGAACAAAAATGAGACTGATTGAATATGTAAAAATATAAATCTGCTAAATTATTTTTTTGTGTGTGTGTGAATCATTCACGAGATTGAGATGACTGACAGTTATACCCGGCCATAGCAACGGAAGACATTTTTCAAAACAGATCGAACAAATCAGAAAAATACTTTCAATACAGTATTGCTTTCAATTAAAAAATAAACAATGAAAATGTAAAAGAAAATTAATTAAGTTTGAAAACCCATCGCACATTACAAGGTATGAATAAAGTGTCGGGACAGTTTATTTATTTAAACAGGGTTGCATCGATAGTTTATTCCCTTTGTGATGCAAAATAAGAAACACAGAATCTTATTCTTGCAACATTTTAAATTTCTATTGTCAAAGAAATTGCAGCTAAATTAAAAAATTAAAACGGTACAAAACGAAAAAAGTTCAAAGCAACATAAATTAAGAACAGGCGTTTTTCTTTGCCTCTCTCGCGCTGGATATTTTTTTAGTAAGTTTGGTCTCCCTCACTGCGCGCGGCGGGTCTTTCTCGAAATTAAGCATTTCAGCGTAAAAAAAAACACCATACAGCTGATAATACTGTATATGTGGCTGTGTGTCATCCACACAAATCACGAAGAAAAAACTGTAACAAATAGCTTTTGTTCCTTCAAAGATACAACATGCCTTGCTGAATTCACCTTACAATAAAACGAGGTGGGTCGCGAATTAAAGAGCTGCTAAATTGAAATTGTTTGTGGAAAACCTTTAAATACAATCAATAAAACTACAATATAAAATTTAATAAGATATAGGGCCTACTGTACATAGGCTATGGACTTTTGGAGATTTTGAGATTAATCCTTAGAATTTTGCCTTTGCCTGCTCATCAGGCTCAGGCTGGCTCCGACACTCTCCATATGAAAGACGGAACATTAACACCTCTCTCCTGCACCCCCACGATAAAGCAACTATTGCCTTCTCCAAACCCCCCACAGGCTAGCTGAGTTTGCAAAACAAAACAAAGAGTTTGCCACTCGTCGTGGTGTGCCAAAACACTTAATTATAAACTTCAATATTTCATTCAAAACAATCTCAAAACGCTTTGTGACATTTTGAAAAGCCGTGGATGCATTACTGCCACTGGAACCATGAACGCAACAGAATACTGGTTCTGATTTTATTGTTTGTCGTTTAAACGTCATATATATATGACTGTTATGTTAAATATATATATTTAACAGAACTGCTTTTGAAATTACGATTGGAATTATTATAGGTTACAGAAGTAAAGTCATTGTATAATATTTGTTCCTTGGTTGGTGTAAAATGGAAATGCATGGTGATTTTATTTTGTAAATAGGCTATAAGCAAAAAAATATGTTTTAGAACTATAGACAAATCTCTCTGCATCAACAATAGACTATACAATGCATTAATAGGCTAATATAAAAATATCAGTAGTCTAAGTTAGTTCGGGTTTCGAACCCGTGTCATCTAAGTGATCGTAATGTAAGTTCAACCACTCGGCCACGATTCACTCGTTGCAACATGGCCTAACGTTCCAGTGTGTGTTCGCTCACACGAGCGAGAAGCGCTCTTCATTCAAAAGAACGCGCCGCCGCGTTTGTCGAACACTAATTCAACATGCTAGAATAAAACCTGGCTTTAGAACAATGCATAGCGCCACTCGTCGTGGTGTGCCAAAAAATGTACAATACTTTAGTTTCATTTATTTCAGTGTTAATGTTTGAGTTAAAAAAATCCTCTACAGATTAAATTAACACAAAGTCGGCTATAAGAGTCCTTTATAGGCTACGTAAAAAGCAAAGGGCTTACAGTCTTAACATTTCGGCTACTTTGCTTAAATTCGATACATTTATTTTCAGTAGGGCCTAATACATTTGTAGGGATGTAATTTCAGTATGCTTTACCAACGTTATGTATTCAATTAAAGTTCCAAGAGGTCTGGTCTCTATATTTCCTTCCCAGCTGACACTAATATGCAAGTGCACAGCAAAAATCACAACTTGTGCTTGCTGCGAACGCAAGTTATTTAAGGTGTCTCAACTGTACACAGTCTACCCTACAGTGTGAATTCGTTACAAGGTTTCATTTAATTAAATTAATGTGCAGCAATTTGTACAAATAGAGTCTATAGGCCTACTATACTGTTGTAGCCATTAAATAATCTAATTTAGTATCATATTTGTTAAAATATTATAATGTTATTTTTTTCCATCTATGTTGAATATGAAAAGTGAACGGCACGAGTAAGATAGGATGCATTATATCGAGAGATGGATATGGAGTGGGTCAGACATGATTTTGACCACTTCATTAAGTTTTGTTTAGTAGAAAACCTTTCTTTAAAGTGAATTTCGTTTTCTATAAATTGTATCTTAATTTTAATCAATTTTTCATCAACCAATTGCTGGATTTAAGAGATAAGTAAGAGAAGCAAATATAACAGACACTAATCATGGAGGCGCCCGCGCGGTCACTTGCATTGCACGTCAGCTGGAGCGCATCTCATCCTCCTAACTTAACGAAACGCAGCGTATGCCTCACACAGACATGAGAAATACATCAAATACACAAAGCTTGAAATGTCTTCAAACGAAATAATTCAAAACGAAAAGAAAAAGGCTACTCTCTGATTATGTCTTTATGTGCATTTCTCTCTAGGTGCGTTCACTACAAATATGGCGATCGTCAACTTCATCTTTGCAGTCGACACTGTCAGAAAACACTAGATTATTGATAAAAATCAATGCACGCATCACCGGATTTACAAATACACATCTTGCTTGTTGCACGCACACATATTATGTCGAAAAAAAGAAATATTATGTTGAAATAACATTATTATTAATAATACATCTTTTAGAATATTTGATTAAATGCTGCTTGTTCAATTTAATAAAATTAAAACTTTAATTGTGATAATTAAAATAATTTAAAATTAAATATTTAGTGGCCAAGTTTTGCTAAATTATTATATAGGCTATTATATGCCTATTGCCTATTAAGTAGGTATTAAGACAAGGCATATATTAAGTTATTTTAACTGTTATGAGAAAAAAAATCTAACGAAATCTAAAATCTAAAAAAAATTCTAACGCCAATTCAACATGCCAGAATAAAACCTGATTTTTGAACAATGCGTAACGCCACTCGGCCTGGTGTGCCAAAACACTACATTTTAAACTTCAATTTTTAATTCAAAACAATCTCAAAACGCGTTGTGACATTTTTTTAAGCAGTAGCCTAGCCTATATAAGGGCATTGAAACCAGGATCTTAACTAAAACGCGTTCCGCGTAATCTCTCAAAAATTATGCCACACTACTCCATGTATTTTTTTTTTTAAGGACTGCTTTTGAAATCACTATAAATTACTATGCAATTGTATCGCTCACATTTATCTAATTCCTCAATAGAATAGTAAAAATATTCAGCGTCATTGCTCCTAATATTGTCTCTATTTTTAACTTTTGATTCTATTTTTTCAGTTCTAAAATTGATTCTATCTTTGGTTCTATTCTGTTGTAGCCTAATAGGCCTATTTATATATATGAACAATATGCCTATTAGGCTTAGGGTTTTATATTTAACCCACTTACATTTTAAAATACGGCAATTGCTGCTGTTTTGCACAATGTCCCTTTGCGCCACCTGGCGGTCATTTCGGGAATGACTTTGAAATGCGGCTGGTTTATTTTTGCCGCGGCAGCTGGCGCGGCGGTAATAGGCATTCTGGTTGTCCACCATCTGTAGCTTCAATCTAAATCGTTATTGCTAGCACAACACGCTAGTAATTCGTAGTGATGGCCAGATCGAGGCCTCGTGAAGCAATGAAACAGTTGAACCAAATGTGCCATATTGTTTCGAGGCTTCGAATCAATCCGACACCCGTCTCAACGGTGACACCTAGTGGTCACTTGCAGGTGTTGATCTGAAACAACCTTGACGAGCCATTAAAAAAATGTGTTGTTTTTTTATTATTATAATTTTCTAATATGTGAAGATTGTAACCTATAGGCTCCTCACTGTGCATAATGTTATTTTGGTCTTGCAAAATGAATATTAATAAAAGAAATCAAGCCACAATGTCTCACTTTTTTAGAGATTTTTATTCAAAAATATTAATTTCTCTGCTGTGGAAGGAGACTACTTCTTTTTTTACAGATAATTTCTCCAGCCTTTGAAAAAATCCTCTCACAAGGGACACTTGTTGCTGGCATGCAAAGATATATATATATATATATATATATATATATATATATATATATATATATATATATATTGTTTTGGTGATTTTCCTTTTATTGTGACAGGACAGTAGAGAGATGATAAAAAAACGAGGCGGGAAAGGTCCACGAGCCGGGACTCGAACTCGGGACGCCCGAGTGCAAAGACGCTACATGTCGGCGCACTGACCACGAGGCCATTGACGCAGACGGCGGATATTTTTTTTTAGCTAGGACATACAAATGAGGAAAGATTACTGCTATCTCTTTCCAGTTTCATTTAAATTCCAGTTAAATTTAAATGCAAGCCTAAATAGCCTATAACTAATCAAATCGCACTATGTCACTATATCACCAAAAATCCGCTATCTCAAAATCAAACTCCTCTCACAAAAACCCACGAGGTCAATATGCGTTGATTTCACTTTTATACAGATGTGCGACTGTGTGGTCTGTTCCCGACCGTGTCAATCAAACGCTGATTCGGCGGACCACACCTGATGAAACACTTAGTGAAACACTTCGAGGCTTCGTTTGGCCATAGTCACGTGACATAGGTGTTTTGAATCACGCTTCGGATCAGTGTTTCGAAACATCTGCGCTTCGGGATCTCGCAAAGCTTCGGAACGACTGTTTCGCGTCAGCCATCCTTAGTAATTCGCTAGCCTGTTAGCGTGCCATCTGACCGCTCTTTATTTTTATTTTTTCTCTCGCGCCTTTTACGAGTTCATCAAACAACTTAGGTGAGTAGGATCTGTCAACAAACACGGTGAGTCATGTCATCATCTCCTCTTATTGTTACCCAGACAGCAAACTGACTACGAAACGCATCCGCCGCGGAGGTACAGTGAACTCCGGAACGGATCCAGAAAGCTGATCCGAAACTGCGTCCACTTGCACTTGGCGGCTCGCGGATCCGGTCTGACACCGCTGCGGTCCCTTTGCGTATCCGTACATAAATGGGTACATCCGCCCCGGCTTCGCTTTGGATCCGCGAATGAGCCGCATATCCGCTCCGGGTCCGTTTTGGACACGGTCATATGAGCATCGTATCCGGCCCAGGTCCGTTTTGGACCCGTTCATAAAATTCCATCTGCAATGCCACTTTTTTCCCCACACTGCCTGATTATCTGGCCAAAACTATAGCTACAGATATATTTAAAATCTAATGGTGGACGAACATTAGATAGACTGGATTGCTCTATAAAAGCTTGAATAGTTATGTATCTGCCTTGATTAATACGAATAAAACATGAAATCATTAAACATTAATATTTTTTAGCCAACTAACAATAACAAAATAGGTTATTACAGACTATAGCCTAAATGTATTTACTATTTACTATTTTTTTTTAAATAGATTTTCTCATGTATACATTGAATAGACATTACAGAAAAAAATTAAATCAACCATGAATTGTACCAAGAACATCATTTTATTTAGTGAAAAACATTACACTAAAATGATAAAGTATTTTTTTTTTTTTTCACTACTGTTGGGTCAAGGTTTGCTGACGGGGGGACAGCTCCTTGAGCTTCCCTTATCTGATGCCAGGTTGAACCACCGGATTACATGTTTTGTAATGTCGTCATCGGTGGCGGCACGGGAGACATGGCTCTTTCTCACAGCACCTGTAATACATAAGCAGATTTTCATTACATGTCATGAAATCACATTGAAGCTACCAGGTTGTTGTTTTTTAGAGGATAGACATTCTTTTTTTTACTTAAAATAATGTCAAGTCGTAACAGGGTGAAAGGCACTTCTGCCTCCGCTTTGCGGTCCTTTATCTGCTATAACCACGCTATGTAAGATTGCCAGATCGGGTCGCGTTTCTGTAGTTCTAATGAGACATAAGAAAACTACAGATTCTAATAGACTCCTTAAATAATTTGGCACAAACAGAAGCTCAACTAAAATGATTAAGTGATTATAATTTTAACCATTATACAGCGTGACAAAAAAAATTAAGTTTTCCTTGAATAAAACTTGAATGCCCATACGTTTAGTTGACTAAAAAAAGAACTAAACAAAAACAGGATAAGGTTGACTAAATATGATAAAAGTTAAATAGTAAATTTGACACAGGACTAAGTATGCATAAAATTAAAAAAGCTGACAAAATAAACTCTATTTGAGTCTTGTATCTAATGAGGTATTGCTCACCAGAGCAGGCAATACTGTCTGATCCACATCTTCCCCCCCGCCAGGTAGGTCTGTAGACCCTGCTTGCAGAAGGGGTTTGCTCTTCTGCTGGTCTCTGTGAACAGTGAGGTGGAGAAATGGGTGGAGGTGGAGCAGCTGTGCCGCTACTTAGGATAAAAGGTGGTGGTGCGATAACAGGAGCTGATGGTTGTGTTAAAAGTTTGCCTCTCTTTTTATGAGCATCTTCCTCCTCGCTCTCATCAGAGTCTCCCAAGAAATGACTATAAATTAGGGTGGAAAAAAACAAGCAGTAAACATCTTATTAATTACTCTTATTAATAATAATAATAAATGCAAAGCCTCCCTGTAACCAGGGGAAGCAAGAACTGATAGGAATGTAAATAGCCGCTTTCCGACCAAGTAGTTACAGGAACTTAGTTCTAGGAACTGTCCACTTCTAAACAGTTCTATGAACTACTCTCCCCCAAACTCGGTTTTGCTGTTTGCGTTCGCACTGGCCAAGTGGCCAGAGGAACTGGTAGGAGGGGTAAGGGAGTGACGCAAGCACGGTGACTTTTATTTTGACGGCGCGACGGACCTTTATTTTGGAGGCGCTGAGAACGCCAGAGCAAACAATGCTCGCATTCTCTGTGTTTATTAGTTAGCGATCTGTCTAACAGTACTGTTTAACATGTTATTAGATAGAACTGTTATAGAAAGTAGACAGTATATGAAAAAAAGGTTATTAGCCTATGCCGTGTGGTTGATGTCCAGTGTTGCTAGCTGGGCAGATAAACATAATCATGTTTGACTTGGTCCCCTCAAAGTTGCGTTGGATTTTCTCTTCAGCATAAAGGTTTAGAGACCCATCTATCACTGTTTTCCATGTTTGTATAGTTAGTTTATGGAGTAAATATATAGGCTATAATCTGTGTGTTTACATTATAGCTGTTTTAAAAATGGCGGGTGCTGGTGCTCCGCGTGCGTTCGGTCAATCAGCGTACACTAACGTCACGGGTAGTTCCTATAGTGCTGGTTTAGACCCTACTCTGAAGTAGGACCTAAATTAGTTCCTCCAAATGGAGTTCCTAGAACTAAAATCATTCCTAGTTCCTGCGGTGCGAACACGCCGACGTCTGGGTACTTTAGCCAATAGTTCTAGGAACTGTGAAAAGGTTCCTCAGGTCGGAAAGCGGCTAATGTGTACCTTAAAATGCAATGTAAGTTGCTTTGGATAAAAACGTCTGCCAAATGCATAAATGTAAATGTAATTACATAAACATTTTCACTGGCCTAAGAACTTAAGTTGTAAATCAATGTAATTGGTTGAGAATGGTTTCTCTGAGAAACCAGAAAACATACTGTCCATTTAACTCTATTTCAGCTGGCTTTACGTGTGGTGGTTGTCGGGTTCATCATATCATAACACTAAATTATGTTTTTGAGAAAATATAGAGGCCAAAAAGTTAATGTAAAATATAAAGGATAATATACGTATACTAACATCGGCTTTGGCCTTCTTTTTGGCCGAATCTCCTCCTCTTCCTCTTCAGACTGTAGATCTGATGTGTTGCAATTTAGAGCTTTCTTCAAGAGTTGTTGTGCCACAAAGTAGTCATCTAAAAAATAAATACCCTACATGTTAAACTTCAGTTGACCTTCAAATTAATAGAGTAAAAAAGAACAGAACTATAGACAACAGAACAATATGAGAATGTAATTAAAAGGATTTTCTTCCCATATAACATATTGGCAAAATACTTTGATATTTGCTTACAAAAGCCATTTAGATTATTTAAAAAGAAAATAGCATACCACATGATTTAATAACTCTAGCATCATATTTTTCCCAGTCAGGTCCAGGTTCCTCAGAATTTTTCACTGCTCCGTTCACTCTCTCATCATTTTTGTAGTTTGGCCAATAGGTAACTCCATCACTGTACCAATTTTGTGGCACCAAACATCCTTAAACGAGAAGGAAGTAACAAACAGCACCAGATAAATTTAACTTCCTGTTTCAAGAACAGGTCAGTACGTCTACCTTGGGTTATTTCACCAAGTGCATGGTGTAATTGCATATGGGTCACTTTTAAATTAAAGAAGCTGGTCCAAAAACTAAAAGAAATTCAGATATGGTCAACAAATCGGAATTGGGCATCAAGACCTGCAGTATAAATGTGGCCTTATTGAACTCAATTGAATCAACAATGACCTGTCAACTTACTGTGAAGTTGCTGAAGAACTTACTGTCTTAAAGGTGGAGCTGGAGACAGGTACAGTTTTTCTATTCATTTTATCTAAAACAAACGTAACAGAAACACAAAATACACATTTCAACTAGTGAGTTGTGGAAAATAACCAACATTTTTAGTGTTTTCAAAAATAATTATACAGCAGGGCTCGACAATAAGGACTGCCTGATGGCCCTGGACCAGCGTGAAAGACACTTGGGCCAGTTGCAGGAACTTTCACCTGCCCGATTGGGCCAGTGCTGCATCTTCAAGTTGATAATTTGCACATTTTTAAGCCTTGACAATTTAAATGCAGTAGTGTGGACCAGTGTCAGTATTTGACAACTGGTTAAATCAAGTTGGAACAGTATTAAATCTTACTTTACTCTGATGTCAGGAAAAGATGAAACTCCAAAATAAGACTGGTGGCACTTGAACGAACTGTGAACTGTAAGCTGCAACAGAACACACACACACACACACACACACACACACACACACACACACACAGTATCTTAATATAATATGAAATAATTATCTGAAACAACATTACATGGGGAGGTGGTGGAGAATATATTTGTCATGATGTAAACAAAAATGGACTCAAACTAACCAAACCAGTACAGTGTTAAATGCTGTAGTGTGGACCAGTGTCAGTATTTGATAACATATCTGGCTAAATCAAGTTGGAACAGTATTAAATCTTACTTTACTCTGATGTCAGGAAAAGATGAAACTCCAAAATAAGACTGGTGGCACTTGAACAAACTGTAAGCTGCAACAGAACACACACACACACACACACACACACACACACACACACACACACACACACACACACACAGAGAGAATCATATAATATTAATTATTTTTTTTAAACAACATTACATGGGGAGGTGGAACTGTCAAAATGTAAACAAAAATGGACATGTTATACCAGAAATTCAGAGAAAAAAAAGTAAGTTAGGTAACGTTAGGCCTAACATGATAATATCTTGCCTGACATTTTAACGTTACTGGAGGGGAGAAAATACGCGCTCAGGGTTTGATAAAAATCCGGCCAGCTAACGTTGATTAAATCACCTAACCTCCCAGAGAGAAAGAATATACCATCCAAATAGCTTTTTACTCAAAGTTATTAATTATCAAATACATTTTTACTCAAATCTACGCTAATGACAATTTGCTAACTTGGTTTGCCACAATCATTTCAGAAATAAAATCATCGGTATGTTGAACGGTATGAACGGTAATGTTACAGGCTAAGTAACTGTACAAATAAAGCATATTTTAACCATTCTTACCGTGTTCCGTGCTTGTCGACCTGCCGGTTGTAGCTTTTCCACAGTGCGGAGAATGATTCAGTGACGATGGCGACAGTTGAAATTAGGCGCGTTTGGTCAGCGGGTCCGCCCAGCGTCTGTAGCGAGTCCGCGAGGTGACAGTGCGCCAAGAGGCGGGGCACATGTTAAGGCGCGTCCGAAGTGCGGATCCGTATGTGATCCGTTCTGGGTCCACCGATTAAAAGCGCAGGCGGGGCCGATCCTGGAGGCGGGGCTGATCCTGTTAGCGCAGCGAAAACGAATCTGACAGTGAGGCGGATCTGGCGGGTTGAGGGCGGGTCCGCCACGGACTCCTTTGCTGTGTGGGTACTTGCACCTCATGTAACATGTTTAGCATAGCCTTCTCTGTCAGCACAGGATTTACATGTGATAAATGCAGGGAGATAGTCAAGCTGACGGGGAAGATTCAGAACTAGAGACACGCATCCAAACTTTAATTGAGGATAGTAAGCATGCAAGGGCTTTAGATACTGCTTTGGATGCGACTAGCTTAGTGAACTCTACATTGTTTGGTTCCGGCTGTAGAGCCCGTGCAGCAGGGCAATTGGGTGACGGTGAGGCACTGTAGTCGTGGGACAAAACACTGCTCTTCCGTTCCGATTACAACTTCAAATAGATTCTCCCTCTCAGTGAAACACCCACTGAGAATCCTGTTGAATGTGCCCTAGTTATTGGCGATTCTATTACACGGAACGTGAAAAGAGAGACACCAGCCACCATAGTCACATGTTTGCCGGGAGCCAGAGCGCCTGACATCAAAGCAAATTTAAAAGTGCTGGCTAATGCTAATCGTAAATTCTCTAAGATTATTATTCACGTCGGCACTATAATGATGTTCGACTCCGCCAGTCGGAGATCACTAAAATTAATGTTAAAGAGTTGGGTGAACTTGTGGTGGTTACAAAAGTAGATACGTAATTGTAAATCATTAAGTAGATAAATAGTAGTAAATATGTTATATGTAAGATATATGGATGACAAGAGAATTTATTCCTTAAATGTGTTTATTTCGTTGATTAATGTTCCCTGCTCAATCGTTCGATTATTTGATTGCTTTTCCTTTGGGAGGTGTTCGCCTGCTTGAGGAGGGGGCGCGCGCGCGCTGCTCAAACAATACAGACTTTGATGATATGCAGCAGCAGCAGCTCCGTGTCTGTGTTAATTTATTCATCTATTTCCCCTCATCAGGTATGAACTATGGATAGTAAAACAACAAGAGTATGTTTTTAATATGTAAGAGTTTAAGAAATGTTAACTACATTGTTTAAAGTGTTTAAGTTTACTGTTATTTACGGACATGTAAAAGTTCGCTTCAAGTCACGTCTGTGTGCTGCGTCACGCGTGCTAGTTACACATTTCCATGCTAGTGATGGAGACCATGCGGTCTCAGAGAAAATACGCCATATTAGAGTAAAGTCCACAAATAACATGTGTTTTGGTGAAATGATACAATGAGTAAGTTGTAAGTGCCAAATAACTGTGAAAATGAGTGTCTGTTGTAACCCAGGTTATCAACAGCATTAACACGTGATCAAATGAGGTGAACATTTATTATATTGAGTATTTATTATTTATTATATTAAATGAACATTTATTGTCACTTATATGTTTTCACTTATAGTGGTACACTTAATTTCATGATTATCAAAATAGCCAAATAAAATAATTTTGTTTGGAAGACTGACCAATGAGAATTGAGAATGTTGAAAAGCGCATTTTTTCAGTTTCCGGATTTCGCACGCGGTTGGAGATTGCGCTCTCTCTAATCGGCAGCGCAGACGAGAGCAGGCGTGATTCGGATCTCTCCAGAAAGAATTAAGTATTTGTTTGATATAATTAGAAAAAATTGATTAAGATTGAAGTTATATGTATCCGGAGATGATGTGGCAGGAGGAGAAGTGAATTTGATTTGAAAGACTAAGAAGAAGTGATTGTCGTGTCGATTTATAATGTGTGACGCAGTTGCAGAGAAGCAGCTTTGCGCGCTCACATATCAAATAGTTGTTTGAGGAAACTCAGTAACGATCAAAAAAGATCTAAATCAGAATTTATTTTTACAAGAAGAGTTGAGCAAAGGAACGAGTTGTAAAAGAGTTCTTAAGACCTAAAAGGATTAACGTTATATGTTCAAGTTCATCGGGTCTTGGTGAGTTAACTTACACTTTTATTTCATGTAATAAAATGTGAAATGTTGTTGAAATGCTCATATAAGTGATGGAAGTATAAATGAAAAAACTGTTTAAGTTCTTTTATTAGTAATGTATTTTTCTTTACGACCACAATTGGTGAACGAATGCTTGCACGTTGCATGTAAAACGTGATAGCCATTTTTTATGTTGTGTTCAACGATAGTAAATGATGTGATGCATGTATGTTATAGAGAAAATACTAACAAAGATTTCTTTGTGACCTTGTACTCAAGGTCAGGTTTTTTTTTTCCGTTTCTTTTTCTTTCTTTTTTTTTCTCTTTTTTTTTTTCCTGATCTTATTTCTTCACCATCCT
Organism: Leuciscus idus; assembly: GCA_021554675.1. NCBI lineage: Eukaryota > Metazoa > Chordata > Actinopteri > Cypriniformes > Leuciscidae > Leuciscus > Leuciscus idus. The sequence continues at coordinate 24,022,429 of CM038631.1, forward strand.
GTCGGAGTGCTCACTGTGAATCCCTGAGTCGATGCTACATTGAAAGCGATGCCTTCTGGATTGGAGTTCCTGGATTCCTGGATTTCGTTCTGACTCTTGTGCTCGCGGAGGGAGTCGGGACTGGCGAGCCGCACGGACCTAACAGCGAGTCGTGATTGCATGAACCTGAAATTATCATTGCCGATGGATAATGGATGGTAGGAAATTGAACTAACCGCACTCACATTTTTTTTTCACCGTTCAATTGGAAGGATTCGATCACAGAGGAGAGACCGAGTAACGAACAATACCATTGTCGAATAACAATTCACATTCACAAGGTTGTGAATATAACTGGAAAGACTGTGAGACAAACTCGTTTTGAAAACAGAGGTTAAATCCCTGTGAAGGGAATTTAATGTGATTTTTTTGGGGGGGGGTTTATTTGTTTGTTTCTCTCTTTTTTTGTATTAACTGTGTTGCTTGATCGACTGTGATTGCTTTTATTTATTTTATTTTTCTATATTTTTTTTGTAAATTAGAAGCAAGGTATCAAACGAGGAATTTAACTCTAATAGATTATATTCTAAGTTAAGATTTTCAGCCATTAGGTGAATTCAGCGTTACTGGTGGTGCTTAAATTTGACTTGATTATTATTATTTTTTTATTTTTTTATTCTTTAAAGAAACAATCAAATTTGAGTGAAACCTAAAAGGGAACCAACAAAAGGTTAATGTATTAATTTACATAAACAGTGTTTAAAAGACATGTGATTATACTTACCTTTTGAGTCATTTAGGGTATAGGGTAAAAAGAGGTTTATAAAGAGTTTATTTATTTTTGTTTGAGAAGTACAAATTGTATATTTTTTTTTCTTTCCTGTATTATTATTTTTTTTTTCTTATACATTCCAGTTATTCAGGTTTTTTTTTTCTCTCAACGCAAAGCTAATACAATCAGTTAAATATTCTACCTTGTGTGAATGACTCATTATTGTTGTGACATCCTTATTCTCATAGGCAAATTTAGTCTTCTGATCTGACTGGTCCATACTCAGACACTCAGACATTGTGTCTGAACCAAATTGAGTGAAGGGTTACAAAGTTGGCGAGAGCCAGCCAGGAGAATTTGGAGTGTCATACAACAATATTGATTTCTCAGTGTGTGAAAACGGTATACAGAGCAGTTACGAACTATGGATATTGTGAGACGAGAGAAAGTGAGTGTTCGTGATGCCGTTCTAGTGAGCGGTATAACTCTATCTGAATCCGATCAAGATCTTGAGTCATGGCTCATGCGTTACGGTAGCATAAAGCGAACTTTGCTCATTGATAGTCCATCCTCTGAATTTCATCAGCAAGCGCTCATAGAGTTCCAACATAGCTCTGCTATGGATGCTCTGCGACATTTGTTGCCGTTACGAATCGTCAGTACCTCTAATGCAGACACCTTCTTTAATGTCTGTGCCTTGAGCAGTGTTTACTCGCAGACGACTGGGGGTGATGTCACTAGTAATTATCTGGAGGAACTGCAAGACATAGCGAGACTTAGCGGAAAACCCTTGCAGGTCGTAATTCAAGAGGAGCTAAGGAAGCTTAATGCTGCTAGTGCTGTCATTGAACCGTCACCCATGTCAAGTGAGGAAAATTATTGTCCTATTGTGGCTGATTCTCAAACTCGTCGGTTATCATCTCAGTCACAAAGAGTAGTTGAAGAGACAACTGCACCTTCATTGTCGGATAGCGTGCCTTTGTCAAATGGTCAACGAAGCAAAGATCAAAACCCGACCAAGACTAACGAGGCAAATGCGGTGCCCTCGTGTACTGCTCTGCCCATAGATGTACTAAGCCCCCCTAGTGTACAACGAGTTGTAGTTGAACATATTGTGCGAGCTTCTGATAACGTATCAACTCAGTATGTTCCTGTGCGCCTGAGGTCATTTTCAGGGAAAGTTCCCCGACCAGCTAACGAACCTGACTTTGATACCTGGAGGGCGAGCGTTGATTTTTTGCTTGATGACCCATCCATTTCTGACCTCTCTCGCACCAGGAAAATACTGGACAGCCTTTTGCCGCCAGCGGCTGATGTCGTAAAGCATATTGGGCCGCAAGCATCTCCAGTGGTATATTTAAAGCTGTTAGAGTCTGTCTATGGGTCAGTTGAAGATGGCGATGAGTTATTTGCCAAATTTATGACACTGTTGCAAAACCAAGGAGAGAAACCCTCTAGCTACCTGCATCGGTTGCAAGTCATGCTGAGTGCGGCGGTGCGGAGGGAAGGCATTCCAGAAGCCGAGCGTGATCGCAGCTTATTAAAGCAGTTTTGTAGGGGGTGTTGGGATAACCGGTTGCTTGCAAATTTGCGTCTTGAAGAAAGAAAGCTTAACCCCCCTTCATTTGCTGAGTTAGTAGTGTCTGTTAGGGCTGAGGAGGACAAGCAAACTTCCAAAGAGGAGCGCATGCAAAGCCATTTGGGGTTGAACAGACTCGGCTCACAACCTTTTAAGTCAAAAGCGACCGTGCATCAGTTATCCCCTAATGTTACTGAGTTAGGAGGTGAAGCATTTGCACAGGTAAAAAGACCAATGTCGGGCATTCAAACGCAGTTAACTCAGAAAATTTCAGGTTCTAAGAAGGGGCAGGATGATTGCCAGGAAGCTGTAGAGTTCTCGAAATTAAGAGCAGAAGTAAGAGAGTTGAGAGCGCAAGTCCAGGCTATGGAGTTAGCTGTGCCTAAAAAACCATTGTACGCTGACTCAAGTACTTCAGAACTTGCAGAGCTGAGGAAACAAGTAGCTGCATTAAAAGCTCAAATGGTTACAATGGGAGCACCGACAAATCGAACACCTAACCAGTTAGGGTCCCGTGGAAACTTTGAAAAGTGGCCTAGACAGGTTGAGTTAAATGAGAGTGGGACAGGATTGCCCCGACCTCGTCCAGGGTATTGTTTTCGCTGCGGCGAAGATGGGCACATGGTTGCCAACTGTGAAAATGACCCAGACCCTTCCAAAGTGGCCAGGAAACGGTGTTTGTTGAGAGAGAAGCAAGCCCAATGGGACTTGCAGAACCAAGTAAAATCGCAGCAGGTAAACTCCAGGCCGTTTCTGCAGTAGGGCATGCAGAGAACGGCACTGAGTTTCAATGCCCTAAAAAGAGCAGGAAATCCTTTGACACGTGTTCAAAAGGCAGAATGTCAGGAAGGTTGCCAAAAGGATTAGTTGGGACAAAGTGCACTGCCCAGTTGTGCATTGATGGAATACAGGTGAATTGTTTATTGGACACTGGGTCCCAAGTGACCACGATTCCGTCCTCATTCCACAAGGCATATTTAGCAGATCATCCGGTGAAGCCGTTAGATGCCTTGTTGGAGGTAGAGGGGGCCAACGGGCAGTCTGTGCCCTATTTAGGGTATGTAGAACTAACTTTAACCTTTCCTAAAGAATTTTTGGGGTTAGAGGCCGAAATTGATACTCTAGCATTAGTGGTTCCTGACTTGGCGGGAGTGCAACAGATATTAGTGGGAACAAACTCTTTGGATACCTTGTATGATACGCATGCTCAAGGAGGAGATGTTGAGCTCAACCCAGCTTTCAATGGGTATCGAGCTGTGCTTAAGGTTCTGAGTGCCAGGCATAAGCAGAGATGTGCAGAGACCTTGGGGCATGTAACATTGGGTGGAGACAATGCTGAAACGGTGCCTGCGGGTGGTAGTGCAGTGTTTAATGGTGTTGTTTATCTGAATAGTTGCCTTTCAGAGAACTTAGCAGTCATTGGGCCTTCCGAGTTGTCTAACTTACCAGGTGGGTTAGTAATTGCCAGTGGTTTGCACGCCCTGCCCAGCAAACGTTCCGTTCATGTGCCTGTGTTGGTTAGAAATGAAACCCATGCCGACATTGTGATTCCTTCTAAAACAGTGTTAGCTGAAATGTATTCTGTTCAGCAAGTGATAGAGGCTCCCCAGAAAACTGATTACTTACAAGCCCCAGCAGAATCACCAGAAACGCAGATACACATTGATTTTGGTGACTCACCTTTGCCGACAGAATGGAAGAGTCGAATCTCTGCCTTGCTGAGTGCGATGCCTGAAGTTTTCGCTTTGCATGATATGGATTATGGCCATACCGACAAGGTGAAACATCGCATTAGGCTCAGTGATGAGACCCCTTTCAAACACAGGCCCAGACCGATTCATCCTCACGACGTTAGTGCAGTCAGGAAACACTTACAGGAGTTGTTAGATGCTGGAGTGATTAGGGAGTCTGAATCTCCTTTCGCCTCTCCCATTGTAGTGGTAAGAAAAAAAGATAACTGTACGGCTCTGTATCGATTTCAGGAAGCTGAACACGCAGACCATTAAGGACGCCTATGCCCTTCCAAATCTTGAAGAGGCGTTTTCTGTGCTTACGGGCTCCAAATGGTTCTCCGTTCTCGACCTGAAATCTGGATATTATCAAATTGAGATGGACGAGCAGGATAAGGAAAAGACGGCCTTTGTGTGTCCCTTGGGGTTCTGGGAGTTTAATCGGATGCCCCAGGGTATAACGAATGCCCCAAGTACTTTTCAGCGCCTCATGGAACGTTGCATGGGAAGCTTGAATCGGAGTGAGGTTCTGGTCTTCATCGATGACCTGATTGTATTTTCAGAGACCCTTGAGGAGCATGAACGCCGTCTACTACAAGTCCTTAACCGATTGAAAGAGTATGGCTTAAAACTTTCTCCCGACAAGTGCAAATTTTTTCAGACATCTGTACGGTATCTGGGTCATGTTATGTCCCAACATGGTGTGAGTACTGACCCAGGTAAAATAGAAGCCGTAAAAACCTGGCCAAGACCACAAAATCTTAGAGAGTTGAAATCCTTTTTAGGATTTGCCGGGTATTACCGGAGATTCGTACAGGATTTTTCCAAAATTGTTAGACCCCTTAATGATCTCACAGCCGGGTATCCCCCAGTTAGGAGGAGAACAAAGTGTAAGCCAGTAAATCGGCCCTACTTCAACCCAAAAGAGCCGATAGGGGATAGATGGACCGTTGAATGCCAACAAGCGTTTGAAACCACTGTGAGTAAATTGACAACTGCTCCAATTCTGGGTTATGCCGATCCCAGGCTACCTTATCTATTGCATACTGATGCCAGCACCACCGGGCTTGGTGCTGCTTTGTATCAAGAGCAGGAGGGACAGCTAAGGGTCATCGCGTATGCCAGTCGGGGTTTGACTCGTAGTGAAGCGAAGTATCCAGCTCATAAGCTGGAGTTTTTAGCGCTTAAGTGGGCGGTTACTGTTAAGTTTAGTGACTATTTGTATGGGAGCGAATTCACAGTAGTGACTGATAGTAATCCCTTAACATATGTCCTAACTTCAGCCAAACTCGATGCCACAAGCTACCGGTGGTTGTCCAGTCTGTCCACCTTCAACTTCAAAATCCAGTATCGAGCCGGTACACAGAATCAGGACGCAGACGGATTGTCTCGACGTCCAAATGGTCAGCTCAGGGATGATTTGGAGTCCCAGAAGGAATGGGAGCGCATAAAGCAGTTCACTTTAAACCATCTAGGTGAGGCTGAACAGGGACAGCAGGTTATGTTTCCTGAGGTGGTGAGGGCTATATGTGAGAGGAATCAGATTTACCAACCTTCTCCTGTAGCCTTGGTTGAGTCCTTAGCTGTGACTGCAGATGTATTACCACAGGCATTTATGGATGAGTGTGACCATGGCCTACCTGCCGTTCAAACAGAAAGCTCACTGGAAAGAGTATGTCAAACCGCTAGTGCACGCGTACAATTGCACCAGAAACGATGTTACCGGCTACTCCCCCTATGAGCTCATGTTTGGAAGGCAGCCTCGTTTGCCGCTGGACATTGCTTTTGGCATCCTGAATGAAGAATCTGGTCAATCTCACTCAAAGTATGTAACCTCTTTAAAGAGTAGGCTAGAAGAAAGCTACAAATTGGCTTCCGAAAACAGCATGAAAGTAGCTGAACGGAATAAAAAGAGGTTTGACAGAAATGTTGTCGCTTCCAGTTTGGAAGTGGGTGATAGGGTTTTAGTTAGGAATGTCCGTTTGAGAGGCAAGCAGAAATTGGCAGACAAATGGGAATCAGATGTATACATTGTGTTAAAGAAAGCACAAGATGTTCCTGTGTATACTGTTTGTCCTGAAGGGAAAGAGGGTCCTGTCCGTACTCTGCACCGAGACCTGCTCTTACCTTGTGGGTTCTTACCTGGTGTTGAGGCAGACGAGACAATCTTACCCAAAGTGCGTCAAAGATGTCGAGCAAGGGTTCAGCTGGGTACGGAAAATGCTGGTGAGGCAGGAAATTCAAACGATGAGGAAAATTCTGAGAATGAGTCACCTGATTATTTTGTACCCAGAGAATTAGTAGAAGTCGTTACACGTTACATCCCACCTGAGAGTTCTTCCTATCATTTGAGGAGTCCCCCAATCACAGACACAGTTAAAGCTGATGTAGCAAATACCAGCCAGACAAATGTTGATCCCTTGGAAGAAAAACAGTTTGAGGTTAGTGAGGTAAACGAACAAGTGTGTGAAGTGAATGAGAACTTACCTGTGAGTGATGGAGTGGAATCTGAAAATATGGGAGTTGATCCTGGAGAATGTAGAGCAGACGACACTGTGTTAGTGTCTGGGGAGGAGGATTGTAGTAACTTCGAGTTAGTGAATGAGTCCCTGGAGGATGTAGTGCTGAATCCAGTTGAAGAACTGAGGGTTGTTCAGGATGAGAGTAATGGTCCTAGACCTGAGATGGTCTCTAAAGAAAGTATGTTAAGCGAAGGGGTGACAGAGAAAGAAGACCCACACTCTGATAGTTTTAGACGTTCCGCAAGGCAGACCCGACCACCAAAGAAATTTCACTATCCTCATTTAGGGAATCCTTTAATTTCAGTGGTTCAGTCCTTATTACAAGGACTAAGTACTGCTTTTGCTCAGTCCGAAGAAAATTCAGATTTGTTTTGGAATAAAGGTGACATGGTACCGGGCGACCCTTTGTCAGTATTGACAGCACAGCCATATGCATGCCCGAGGACGTGCATAAGATCAAAGGGGGAGGGTGTAACCCAGGTTATCAACAGCATTAACACGTGATCAAATGAGGTGAACATTTATTATATTGAGTATTTATTATTTATTATATTAAATGAACATTTATTGTCACTTATATGTTTTCACTTATAGTGGTACACTTAATTTCATGATTATTAAAATAGCCAAATAAAATAATTTTGTTTGGAAGACTGACCAATGAGAATTGAGAATGTTGAAAAGCGCATTTTTTCAGTTTCCGGATTTCGCACGCGGTTGGAGATTGCGCTCTCTCTAATCGGCAGCGCAGACGAGAGCAGGCGTGATTCGGATCTCTCCAGAAAGAATTAAGTATTTGTTTGATATAATTAGAAAAAATTGATTAAGATTGAAGTTATATGTATCCGGAGATGATGTGGCAGGAGGAGAAGTGAAGTTTGATTTGAAAGACTAAGAAGAAGTGATTGTCGTGTCGATTTATAATGTGTGACGCAGTTGCAGAGAAGCAGCTTTGCGCGCTCACATATCAAATAGTTGTTTGAGGAAACTCAGTAACGATCAAAAAAGATCTATAATCAGAATTTATTTTTACAAGAAGAGTTGAGCAAAGGAACGAGTTGTAAAAGAGTTCTTAAGACCTAAAAGGATTAACGTTATATGTTCAAGTTCATCGGGTCTTGGTGAGTTAACTTACACTTTTATTTCATGTAATAAAATGTGAAATGTTGTTGAAATGCTCATATAAGTGATGGAAGTATAAATGAAAAAACTTTAAGTTCTTTTATTAGTAATGTATTTTTCTTTACGACCACAATTGGTGAACGAATGCTTGCACGTTGCATGTAGAACGTGATAGCCATTTTTTATGTTGTGTTCAACGATAGTAAATGATGTGATGCATGTATGTTATAGAGAAAATACTAACAAAGATTTCTTTGTGACCTTGTACTCAAGGTCAGGTTTTTTTTTTCCGTTTCTTTTTCTTTTTTTTTTTCTCTTTTTTTTTTCCTGATCTTATTTCTTCACCATCCTGTCGGAGTGCTCACTGTGAATCCCTGAGTCGATGCTACATTGAAAGCGATGCCTTCTGGATTGGAGTTCCTGGATTCCTGGATTTCGTTCTGACTCTTGTGCTCGCGGAGGGAGTCGGGACTGGCGAGCCGCACGGACCTAACAGCGAGTCGTGATTGCATGAACCTGAAATTATCATTGCCGATGGATAATGGATGGTAGGAAATTGAACTAACCGCACTCACATTTTTTTTTCACCGTTCAATTGGAAGGATTCGATCACAGAGGAGAGACCGAGTAACGAACAATACCATTGTCGAATAACAATTCACATTCACAAGGTTGTGAATATAACTGGAAAGACTGTGAGACAAACTCGTTTTGAAAACAGAGGTTAAATCCCTGTGAAGGGAATTTAATGTGATTTTTTTTGGGGGGGTTTATTTGTTTGTTTCTCTCTTTTTTTGTATTAACTGTGTTGCTTGATCGACTGTGATTGCTTTTATTTATTTTATTTTTCTATATTTTTTTTGTAAATTAGAAGCAAGGTATCAAACGAGGAATTTAACTCTAATGGTGCGTTCACACCGGACGCGAATAGCGCGTCAGGCGCGAGTGATTTCAATGTTAAGTCAATGCAAAGACGCGTTACGCACGTGAAAAATTCCTGCGGCGCGAATGAGGCGTAGAGCGCGCCGCGGAAGACGCGAATACGCCTGACGCGCGAATGGCGCGAATTGAGCGTCTGGCGCGTTAAGCGCGAATGTTTTTGTAGTGCTTTTTGTGCATTCTCGTGTTTGACGCGAATTCGCGTCTGCCGCCCGAGTTGAAAAATCTGAACTTCTGCGTCAATTCGCGCCGCGTTAACCAATCAGGAGCCTGCTTGCTGCTGTCACGTGGTGAAGTGACAGTTTACAATGTTATTTTATGTTTGGCCTCAATAAATTATTTTGTAATATGACTAAAATGCACAACAAAGCAAATCTTTCACATAAAAACTCGATTTCAATATATGAGAGATACTCATTTTGTATTGAATGCTATTTATTCCATATCTATTCTAGATTATATGAAACATTATTACCGTAAAACTTCAAATAATAGCCCGGGCTTCTATTTACCCAAATCGCCGAACTGCACCGGCTTGTATTTGAGACAGGCGTCTATAAGAGACAGGCCTTTAATTTAGTGTTGAGATATTCAAGCATGACAGTAGGAGGTTAATACATTATATTATGTTTTATTTATAAGTAATTCGAATGTGTGTAACAAATAATTTAATGTAAGAAATGTCTTTGGCTATTAGCAGCATAAAAAAAAAACATAAAAAACGAAACGATGTGACAGCAATGGGCAGAACACAAGTTACCACTAAAATCCATCGAGCATATGAACTTGTTGCCGAAACACATCAACAAGAAAGAATGAAGGCTACCCTGTAAAACAACTGCAATCATGTGATAGAAAATTACTCTATTCATCACTATCATCATCCCCGCGATCCTCAATTACAAGTTCATTGGCGAATTCCTCCTCCACGTCGCTCTCCTCCACTTCTCCCTCTCCGGCCTCCGCTAACTCTGCCTGCTTTGCTTGCACTAACAGCTCCCGCCCAGATGCGCACGGCTCTCCCTCTTTGAAACAATGGATAAGGTGATCCTCGCTGAAGCTAGTCAGGCCACATACCTAAGGATAACATCCCGAAGTTAATGAAATATATTATCTCCTCTTTCTCCCTCACACACACACACACACACACGCGCGCGCGCGCGAATAGTGATGAGTCGTTCATGAACGGTTGCGTCTGTCACGTGAAATCTAATCAAAACATAGAACAGACGATCTGACTGGTTTTAGAATATCATGTATAACCCGATACTAAAAAACAGACCAGGCCTCTATTTGAGACCGGCCTTTATTTACCCAAACCTGTCGTCACACCAGGCGTTTAAAAGAGACAGGCGTCTATTTGGGACTCGGCTATTATTTGAAGTTTTACGGTATTCTAATGTAAAGACAACAAACACAATTTAGTGTATAAAAACAAAAATCACAGGACAGGTTTCATTTTTGGAGGCTGACTCCATTTATTATCAAAACAAAAATAAATGACAGATTAGGTGGGTGCGGGCGAGGGTGAACCTCGCGCCGGGCTGTAGAGCGCGGGCTCGCCAGGCAGCGGCCACTCGAGGCTGAGGCCTTACGGCCTACGCTGTCCTCGTCAGCGTCCTCACCGTTAGGTCCACCAAACCTAGCTCCTGGAGCAAATTGTGAAACTCCTGAAACCCTCCGGAGGGTCTGGTGGACCCGAGTACAGCGACGATGTCCCCTACGCAGCTGTTTCTGCTCTCCAGAGCATATACGAGCGGTGACTCTCTCGATTAATGCTAATGCTCGATAAACATCTAAAAAAGATGGCCGCCAACGGGTTTCGAAACTTTCGCCTCTGACGCGCGTAAATTTTGTTTCAAACTTTTGTTTTTACGCGCGTCAATTTCGCTCTTGACACGCGAATTAACACAAAGTGGTCAAGCGTCAAACTAGACGCGGCAGGCGCGAATTTGACGCGCTATTCGCGTCCGGTGTGAACGCAACATAATAGATTATATTCTAAGTTAAGATTTTCAGCCATTAGGTGAATTCAGCGTTACTGGTGGTGCTTAAATTTGACTTGATTATTATTATTTTTTTATTCTTTAAAGAAACAATCAAATTTGAGTGAAACCTAAAAGGGAACCAACAAAAGGTTAATGTATTAATTTACATAAACAGTGTTTAAAAGACATGTGATTATACTTACCTTTTGAGTCATTTAGGGTATAGGGTAAAAAGAGGTTTATAAAGAGTTTATTTATTTTTGTTTGAGAAGTACAAATTGTATATTTTTTTTTCTTTCCTGTATTTTTTTTTTTTTTTTTTATACATTCCAGTTATTCAGGGTTTTTTTTTCTCTCAACGCAAAGCTAATACAATCAGTTAAATATTCTACCTTGTGTGAATGACTCATTATTGTTGTGACATCCTTATTCTCATAGGCGAATTTAGTCTTCTGATCTGACTGGTCCATACTCAGACATTGTGTCTGAACCAAATTGAGTGAAGGGTTGCACTGTACTAAAAAGTGTATCAGAAAGAATAATTCTGGCAAACATGAACACATTTTTAGGATTTATTCACATGGAAAATGTCATAAATGTTATCAGTGAATATCTCATAGTACATAATGCTTAATCTGTAGACACAGCAGTAAAGGGAAAATACTGTATGTATATGTAGTTCTGTTCTATATTTTGTGATTACTACTCTTGAAATGATGCGCTGTCATTGATTGACATTGATTGAACTGTTTTACATTGTATAAAAAAACAATACAGACTTTGATGATATGCAGCAGCAGCAGCAGCTTTAATTTATTCATCTATTTCCCCTCATCAGGCGGTGAGGGTACTACATTTTGGAGGCACCGCTGGGATAGATGTTCGATGGAGTGACTCCCTGACCGGTAGAGCCCATTTTGCAACATCGTCCCCTTAGTGACCCAGATGAGCAGCAGTGTGGGATATTCCGGATGAGTGGTGGTAAAGACTGATTGAGCAGTGTGTGCACTTGGAGTTGTCACAAGGTCAAGTCAGTAAGGTAAACACCCTCAAAAGCCTGTCTACATAGCAGCAGAAATGGAGGAGTTTAAACATCTTCAAGAGGAAATTTGTGAGAAATTATGCACTCTATCACGGGAAAAACTGACAAAACTCAGTGTCTTTCTTCACCTAACACGAGAAGATGAGACAAATGTGACTCGTTTATTCCTGTTGAGCCTCCTTAGTAACCATTTACTAAGAGCTGAGCTAGAGGAGTTAGAAGATGGCGGTATGGCTGAACTGTTAACAATTAATGACAAACTGATCCAGCTCACGGGAATCACAAGTAATGCTCCTAAAAAAGAAACAGAGAGGGAGGAAATTAAACTTGGAGATGTTAACACAGCCCAGAAAACAATACAAGAAAGTGGAGAGAGTACAGCTGAATTGTTTTCTACCATGTATATTAGCCCCACAGCATTACAAAATACAGCAGACAGACAGACATATGCAGCCCAGAACCCAGCTTATTCTTCACCCACATATCAGAGACAAGTGAACGCGACATGGCAGAAAGACTTCAAAATTTCTGGTCTAATAGGAGATCTAGGGCAGAAGGACCGTCTCTCATTCTCCAGTCTGGCACGGCAGATAGAAGGTGGACTTAAAAAGAGCTATGCAGAACAGGAAATAGTAGATTCTGTCATCAGGGCTATCACACCAGGGCTTCAGCTGCGGAGCTATCTGGAGGGGAAGGCAGGGCTGACACTCCCGACGCTAAGGCGGATACTTCGTTCTCATTATCAGGAGAAAAATGCGACTGAATTATATAAGCAGCTCACCAAAGAAGCTCAGCACGCTAGAGAAACCCCACAAAGCTTCCTAATTCGAGCTCTTGATCTGAGACAGAAAATTCTGTTTGCTTCTCAGGAGGATGACTCCGGGTTGAAATATGATCCCGCCCTAGTTCAGAATATGTTCTTGCACACCGTCTTGACTGGATTACAAAACGACCGCATCCAAAGCCACTTTCAACCATACCTGTCAGATCCCGCTGTTCCAGACGAAGTGTTGCTGGAGAAACTCAATGTAGCTTGCTCCAATGAATCTGAAAGACAAAATAATCGAAAATATGAAAAAAATGGTACTGTTCATGCTGTACAGTTGAATGAGCCTGCCCCTGAACAAAAGCTTCAGTCCAAACAGTCGAAGTTCGATTTAATGTCACAACTGAAAAGCCTGAGTGATGATATCATACAGATTAAAGAGTCCATCCAGCAGCCCTTACCTGTCCCTCAGCAGTGTTTTGCAGTTTATGACAAAGACCCAGCATCAGCAGTGTCCCAACAGACATCAGGATGGACCCAAGTCCAAGAGCATCAGACCTGGAAACCTGAGACGGCTACACACCAACGGCAGGGAAGCCCATACATGTCTCCACACCAGTTCTCACAAAGCCAACAACAGGTGAGGGAACAGAAAATACCTCCCCGACCTGCAAACCCAGTTCAGTTGTCCACTGTTCCACCAGAACATTCTCTCCAGTCACGTCAGCATTATTCAATAATAGAGACGCACCATGGACAGCCGTATGTGTATCCTTCTCCTCAGCAGCCCCCCATGTCCGTCAACCATGTAACTCAGCCGTCAAGCTTTGCAGCACCGCAGTATTATCCACAGCAGTATATGGAGCCACCACGACAGCACCCCCATCAGTTCCGCCAGTCCCGTCCCTCACGAGCCAGACAATGTTTCCATTGCCAGCAGCGCAACGCAGAAGAACCTTGCACCCATTGTTACCACTGTGGAAGCAGCGAGCATTTCTCAGCTGGCTGTAAGAGTAAAGGTGCCAGGCCTCAGCGTGGAGCTCTGTTAAACGGGAGCGGGTTACCTCCAAGGGACAGGGTGTGACCTGAGTGGCAGAGAGGTCCCAGAAAAATGAGAAATGTAGCATGGGCCATCAGAGGCAGGTTGAGCCCCAGCCGCTGGATAGTATTTTAACTGCCCCTTGTCAGGTTAACCAGCATTCTGCCATCACGTCCTTAATGGGAAAACAGTGCCTTGTTACCTGTTATCTACAGGGAAAAAAGACTGAAGCGTTATGGGATACAGGCTCCCAAGTATGCATTATAGATGAGGAGTGGAAAGCCAAATATGCACCTGAGGTGACACTGAGAAATATTTCCGAGGCGACCGAAGCGCCAGACAGTCTGCGCCTGGTGGCAGCAAATGGAGCGAACATGCCATACAGTGGATGGGTGGAGTTGACTTTCAAGCTGGCATCCCCTGTAACCAATGAGAAAGAGTTAAACATTCCTGTGCTTGTTTTGAAGGACCAAGAATTGCCCAGGCCTATCGTCGGGTTTAACGTGATAGAACAAATAATGAGACGAAGCGAAAGTGGATCCCTTGATGTGACTAATGCTTGTTTGTACAGAACTGTCAGAAGTGCTTTCCCTAGCATAAAGAAGAAAAGTGTACATACCTTCATCAATTTGGTGACTGCAGAGAGGCTCAGCGAGTACGTAGTAAGAACCAGGAAGGAACCTGTGAACATAAAGAAGCACACCATTATGCAAATTCAGTGTCTGGTAAAAATGCCTCACGTGAAACAAGATACGGTGCTACTGTTTGAGCCACACGTTAACCCAATGTACCCAGATGGCCTTGAACTCTTTGATACTCTCTTCCTTCTGGAAAAGGGGGCCCGCCCAATAATTACTATCAATGTGCAGAATGGAACAGATCACGACATCACGCTCGGTGGTAGAACAGAGCTAGGAATTCTGCAGCCAGTTAAGTCTGTTTTACCAATATCAAATGCACAGTGTGAAGCCACAGCATCTGTTACGCAGGTCCTACCAGAGATCACTGAGGCAGCTCCCAATACAGATCGATGGGACCCTCCAGTGGATGTGAGCCATTTAACTCCGCCCCAACAACAACGTCAAGAGGATGTTACGTGAAGAGTGTCATGCCTTTTCGAAGTCAGACGACGATATCGGCTGTGTCCCAGGTTTGCATCCGAGTATCTTATTAAATGATTACACTCCTGTTGCCCGCACATACACATCAGTCCCTAAACCGTTATATCAAGAGATGAAGGACTACTTACATGACCTGATTGCTCAAGGGTGGGTGGCCAAGTCTCATTCCCTTTACTCGTCCCCAATTGTCTGCGTCCGTAAGAAGGATGGCAGCCTCAGGCTATGTATTGATTACAGGGACCTGAACAGCAAAACAATCCCTGATCGCCAGCCAATACCCAGGGTGCAGGATATCCTGGATGGGCTGGGAGGTAATGCGTGGTTCTCACTGCTAGATCAAGGGAAGGCCTACCACCAAGGTTTCATGTCCCCAGAGAGCCAGTACCTGACTGCATTCGCAACACCGTGGGGCCTATACGAATGGATTCGTATTCCTTTCGGCCTTATGAATGCGCCTGCAGCGTTCCAACGGTTTATGGAAGAGAGCCTAGAAGGGTTAAGAGACAAAATTTGCATACCGTACTTAGACGACATCCTAGTCTTCACTGAGTCCTTCGATGAACAAGTGGAAGCGGTGAAGAAAGTACTGCAGAGGTTACAGTCCCGTGGAGTCAGTTTAAAACCAAGAAAATGTGAGCTCTTTAAGAAAGAGGTGCGATATCTGGGGAGAATTGTGTCAGCTGAAGGCAGTCGTATTGATCCCGCAGACACCGTTGCTGTAACGGCACTGAAGGAACACACACCAAGCACGGTGGGGGAACTACGCAAGATTCTGGGCCTGCTCAGCTATTATCGGCAATACATTAAAGACTTTTCCCGAATTGCCAGTCCCCTCTATGACCTGCTAAAAAGTAACACCGAAGGTGCTGGGCCACAGAGAAAGGGGAGACACAAAGTAAGAAATAACAAACGAAATCATGTGGTGCCCTCAAGTAAATTAATTGAGTGGACAGAAAAACATCAGGAGATACTAGAAAAGTTGATTAACTGCTTGACTCAACCTCCGATCCTGGGATTCCCCGACTTCTCTCAACCGTTCATCCTTCATACGGATGCGTCCAACCAAGGGTTGGGAGCTGTTTTATACCAGCAGCAGAATGGCAAGCTGAGAGTAATTGCCTATGGTTCTCGGACTTTGACGGCAGCTGAGAAAAATTACCATCTGCACAGTGGGAAGTTGGAATTCTTAGCTCTGAAATGGGCCATCACTGAAAAGTTCAGAGACTACCTGTACTATGCACCGACCTTTACAGTTTTCAGTGACAATAATCCATTGACCTATGTCCTGACATCTGCGAAGTTGAACGCCACCGGGTGTAGGTGGGTGTCAGAGCTTGCAGATTTTCACTTCACCATCCGCTACCGTCCAGGTAAAGAAAACATAGACGCTGACTCACTCTCCAGGATGCCAGTGGATCTGGAAACGACGATGAGAGAATGTACTGAGCAGTTTTCACCTGACTGTGTGGGAGCCGTGATCCAAGCTGTGGAGTCCCAAGGGAATCCAGATGTGACTTTTGTATTAGCCTGTCAGAGTGTACTGGCAAGTGTGGAGAAAAATGAGGGACACCTCAAACCCCTGTCAAAAGAGGAAATCAGACAAGCACAAAAGGATGACAAGGACATTAGAGTAATAAGTGAACACTTACAAGCAGGATCTAGACCTCCTCAGCAGTGGCGTTCAGTCAACTCGCCAGCCAAAGTTCTTCTGAGAGAGTGGGAGAAGCTGAAGCTAGATGAACATGGCATCCTGTTCCGCCAGACGTCACAAAGAAAACAGCTGGTGTTACCAACACAATTCAAAAGAACTGTTCTGAGAGAGATGCATGATGAGATGGGTCATCAGGGACTCGATCGCACCACAAGCCTCATTAGGGATCGGTTTTTCTGGCCCTACATGCAGAAAGAAATTGAAAATTATGTTCTTAGAACCTGCTGCTGTATCAAACAAAAAAAAATGAGACTTGTCGTGAGACAAGAGCGCCTCTTAAAAATATCAAAACGACCCACCCATTTGAATTGGTGTCCATTGACTTTCTCCATCTGGACAAATGCAAAGGGGGCTATGAGTACATTTTGGTAATCGTCGACCACTTCACTCGATTTGCCCAGGCCTATGCCACCACCTCAAAATCAGCAAAAACAGTAGCTGACCGGTTATTCAATGATTTCGCCCTGAAGTTTGGGTTTCCATCCAGAATTCACCACGATCAAGGGGGAGAATTTGAAAACCAGCTACTCACCCAACTCAAAGTACAGCGGCGTTGCCGGCTCAAGGACCACCCCCTACCACCCCCAGGGTAATGGACAGGTGGAACGATTTAACCGGACATTATTGCAGATGCTGAAAACCCTGACTGAAAGACAAAAAGCTAATTGGAAAGATGCATTGAACAAATTGATCTTTGCCTATAATTGTACCAGATGTGACGTGACTGGTTTCTCACCTTTCCAATTGCTGTTCGGACGCTCACCAAAGTTGCCCATCGACGCTCTTTTCGGACTCAACACTGACAACAACTCTCAAAGTTACAGTGAGTACATGGAACGATGGACGAAAGGGAAGCAAGAAGCTTGTGAGATAGCGAGAGAACAGGCAACCAAGTGTGCTGAAAGGAACAAAAGGAATTACGACCAAAAAGTGAGGTGCACAGACCTGTTCCCAGGAAGCAGGGTCCTCGTGAAAAACTTGACTCCAAGAGGTGGGACCGGGAAACTGCGGAATTACTGGGAGGATGAAGTTCACGTTGTCACGCCAGGTTGCAGATGATGCACCAATCTACGAAGTAAAACCTGAGCAGAGTAAAGGTAGATCAAGAGTTTTACATCGCAATCTTCTTCTTTCCTGTGACCATCTACCTCTTAACATCACACCACCTCAAAGTGTCAAACCAAAGCAAGGATATCAACCAAGAAAAAGCAGAACTCAGCCCACCAGAGAGAGAGAAAGTGAGCCAGAGTGTGATAATGAAAGTGAAGAGGATGAGTACTACTTCAGAGTGGAGCCTTATGAGAAAAGACCACAAGAAAGCAGTGATATCCTAGGAAACAGGGATCCGTTACCACCACAATCCGTACCTTGTAAGCCGCTATCTAGCTTTCCAGTGTCAGAACCATGCCCACAGTCACCTTCGGTCAAGTCAGAAATAAATCTTCAAGAGCCAGCCCTTGCACCTGTAATAAGACAAGAGTGTCATGAAAACGAACCAGCTGTGGACCTAATGGAACGAGACTTACCTGTTGACGAAACAACTGGAGTGCTTGAATCCAGGTACAGGACCTCAGAGGAGGACAATGAGCACCAATTCACCAGGAGGAAGCGACGGCCACCCAAAAAGTTTACATATGACAATTTTGGGGTCCCATCATGCTACAATGTGCGAATGGTGGGAAATAACCATTACCCACACTATGCCTCTAGTGGAATGACTGCTGCGACACCCTGGTTAGCAACGCCACTTTGTTACCCCCAGCCCTCATATATGTGCTATTAACTCTGAAATGCACTACCACATGAAACCCCCACGTCACTAGTTACAGTATGGTCTGTGTTGAAGGTGAAGTACCGCTATACACCACACTACCCAGAGACTGTTTATTGCCCATAGTGTGAAACTATTGAAAAAAAAAAAAGAGCAAACAGAAAAACAATGGACTGTTACCAAATATTAAGAAAATGGACTGTTGTGCGGTCTTGAAACTGTGGACACTTTGAGTCACTTTGAGACTTTCTTGTTGACACTTTTTGAATCTTTTTTCTTGCTTGAAGGACTTTCTGCCATTTTTGCCGGGGCAAATTAATGGACTGTTTTTTCCCCCCTAAAAGAGACTCTGTGGTTTTAAAAGAACTTTCTTTTTTGACACTAAACCATGGGACTTTTACGAACAAGTGCCTCTGGACTATTAAGTAATATGGACTCTTGTATGGTCAAATGATTGCTTGTGAAAAAAAAAGAATGTTGTGCAAGAAAATGTTGGTAACAGTGTTGTGAAATCTGATGTTACGTAAAACAACTGCTGGGTGGAGTTAAATATTGTAAATTGAGCATTGCTGTAGCCTAACTGATTACTTAAACAATGATGTCGGGACGACATCTTATTTTGAGGGGGAGAGTGTGGTGGTTACAAAAGTAGATACGTAATTGTAAATCATTAAGTAGATAAATAGTAGTAAATATGTTATATGTAAGATATATGGATGACAAGAGAATTTATTCCTTAAATGTGTTTATTTCGTTGATTAATGTTCCCTGCTCAATCGTTCGATTATTTGATTGCTTTTCCTTTGGGAGGTGTTCGCCTGCTTGAGGAGGGGGCGCGCGCGCGCTGCTCAAACAATACAGACTTTGATGATATGCAGCAGCAGCAGCTCCGTGTCTGTGTTAATTTATTCATCTATTTCCCCTCATCAGGTATGAACTATGGATAGTAAAACAATAAGAGTATGTTTTTAATATGTAAGAGTTTAAGAAATGTTAACTACATTGTTTAAAGTGTTTAAGTTTACTGTTATTTATGGACATGTAAAAGTTCGCTTCAAGTCACGTCTGTGTGCTGCGTCACGCGTGCTAGTTACACATTTCCATGCTAGTGATGGAGACCATGCGGTCTCAGAGAAAATACGCCATATTAGAGTAAAGTCCACAAATAACATGTGTTTTGGTGAAATGATACAATGAGTAAGTTGTAAGTGCCAAATAACTGTGAAAATGAGTGTCTGTACTAAAAAGTGTATCAGAAAGAATAATTCTGGCAAACATGAACACATTTTTAGGATTTATTCACATGGAAAATGTCATAAATGTTATCAGTGAATATCTCATAGTACATAATGCTTAATCTGTAGACACAGCAGTAAAGGGAAAATACTGTATGTATATGTAGTTCTGTTCTATATTTTGTGATTACTACTCTTGAAATGATGCGCTGTCATTGATTGACATTGATTGAACTGTTTTACATTGTATAAAAAAACAATACAGACTTTGATGATATGCAGCAGCAGCAGCTCCGTGTCTGTGTTAATTTATTCATCTATTTCCCCTCATCAGGCGGTGAGGGTACTACAAACTCGCAAGTACGATGTCGGGCACTGTAATTTGCTCTGACCCTGTAAGCAGGAGTTATGAGATACTTAGTAGATTGTCCTCACTCAATGGCTGGTTGTCTAAGTGGTGTCTGCAAAATAATATAGAATTCATAGACAATTGGAAAAGTTTTTGGGGCAGACCAGACCTGTTGAAAAAAGATGGTATTCATCCCTCCTAGGATGGTGCTGCTCTTCTCTCTAGAAATATGGCATATAGTCTTAGAACTCAAACATGAATTGGGGCTCAGGTCAGGAAGCAGACAGACTGGCTAAACCGACCGTCTGCCAGCTGTCTCACATCACCAAGGTGAGATAAATCCCATCACATAGAGCCTCTTTCACCTAGATATCATCATATAGAGTCTGTGTCTGTTCCTCGAATTAGGACATACAAAAAACTTCCAAACCCATCTAAGGGTAAAAATTTAATTGATGTTCAACAAATAAAAAACAGATATAATACAAATGAGCAAATGATAAAGCTTGGGTTGCTGAATATTCGATCCCTGACTTCAAAAGCACTTACTGTTAATGATACGATTACAGACTATAATCTAGATGTGCTGTGTCTGACAGAAACCTGGCTAAAACTGAACGAGTTTCATAACTATCACAATAGTCATTCATAACATCATAACATCACAGCATTATTTGTCAGCACTCTGATCTTTGCATCTGCTTCTGCACATTTGAGTTCTTAGTTCTGCCCTTTCAATCTTTGATTTTATAATGGCTTCTTCCATCTGCAACGCTTGTATATCAGGCAGAGTTTTGGCGCGTGCTTCTAAAGCAGCTTTTTCAGCGGCAGCTATTTTAACTGCAGAAGAGGCCGTAGATGATTTAGACAACAGACACACTAGAAATGTTTGAAATACTGTCTTTTGGTTCGACTGCTGTTAGTTGACTTTGTTGTTCTCTTTTCCATATTTCAACTTCTTTAATAAAGTAATCGAAATTCATCATTCTAGTTTCAAACCAATCTACATGATAATTTTCCTTTTCTTCTTCTGCCAAGAGCTCTTGCACTGCTTTATGCACACTTTTGAAGTCGTGGATATAAAATAATAACGACGACATGCAATCATCTACCTCTTCAACGATTCCACCTTCAGTAAGCAGAGCTTTAATTTCATTCATTTTCCTCGTGCATACTCCTAATTTGCCTCTACGCGTTGCAATGCGTGAATTTAAAAGCCTTTCGGCCGCAGCGGCCGTCTGAATCTCCTCATCCATTATGTAATACAAGACACAAATACTAGCAGCTCCTTTAGCGTTTAAACGCACATTCCAAACTTATGACAATTGTTTGTCTTAGGCTACTGCTCACGCTACATGCATGTTGTTTACATGCGTTTACTCAAACATTCTATCCGAGCTCAGATTCATTGATCAGTTGTGTTGCTTGTTTACATTCTTGTACTCACAGCTGATGCGTTGTTCATTGATAAATCGCGTCCATCCACTTCGGCCGTGAACGTGAACAGCACAGCTTCCAAGTTTTCTTGAGAAGATAATCCACAGCACAGTCCTTACTAGTTTCGTCGATCGATCTCTAGTGCAAGTTTTCTTCAATAAGGATAACTTGTATGCTAGAAAGCGATGGAAACAGGTTCAATACCTTGCAGACCTTTTCTGGCAACGATGGACTACTGAATATCTTTCATTGATGCAGCAACGGCAAAAATGGGTCAATACCAAGAGAAACTTCAAGGTAAATGACATATAGTCATAGTAGACCATACAGCACCAAGGAACTCGCAATAATGACAGCATTTTAGCAGATTTCTTTTGGCCGTAAAGCAATTGTTTACATCGCGAGACCTGGGGCCTGTTTCAGAAAGGAGGTTAAGTGAAAACTCTGAGTATGTTAACCCTGAAATGAGGGAAACTCTGAGTTTTCTGTTTCAGAATGGGAGGTATGTTAAACCTGAGAAAGCAGAGTAAGTCAAGCCTGTTTCTGAAAGAGAGGTAACTTATACTCAGAGTCAGTTACCATGGTAACTTACTCTGTGAACCTAACCTGGTCGGGAGCAGGTTTTCTTCGGTAAACCCAGAGTTTCTTTCGGTCTCCTCCCCTTTTTAAAGAGGAAGTGGTGTTTAAACACCTCATTCATTCTTTCAGTACATTTTTATTAATAAAATTAATCTTTTATTAATAAATAAAATATTGCTATTTTTTACTGCTGTTTTTTTATTTATTTATTTATAAGATGAAGTCTATATAACTCCTTAACTGGCAACTGAAAATACAGTAGTAGATTAGAGTTACATAATGTAGTTCTAAACAAATTCTACAGAATTAAACTGTGGCATTTACTGGAAATCACTGAACTGTTCATCTGTGCAACAGAAGTTGATGGACCGTCCTCCTGCTGTTCTTCCACACTCTGGGGGCGCGGGGAGAGATAAGAATACCCGTTTATACTTAGATTTAAACTTAGATTCTATAGGCTACTCCACATAAAAATGTGGAAAAAATGTGAATGTATAGATTGTTTGAAGACACATAATGTTAACATTACCTCTGTAGGCCTCTCTGTGGCAGCAGAAACTCTTTATCCCCATGTGATGAGCATTTGGTTGAGTATACTTTATAACACTATTTGTCATAATTTCTGGTGTATTGAGTAGGCGACTTACAACTGCCTGGGGTTCTGTTGGGACAGGAGGCTCCAAAAGACAGATTTTACCATCAGAATCTATTGGGACCAACAAAAATCCTAACCCAAAGTAAAATAAATGGAAATATCAAAAATAGCCTATATAAAAAATAACACATATGTAAACCTCTTACATTTTATGAAGGCACTTGGATTTTTTGGACTGGCTCTGAAGTCCGTCCAGGAATTCCCTCAGCCAAAAATGCTACTGCACTGCTAGACACTGGATGCTTTAGTTATTTAATATCTCAAATGTTTGTAAAGTCAGGTAGCCTACACCTATGACATGCTCAAGCCTTACTTGATTGAATTATGTTTTTATATTTAATTTTCAGCTGCTGCCATGTTCTTTTAATGCCTGCAGGATTGCACCTACATGAAAATTAAAATTAGGTTGAATAACATACTGTTCTTTCACCTCTGATATTATAACAGTTGGGTAAGTTACTTGTATTACTAACTACAAATGACATCTTCAACAGTGTAATTAGATTAATGTAATAATGACTATCTTTATAAATTATTGGTCTACTTATTACTATTTACTAAATCCCATGTCAACCTTAAACACTTGAACAATACAAGGAGAGACAAGAAACTGCACTTGTAATGCTTTCAAACAATATACAATATACAATTGCATGAATTATTCTTGAATTGACCAAAGTGTGTAGAGGGAGAAGGTTACATAAAAAATATAACTTTTAAAAATGTATGTTAAATAGCCTATACAGAATTGTTCTAGTCTAATACAATTACATCAGATTCAACTTTAAATTACAGAAGAATTAAGAGTAATCCCTTTAATTAAATGACAGTATTTAGATTACTTGGTAATTAATTACACCCATCACTGTATAACAGTAATTAAAATGTAAACTTATAACTTATAAACGAAATAATGTTCGTACTCTCCATATGTTTGCAGAAGCTCATCCAGTTCTGCTGGTGAGAAATGTGAAGACCTCTTTTTGTCTGCCGCTGTTGCCATGGTGACTCATAATATCTGTGCTCCATTGATAATGGCTTTTTATAGTTGTGGTGCACGCGTTTAACTCAGAGTCAGTCAACTCAGAGTTGATTGAACTAACTCATTTCAGCTGTTCTGAAACCAAAAACTCAGAGTTTCCCATCTCAGGGTAAGTCAACTCAGAGTTCAAGTTTTAACTCAGAGTTGGTTGAACCTCCTTATTGAAACAGGCCCCTGATATCACGCGAGACTTCCTGACGCAGCGGCCAGCGGCCCGCCGGCTCAAAGTTGCAAGTGCGTATTTTCCGCTCACGGGCACCAGGGGGGGTGCGAAACGACCACCATTCAACCCGAAATAAGTAATATAACCATTCCAATGACTCTGAAGCTGTTCAGTTAAGGTAAAAAAAGTTACTTAGTTCACCTTTAAAGAAGATTAAAGAAAATAGTCTAACGCCGTGGTACAACGAGCACACTCTGGCCCTTAAGAGAGCAGCCAGAAAAATGGAGCGCAACTGGAAGAAAACTAAACTTGAGGTATTTCACATTTCATGGAAAGAGAGCTCAATTGCATACAGAGAGGCCTTAAAAGCTGCTAGATCTGCTTATTTTTCAACCCTATTAGAAGAAAATAAACAAAACCCTAGTATTTATTTGAAACAGTGGCTAAACTAATGAAAAAGAATGATTCAAGCCCAGAAGTTTCCAAGCAGCACAGCAGTAATGACTTTATGAACTTCTTCACTTATAAGATTGATAATATCAAGGAGAAAATTATAACCATGCAACCGTCTACTACAGTATCGCATCAGGCAGTGCATTGTAGTCTCCCTAAGGAAAAATTTGATTCATTCATTGCTATAGAAGAGGAAGAATTCCCTAAACTCATTAAATCATCTAAATCGACAACATGCATGTTAGACTCTATACCGACTAAGCTACTGAAAGAGATGCTTCCAGAGGTCATAGATCCTCTTCTTAATATCATTAATTCATCTTTGTCATTAGGATACGTACCAAAAACTTTTAAGCTGACTATGATTAAACTGCTTGTTAAAAAAACGCAACTTGATCGTACAGAATTAGTCAATTACAGGCCGATTTCGAATCTACCTTTTCTGTCAAAGATACTAGAAAAGGCAGTATCCTCACAACTATGTTCCTTTTTAGAAAGAAATGATATCTGTATCATAGTACATGATTTGTTTTGTAGGGAAGGACTACACGCCTGCGCACATATATTCAAACACGCATACCTATAGACTGAACTCGTAATACACATGTGCACACAATCAGCGTTCTCACGGGTTCGCATTTTTTAAAGTTTGCGTAGAAAGAACTTAAGAGTTTTGTGTTAAAACGGTGTCGTGTTAGGCCCCCTAAGTTAATAACTAATGATCGTTGCGACGGAAGTGAATCAATCAAAACTAACTTTAGCTGGACATTAAATTAATTCTAGAGCTGTTATAAAGCCAAAACAATTTGTTACTTTATTTTCCTATTATCAATGTGAAACCACTTTGGAACAATCTACATCGTTAAAAGCGTTATATAAAGGAGGAGACGACAGCACGGAATAAAGCCACGCATACCAGCCTCCTGCGTTTCTGCCGCTGCCTCATAAAACATAGTAGTCCAGCACAGTGGCTACACATCATGATGTAAATAAGACCACATCTGTATTGCAAACCCCTCCATGTTGCGGTTGTTGTTTTTGCTGTATTCCTGCCAACACAACGTCATTGCCATAGAAACCAATGCAGACATTCTGGAAAACGAAAGGGGGGCAAGAGGGACACAAATCGGATCTGAACAATTCCCAGACAGCAACATTGTGCCGGCCCAGATCCGGCCCACATCTGGGTCGTGTGGAATCCACGTGTACCAGATCTGGGCCGGATCTGGGCCGACACTATGTTGCTGTCTGGGTTGCGATGCACAATATTGAACAGTCAATAATTTTAGATCAGATTCCAATCGAAAACACAAATAATCTAGTTTGGACTGACATTGTGAAAATGGCCTTAAAGGAACCGTATGTAAGATTGTGGCCAAAACTGGTACTGCAATCACTTTCAAATTACTGTAGAGCGGTGTATCCGCTCCCCCTCCCCCTTGACTCGAGGTTACCAGTTAGGCTGCAGGATCCAGCAGGAACGTAGGCTGCTACAAGGAGCTTCCAATGGCAAGTGAAGAGTCCTACACAGTAAGTTTTTTTTTTTCTGACTTTGTCACGACGTATTTCGGATTCATAACGAGGTCTTTTAGGTTTCGTAACGTTAGACATTTTTTATCCGACACGTTTGTAGCTGCAGCTGTGGTAACTAGAGCAGAGCTGGCAACCCGGATGCCGAAACACTACTGACTTTGTGATTAGTAGATAGGTGGAGGGTGGGGCATCAGGCCAAAACACAACATGACAACATCAACATCAGTTGAGGGCTGCAACTTCACTTTTAAATGACAATATCCTGGCCGGACTACTGTTGTAACTTGTCAGTGATATAAGTATTTGAAATGAACATGATTTCTTAATGTCTAGTGACATATCAGGGCCATTTTATGATTAATTGAAATACATTTCTTACATACGGTTCCTTTAAACCCTATTCGGACGGGACTAGTTTTACAAAGGTAGATGAAGTAATATTATTTTACCACAGTACGTCTGTAATATTAATGATCAATTCGCACGGGATAAGAAATCTCAGTAAATTTAGCAGAAGTGGAGGGGTAACTCGATTTACGCAGCACTGTCACCTCCCTGTCATCGTGTGTATTGCGTAGCTTCCTGATATCACGTGTGCAAACACATATATATATATACAGTATATATACAGCGGGGGAAATAAGTATTGAACACGTCATCATTTTTCTCAGTAAATATATTTCCAAAGGTGCTATTGACATGAAATTTTCACCAGATGTTGGTAACAACCCAAGTAAGCCATACATACAAAGAAACAAACAAAAATAAGTTCAGAAATTAAGTTATGTGTAATAATGTGAAATGACACAGGGAAAAAGTATGAAAGCATACACATGAAGAAAGGGAGGCGCAAAAAGGCATGGAAAGCCAAGACAACTGCTGAAAACTTACAGTAATTAAAAAGCAATCCAGCCCCCTGTCAGTGGAAATTAATAACAGCTGGTTCAGTCCCAAATGATGGCCTACAAAAAGGTCTCATTGCCAAGGTGTCACACAAGACACATCTCATGATGGGTAAAAGCAAAGAGCTCTCTCAAGACCTTCGCAACCTAATTGTTGCAAAACATAATGATGGCATTGGTTATAGGTGCCATTCTAAGCTTCTGAATGGTCCAGTGAGCACTTTTGGGGCCATAATACGGAAGTGGAAAGACAATAATTTCACCATAAATTTGCCTCGACCAGTGCTCCTCGCAAGATTTCTGATAGAACTAAAAACACTAGTCTCTAGACTAAAAACACATCTCTTTGGTCTAGCATACACATAACACATTATAGACTTCTATAATTCAATGTTAGGCTGTACTTGTTACATCATAAGAAGGATGGCGTCTACGCTATTGTTAGTCTCTCTGTTTATCCGAGGTTTACCGCAGTCCGCCGGATCCAGGCCGTATCCAGATCTGATGAAGGACCTGCGCCTGGACACGATGACAATGCAGTCCTGAAGTGTAAACCAGTCCCTCCCCTGTGAAGGCCTCCTTCCCTTCCCTTTACCTCAGTACGAATAAAATGTTGTCGGGATAATTCCGGGTTCGCGTGGCTACGCAGACACAAAAAAAAATAAAAATAAAATTTCTGAATTATAATTTAAGGCCAGACAAGTAGTTTATTGAGGGTTGATTAGGACTACACGCCTGTGCACATATTCAAACGCGCATACCTTTGGACTGAACACGTAATGCGCATGTGTGCGACGTCTGCGTTTTCGGGTTTGCGTTTTTGAGGTTTGCGCAGAGATAGCGGATAATCGTTTGCACCTTCGAATCTATTTCAGGGAGTGCGTTCTCGGGACACCAGGCACTGTTTTGTGCGGATGGGCGGCCGGAGCACGTCTGAGTTGCCTTATTTTTAGTCACATATATATAGTATTTTTATCACTCGTTATATTGATCCCTACTCTCTCAAGCATTTTAGGATTAAATCAATGAGGCTCATTACTGTAAAATGTGTATAATACAGTATGGCTGTTAGAAATGTCTGTTTAGCTTGGTCACCTAATCCTGCTCATTCAACACAATGCACAAGTTATTTTAAGTAACACAATTTCTGCAATGGATCAAATTTCAAACTGTCTTCCAGGGATAACAAGATACAAACATCATAGCTCTTTATATAAAAGGTCAGTCATACCCACATCTAGCATGTCTCTCTCTCTCTATTTTTATCTCTAAATGTCAGATATTTCTATAATCCTTTTTGTCAATTATTGACTAATTTTTACTAAGGAGAAAACTCCAGTGTTTTTGATGGCCACCAGTTTGCGCAATCCTCCATATCAATCCCTGTTAGGCTTGCTTATTAATTTAATTCCCCCATAGACCGGTCAACTAACATTTAAGCAAATTAATTATTTTCTTTCAGGCTAATTTCTTATCAATTATTTTTATTGGTGGTTTCTTGGTATTTGTGAAATTAGCCTACTTTTAATTTTGACTGGATTAGCAGATTTCACCAATCTTGATCTCTTAGTAAACTGGTTTTGAATACCTTTTTTTATTTTTTTTTATTTTTTTTACGAATGATTCAGTGTCTCTGCATATCTAATGTTCCTTCAGCTGGTCATTTTGTTTTAGGCTTCTTTCCCGGTTTTTGGAGGGTTGTCCTATAGTATCTCTGCAAAATTAATATTTTGATCTTGGTATCTCTACAGGTGTTGATGCTGTTATAATCTTAATTATTATCAGTGTGTTTCACACCTTTTTAGTATACCTTACTAACCCCAGCTTGCATCTATTCTTAACTACTTTTCAGCAAGATGGTCAGACATTTATTAAGATATTTAATTAGACTTTCTCAGGTATTTTAAAAATGCAGTTCCTCAGGTCCACTGGTGGGGATGACAGTTACAAATAAAATCTCTCAAAGTGTTGTTCAAAGTGTATGTTGGAAATGGTTACTCACTTTCTGGTTTATAAGCTAGTCAGAACTAGAAAAGGTGAACTCTTTCTCTCTGTCTCCCTCCTTTTCTTTCTTCACACGCACACACACACCTTTCCTTCTTCACACGCGCACACGCACACACACACATATGCCGTCTCATTTTCTTCTTGCAGCCCCTTCTCTCTGTCAGAAGCAGCCCCTCCTTTCTGCCTCTCTTTCTCATATCACAGCCACTGTTTACTTTCGCTATATTAGAGAAGTGTTCTTTCATAATTCTAGTTTCTCTTTATAAATGAATATCGTTTTTTTCCCAAACAGTCCTAATCTGTGCATTTGACGCGCACACACACCCACTTTTACTTTTTCTTGTAACAATGAAGAAACAAAGCTGATTTATTGTTCGATCAGGATAGGCTGTTTTTCTCCGGCCGGATCACAGCTCTTGCAATCAGAAGACTGGCCAAATAGACAACAAAGCCAATTTATTGGAATATTCCTTGTTCTTTGATACGTATAATTTTCTATTTTCTTTTCATCAATTTGTTTTTCATTGTCCATTGAATTTCATCAGTCTCGTCTTTTCATTTTTATAGGTCTCGCATAATATTCTCACACACTTTCACTGTCTCAGCTTCTCTCAATCAGAGTGACTTCACTCCCAATTAAGGCAGTTCAAAGCAGCGCGGTTAGTGCCAAGGTAAGGCAGCTCAAAGCAGCACGGTTAATGATCAGGCAGAGCAGTTCAATGCAGCGCGATTAGTGATCAGGCAAAATACACAGCACAAACAGAAGAAATGCTTATCTCTGCATCCTAGCCCTTTATCAATTTTTCTTAAATACAATTGTATGCTCTATTTCAGCATAAATCAAGCGCTTCTTGTTTATTTTATCTAACTGACGCACTTCTTGCATTTTAAGCACTTAATTCTTGCTTTTTTTTTTTACTTCTTGCGTTTAAGCACTTCTTGCTTTATTGCTTTATTTCGTACTTCTTGCGTTTAAGCACTTCTTGCTTTATTGCTTTATTTCGTACTTCTTGCGTTTTGCACTTCTTGCTTTATTGTACTTACGCATGCACTCCTTCTTGAGACCTGGAAATTACCCTCCTTTTGATTCCTTATCAATTTTAGGTTCTTTTTGGTGGGGTCTTTTATTCAAGACTGTTACCACCCAGGCGCCTACCAGGAGCCACACAAAACAAATATATAAGCAAAAAGCTGGGACCCGTTCTTCGTACGTCGCTAACTCAGTTAGCTGGATTTGATTGTTGGCGATTTGGCATGATCTTGGATTGTTTGGTTCTTCGACGGCGACGCTCATCCTGGACTTGCTGTCATAGCAACAGGTGCGCAAGCTTAAACCTACTCGGGAGCAGGCTTATTTCATGTTAACAGGATTAGACTGCGGCTTTATAAGCGGAGCTGATACGAGAAGTCCAGCGCACTCGCGATAGTGCACTTTCTGAGATATATATTTTTTCTCGTGAGTCGTGAGATTGTCGTTTACATGATTAATTTGTTGGAAACGCACATTTATTTTCGACTTGTCGGAGTCGGGCTTTAACTACAGCACAAACTGTTTGCATTGCCCTAAGATTATTTGCGAGTGGCTCTTTCCTTTACACTATTGGAGATGCGGAGAACTTGATGGAAAGTGCTGTCTGTCGTGTCATTCGGAGTCTACCTGGCGCTTTTAGGTTTAAAAAACAGTTTTCGTTTTTTGTGGCATTTCCAAGCCACTTAAGACCCAATGTTGTAAAGCAGTTTTTTTTAAAGCAGTTTTTTTTTTTTTGGCTATCATAATTTATGAAGATCATGCAATCATGACCATGCCGATTTATGTCACTCAGGCTTCACTAACGTGATTGGTACCATAGACTATAGGCTAGCCTAGACCATAGACTGCCATCAAGGCCTCAATGAAGGGTATTATGTGAACAGAAAGGGGGTTCACACAATGTAAATGTGCAGCCCAGTTACTATTGTGATTCTTAATATTCCAGATTGGTAATATTATATCAAATAAAAAAAAAGGCAGTTGACTAAAATCTTCCATATCACAAATGTGAAAGCAAAATGGCCAGGATCTGTGCATGACTTAAGAATTTTCAGAGATTCACATTTATGCACATTATTTGAAAGTATAAGGAAAGTTCCACAATTAAATATCAAGCTCACTGTATTACATACACTTATGCTGATCCTAACAGAACTGCATTTTTTCATAGGTGATTAGGACATGTTCCTGCCTGCAGACAGGTGTTTTATGACCCCATTCCCTGACCCAAACCAGTTACAATGCAGCTCTAGCCAGGACAAGGGCACACAATGAAATTAACTTTGGCTAACTAAAGGGAAGATTTCAGTGTCTGAAAAGTCTGAGGGGTTGCACACCTGACAGGGCCTGTGACATTGTTGCATGTGCCATATTACACAACATTGCCAAAAAAAAAAAAAAAAAAAACTTTTCATTAAATGTTTAATAAAAGACAAAAAATATGCTTAGTTCCTTGAGTTTTATTTCAATTGTTCTTTGTAAAGAAAAGCCAGTGGTCAAGTGCCTGCAACAAGAGATATTAGACACATGCCTCATGGAACAAATAAAAAGGAAAAGTTGGCTATACACTGCCCACCTGTAAGCTTATGTCTCCTCTGTCTGTGCAGACTCTTCTGTAGGCCTTTCTGTAGATGTGGAATCCTGCAACTTATATTGCAGCCATAAAGCATACAAGTATAAATTAAGTAAAGTTATTTATGCACTTACAGGTAGGCTAGTTCCTCCATATGACAGTTATCTTAGAGGGTTTATTCACTGTCCAGTGCAATGGAAACAAAAGTCTTATACTTTCTTTCCCTTGGAAAGTTAGAAAATGTCCACTTACTGCACATATTTCAGCCACCACTTTCTTGGGAACAGATACAAGTGTTGGTGTATTATGTAAAAGTGCACAAAAGAGGAAAACACAATGTCATTACAATGAACTACACTCGGGAAAAATGTGATCAATAACTCATGGCAAAATATTTTTACATTAACATAAGTTTATCAGTTTTCACTTTCACAAGTCAAAGCAATTCATCATTACTCAAGATTTAACAGTTGAAATGACTATACGGCCTTAATTTAATGCAGCAAAAATTATTTTACAGTGTAGGCTACTAAGATCTTTTCTTTCTTTTTTTCTCAGCCTTTTTCTTGGTTGCTTTTATAAACAGACAACCATTTATTTATCAGTGCCTTTTATAAAAGAGACTATAATATAACTAAAAATTACCATTATGTAGAATATTTTTGTACTTCACTTTTATTTGTTCCCATGTTCTAGTGTGGTGACTCTGACATTACAATGAACAAAGTAATTAAAGTATTCAAAGTATTAAAATACAAAAATATAGGCTAATAAGTGATAAAAACATCTAACATTGCCACTTCTAACGGATTTAAATTGTCTGCTACTTTTTGCCAGCCCTCTTTCCTGGCTTTTGCAGACTTTGAGGTGTTCCCTGGCGTTTTGATTAAACATTAAAATTCCGAATAAACTTCGACTATTAGTTCTTGCTCTGCTGAGGAGAAAAACTGAGCCTGCTCTTTGGCCACGCTGAACAGCCAATAGCAGCGTTGCTGATCAATGTTTCTACTATCGATACATATCCCCTTTTAAACCAGCGCATGAACACGCAATTATCTCAGATAACTCAATCCAGCTATACTAATCATATCCAGCAGGTGTGTTCGAAGAACCTAATTAGCCAGATCATGATTAGCACGATGATATCATCTTGGATGTGTAATTTGATCTCGGATGTTTTAAGCAACGTACGAAGAACGGGACCCTGCTTACCTTATTTTTATTGGCGCCTTTTGTTTTGTGAGGCTTCTGCCAGCACGCCTACTGCGGCCACCCCTCGACTCCTTCTCCACTGCTGGCTGGCTACACCAATTATGTTGTGGCAAATTCAAAGTCCTCAGATCGGGTCTCAAAGAAATCTCTCAAGAGTCGAAGTTCCAGGTCTCAGAAGAATTAACTTTATTGACAAACAACAAAGTGAGATGCCAGCTAACCATCTGTACATCTGACTTGCAATAGTCAGGCTTCAGGTTTTATACCCTTTTTCTCATCACTAGGAAGCCAATCAGCTATCTTTTTCTTTTTTGCTCCGCCTCGAGATCTCATTACCTTTAGAATCATCTTTCCCAGAGACATCTTTTTATTGGTGGAAAAATTTTTGGCCACACCCATTTAAAAAAAAAAATCTCAGGTAACATGATTCTCTGCACCTGCAGTGTCCGGTGCCATCCATCATCTTAATTAACATGTTTTTAGTACCATCTTGTATCAACCACCTATACAAATCTTCTCTCTGCACTTATTACAACTTTCCTGTAGCTCAGTGGTAAGAGCATTGCGTTAACTACGCAAGGTTGTGGGTTTGATCCCAGGGGATTGCATAGGATAACGCAATGTAAGTCGCTTTGGATAAAAGCGTCTGCCAAATGCATACATGTAAATGTATTAGGTACTTTTCCATCCTCACAGACCCTTTGACCTGATTTAACCATAACAGACACAGCAATACAGACTTTTACATGAGGCAGAGGAAAATCTCCAACAATCTCTTGTCAGCTGTTCTCCAAACTCATCAGGCATTATAGGAGAAGACTCAGAGCTGTTATCTTGAAAAAGGAGATTGCAAAAAGTATTCAATAAAAGAGGGCAAATAATTGTTCCAAACCTGTTTTGGAGAAAAACATTTTATTTCATAATGTGATTTTCCTCCCACTTTCAATTCTTTTACTTCAATAAAAGGTTAGATTTTTATATCTAACTTTAGCTGTCAATCATGACGTTACACCACCGCATCACGTAACTAACTAAAAACCAACTTATTTTTGAAACAGACACTTGAACTTACATCAGCGTGATAAAAACGACAGCAAATGAAAGAAACCACCTTTGGAAAAAAGATATTTGAAGTGTAATTTAATTGTTTAGTTGGTCTCACGTCCCGTTGAATAACACGGGGAGGCGGGGCTTATGACCTATACTAGGACCAGTCACCGGGGGGCGATCGAGACGTTTTGGCTTCACTTTTCAGGGCTTGTGCGGCACGCTTGATTCTGACCAGCACTTTATTAGTTATGTGAAACAAAGCTAAACAATGTTACTCACCTATCGAGAAGAAATAAAGCAACCTCTGCGTCTGATGTTAGGCCTTTCTGCTCCTTGAGTTCTCTCCAGCGCTGGTAAGCTTCTCCGATATTAACACGAGTTCTACCTCTTGCCTGATCGTAAGCCTTCTTTTTAATTTTAAGTTCTGCATACATTTTCCTCTTTTGTTTTTAATCTGCCATCTCTCTTTCTGTAGTCGTACGGCTAATGTCTGTGCTGTGTGCACTGAGCTCTCTCTACTCCCCATCCTTCACGCCCCTTACTGCTGATTGGTTACAAGTGTGTTTTGGTAGTCGGTACACAGTTTTTAAAATTGTTTTTCAAAAACTACTGATCCCACCTTTAAGCATCTTCAACAGATCTGGTAACAGACACTTTGACA
Source organism: Leuciscus idus (assembly GCA_021554675.1). NCBI lineage: Eukaryota > Metazoa > Chordata > Actinopteri > Cypriniformes > Leuciscidae > Leuciscus > Leuciscus idus. Next base: position 24,056,391 of record CM038631.1, read on the forward strand.
TGGAAGTGAGTGAAAGTGTCCACTATTAATCATATTTAATGTAAATGTTAATGTAAGTTCCCGTGAACCGGAAGTTGCAAACGACTTTTCTCCAGTGCTGTGACGTATTTCCAAGTGAAACAGAATATTGAATAGAGGGCAGGGTTTTACTTTAGCACTTGTCCTCTCCATCTCTGCTCATAGCAGACTAACGGTTTCAGGGGGGTGGTTAAGCATTTGCAACCCAAGCCGTCAAACTGCCGTCATCAAAAAAGGAATGCCATTCCAGACCGGAAGTAACTTTTCAGATTTTGATTAAAGATTACCACGCCAAACAATTTTTTTCTGGGTATTAAATTGCACGGATTAATTGTTCACCACAAGACTAGTAATATGCGCTAACAAAGTAAATAGGGTCAATTTTGAGTTCATGTCGACTTTAATGTAAAATTTGGTGTCGATGAGATTCGCACAGCAGCTCAGAACGCAGAGAGAAACCAGCGCACATTTCACTGAAGTCTATATTGATCAATGCATTTGAAACATGACTGCAAATATTTTACATTCGCGTTTCCTAATTTTGCATGCATAACATGTGACAATTCAAATGCTTGAAATATAACACATATATTTTCTGGCCTCTTTTAACTGAATTTATCGATTAAAATTAAGAACTTGACATATATGATGATGTATATTTAATAAGGTTTGAAAAAAATGCACCTGGAAATCAATTTATAGGGGGAAATATCACCTCTTAATTGAAAAGTTTGTTTCTGTTGCTGTCAACATTGTTTTTGGAAGTTACATTACAAATTCAGTTAGCTCAAACATCTGAGGGGACACTACAGGTGCTGTTTGAATAGCCATGATGCTTCTGTGCACATATAGACACTGCATGGCGTGAGATGCATGTCTCACTAGCTGCGATTACATGAGGGCCTTTTGTTTAATTTAATCCTGAATAATTCCAATTGATGACTAGTGATTAATCAGTATCTAAGAGCAGCATCTATGAAATATGCGTTATATTTCAAGCATTTGAATTGTCACGTGTTATGCATTCAAAGTTAGGAAACACGATTCACGAATGTAAACTATTTGCAGTTGTGTTTCAAGCGCATAGATCAATTTACTTCAGTGAAATGTGCGCTGGTTTCTCTCCACGTTCTGAGCTGCTGAGCGACTCTCATCGACACCAAACACAAGCTATCAGCCTCACCCAGAGCATCTACATTAAACGTGATTAATAGTGGACACTTTCACACTCTTCCATGTCATAGTGTCTGTTATCTGATCTGTTGAAGATGCTGTTTCTCTTCATGTGTACCAAGACATTTTAGATATCTCGACCGGATTTGGAACAGTTTGTTCCATGTCTGGAATAAAAGGTTACCATCTTTATTTTTTCACAACGGAGCTGAACCATTGACGCGCTAAAACACACATACCCAAATAAAACACGAAAAGAACAGTTTTCTGTTTATTCTCCCTCCGGCTCACGCTGGAAAGGTAATAGGTTGTATGCCCACTACAAAGTACGCACCCCGAACACAGAGCAGCTGGGCGGCCGGGTCCCTATCACAAAGTGGCCCGTCGCCAGACCCCTAAGACCCCCTTATTCAACCCCTAGCTATGCGGGCCAGGGCCTGAGAAGCCATCCTCGGGATATCAGAATGGGTGTTGAACAGGGGTCTCCAACCTTTTTTCATTTGAGAGCTACTTTTTAAAAAGGAAAGTGGCCGAGAGCTACTCATGTAATACAATACTTAAATCTCTTAAATAATGTCTCATAACTCTCATATTAACAACTATCAAAACTGTTTTAGACCTCTAAAAGTTTTTGTAGGCCTAAATATGTCACCCTTAAATGTCAGAGAAAAGAACAGAATCAGAGATTATTTTTTAGTTGATCATAACTAGAGATGAAATGGCATGAACATTTAATTTCATGATTATAGTGACAAAAATGATCATGGTTATCACAGAATCCTGTTAGTATAAATACTACACAATGAAATGAAATCAATTCACCAAGTTGTATGTCGAAAATCAATAACAAATAAAATTAGCATCAATATGCACTTTTTGTTTATATAAACATTAAAATAATAACATTAAAAATGAAAGCCAGATTTTAAAAGAGTGTCTTGCAACGTTATCTACTAACATGTACAAGTTCAAATCAAGTTTTGACAAAAAAGGTTTTATAAAAAGATAAACCTCGCATATTTCAGCCTTTAAATAATTTTTTATAAAAAGAATGAGTCAAAAATGATAAATTACTGACATTTACAATACACATGATTAGCTTATCTCTTATTATTAATAGATAATAAAACGAGGCTACTCGCTACAGTTTGCTCGCAGACCCCCGCGCTTTCTAGCCGTGGTCGAGACAACAGTGAGAAGCGACATGGCTCACGTCCTTCGCACCAAAGTGTTGAAACTGTTAGCAAAAGGGGCTGTGGAACCAGTCCTGTTATCACAGAGCGAGTCAGGCTTTTACAGTCGCTACTTCCTCGTTCCAAAGAAGGATGGCGGCCTCAGGCCCATCCTAGATCTCAGACAACTGAACAAAGCGCTGATGACACGCCCGTTCAGGATGCTGTCAACCAAACAAATCCTAGCGCAGATTCGCCCAGGGGATTGGTTTTTCTCAGTGGATCTGAAAGATGCTTACTTTCACATTCAGATAACGGCCCATTATAGGCCATTTTTGAGATTCGCTTTCTGGGGGCAAGCTTATCAGTACACAGTCCTACCGTTCGATCTATCTGTAACACCCTGTATATTTACGAAGTGCATGGATGCAGCTCTCACCCCCCTGAGACAACGGGGGGTGCGAGTGTTGAACTACCTCGACGACTGGAAGGCACAGTTAATAACTCACAGATCCTGGCTCCTCAGCCATCTAGAATGCCTAGGTCTAGATCAATGCTTCCAAAAGTACACTGTCTACCAGCCAGAGCATTTCCTTCCTGGGAGCAGTCATAAACTCTATACAAATGAGAGTGCGGCTTACGTCAGGGCGCACGCTCACCATTTAACGCCTAGCAGCATCGTTCAGAGCGGGCACTTACGCGCCTCTCAAGAGATTTCAGAGGATGTTAGGTCTCATGGCCTCAGCATCATCAGTACTCCAATTGGGTCTACTGTACATGCGTCCTCTTCCGCGCTGGTTAAAACCCTGTGTACTGGCCACTTACACATCAAAGTTAACCACGGCTGTATCAGAGCCCTGGCTCCTTGGAAAGCAGCCGGCTGGTACCAGTATGGGCGTGATTTCAAAGAGGAAAGTTATCTCGACAGATGCCTCCAACCTGGGTTGGGGGGCCCTTTACGAGGGCAGGCCCATCTCCGGCCTATGGTCGAGCCCGGAGAGGCGCCTACATATAAACTGTCTAGAGATGAAAGTGGTCGGTCTATCGCTGAAAGCTTTTCTCCCATATCTAAAAGGCCACCACGTCCAGTGGTGGACGAAGTACACATACCATGTACTTGAGTTAAAGTAAAGATACTCAAGGTAAAATATTACTCAAGTAAAAGTAGAAGTGCTGCCTTTAAACATTCACTTGAGTAAAAGTACAAAAGTATTTGCCTTCAAATGTACTTAAGTATCCAAGTACTATGATTTTTTTTTATGGTTATAATGTCCTATTATAATTTTTGTCACAAGACTCTTGCTTAACTCAGTCTATGTTAAGACTCTAATGTCACTCTTGGCACATGAATCTATTAATAAAATGACATTAATTAGTATATATATATATATATATATATTTGAATTGAGCACATTTTGTGTGTGTTTAATTTTGGAGGGAAGGGGACTGTTCCCATAAGGTATAATACATTTACAGTATTTAGTGTATATATATTTTCACGAGCGTCTATGGTCATAATTATAAAAATCCTAATGCTATGATACATTTACATAAACCTGCACAAAGTGTTTCTGCTACTCCCCAGAAAAAAATGCTATTATATGCAAGTACTTTTAGTGTCAACGTAATAACCAATGTTCATTATGCGTCAATATTTACAGATAATTGCTGCAATAATAGCTGCTGCTCTCTGCGCTGCTTAAAATCATTGGCAACGCGATTTGTTTGGAACTATTGAGAGCTACACGAATCACGTGACCGCGCGGCGGCGAGATCACAGTAGGCTTGTTCGACTTGAACCATCCGGCGCTTCACACTGCACAGACCAATCGGTGAATGACATTAAAATACCCCGAGAGCGATTAGAGAGTAGACGGCTCTGTATGCTTTTCAATCGCTCTCGTGATTTCACTCTATACTTTGATGTCATAAACTGATCGGTCTGTGCAGCGCCGGTTCAAGTCGAACAAGCCTAGTGTGTCGCAACCTCTTATATAGCCATACTGTCTATGGTCGCAACCGTCTATGGTCGCAACTCTCATATTTAACAGCTCTGGTTCGCGCTTAGTAGATACCTCCAAGGCAAGTTCAAAACAAAGCACGTGCACTGTACTGTGATTGGTGGCTCGTTTGACCAGTTAAGTTTTTATCCACTCATAAATAAAAAGGAACGACTGATTTTGAAAATGTAGTAGAGTAAAAAGTAAGATATTTGACTTTGAAATGTAGTGGAGTTAAAGTAAAAGTCTTCCCAAATTTAAATACTTCAGTAAAGTACAGATACGCAAAAAAGCTACTTAAGTACAGTAACGAATTACATTTACGTCGTTACTGTCCACCACTGACCACGTCTTGGTCCGGACGGACAACATGTCAGTGGAGTCTTATATAAATCACCAGGGTGGACTCAGGTTGAGAAACCTGCACACAATGGTCAAAAACCTCACACTGTGTTGGGGAACGATGTACAATCCCACCATGCTGAGGGGAGTGCATGCCAATTATGGCTCGTGAAAAAAACGTCAGAACTGGCAGTTTCAACCTGAAATTCCAAGAACACACTCCCCCTTCGGGTCACATACAGGCTATCAGTGACATTATTCCCTACGGTCACTGCCCAAGCTATAAGCCTCAAAGTGGCCTCCGAACAACGGAAGGCCTACCAAGGCCCCTCAAAGGCTTGGAACCAACAGCTTCCATGGAAGGGGTTCCTTTAAGGGAATATGGCCAGGGGGTCCGAAAGGAGTCCCATCCAGTCACTTTCTGAGGGGAACATAAAGTCAACCCCACCAGGGAGGCTGACCTGGTCAAAATTACTGACCTAGTCTTGCCAACAATCTTTGTGTTTTGTGAGTCTCTCACAAAATCCAATAGGGAAAAACTGCAATTAATGGCAGTAGTTCACTCACAAACCGGATCATAGAGATGGGCATCCTGGAGAGTAGAACTCAGCATAGCGCTTGTTAACCCTCTGGGGTCTAAGGTGTTTTTGGGGTCCTTGAGATGTTTTGACATGCCCTGACATTTGTGTTTTTTTCAGTTGCTTATAAACATATTAATGGCAAAGGTGTAATTACACTCTATTTAGCACAAACAGGGCAACCATAATATGTGAGCAACATGTATGTACATGTTTATATTTTTGAGAGAATAATGTTTATGCATGGTTATTGAAAAAACTAAAAATGAAAGTTTCTGAAATAAGGCCACAAAACACATACTAAATATGTGTCCACTACTGAATAATGCATTTTGTCGCCTAGAGTTTTTTCTTCAAAATATTTTGAAAATCATCCTGCCCAATCATTAACACAAAACAATACATTGATTTAAATTTTGTAAGACACTTTTTGTTTGGAAAGGCAATATGCGTGTGGGCGTAAACGATCCAACACCATCATGAATATTGAGTAGTTCACACCTGAGAATACAATGGCCCGCATAATTAGCCTTTCATTCAGGTGTGTCACTGAGCCACAAGAAAGAATGCAAGGACAAAATAAATAAATATATATATATAAAATATAAAATTGGTTCACAGTTGGAAACACAGTTGTTGTTTTTTTCACAAATTGTGCTTGCAAATTGTATAATATCCAAGGTAAACATTTCTAGTAATTGTGCAGTTAATTGTTCTCATACTGTATTTTCAGTAAGTTTTGGAATATATTCTCTACCCAAATGTGTGTCTAATAAAGCACAATAAAAATAATTTAAAGAGAAGGCTTATATTGACCTTTTAAGATTTTGTTCTATCCTTGTATATATATTTTTTGCTATTTTAAAGGACAAGTTCGGTATTTTACACTTAAAGCCCTGTTTACAGATCGTTTCTGATGAAATAGAACGGTTAAGATTAAAATTTGGACACATGCTGCTGTCCCGAGAATTGTAGGTTTCTTTTTCATCAGAAACGATCTGTAAACAGGGCTTTAAGTGTAAAATACCAAACTTGTCCTTTAACCATTTAAATTTGAACAATATTTCCAGTGTAATCTTTCTTTGTAAAAACTAAAGTATACATTTTATCATACTTATTTCAAAGTTAAGGATTCATTAGTTTGAATATAGCCTACATTGGAACAAACACTATAATAACATCTTAGTTGATGACTTTATTTTTGACAAAACATAAAATATATATATAGATGTGGCAGTATTTTACAGTAAAAACTTTATAATCTATCCGATTTTTGTAGTCGATTTTTTCTCATCTCAGTATAGCAATAGAGTTTGGTAAAAGCTGTTCATTCATTCACAGACAGAAACGCGATTCATATTTAAACAGTCTTTTTGCGTGTAGCCTACAGACACTATTGCGATTAGAACAAAGCAAATATTGAACTGACCTATTCCTCAGCTGGATCTGTTGCTCCTCGAAATGAAACTTCCAGCACTTCTGAGGTAAATTTTCCAGGATTATTATTAAGATAGTATTATTCCTCACAGCGTCGTAAAGTACATGAGTCTGAAAGTGAACTCGCGGTGTGTGTTATCCAGCTGATGTGGGCGTTCACAGATGGGCGTTCACAGCATGGATGCCTCAGATCATTTGCGTTTGAATAGCGCGCGCTCTCCGTGGGCGGGGTCACATTAAAACTTAATGAGATGAGATGAGAACGACTGACATCTCTCTTTTCATACATATTACATAAACTGAGAATATTTGTTTTTTTATATAAAAATTACTTAATTTAAAAGAAGAGAATTCAAGCTTCATGCCTGTGTGTCTGTATGCCTGTTTGACTGAGTATTCGCTGAGTTACGGTTCATTTTTGGACGCGTTTCAGAATGGACTTCACTAACAGAGAGAAAGCAGATCTCACATCATGTTTATTTTTCTTTATTTGGCGAAAAGCACAACAGTTTGTTTTTATTGTGAGTATACACAAAATAAATACACACTTAACAGGATCGATTGATGTATATAACACAAGTATGTAAGATCAAAATCAACTGAGTATTTTGAGTCTCTTTTGCACTGATAAGGAAAAAAGCGAGCAGATCACGCCGGCGTGATTGCCGACCTCAGGGGGTTAACCCTTGCAAACGAGGTGAGTAACTACTCGATCCTGGATCTACAAAGATCCAGTGCTTCAAAGCCCTGTGGAGGCTGGTCACTCTAATAAGGGGGGCAACACCAGCTCTTGGGCTGGCCTCATTCCTTCGACCTTCCGACCAGACTTAGGGAGTTAAGTATTCAAACAGAGCGATCCTCAGATAGATTCTGGAACACTAAGTATCAACCTGATAAGTACTGACCAGGCTCTGGGCTAAAATCAGGAAGGCTTCATGGGGCCTGCAACATGATATTTAATGCTTTTGTAATGCTAAGCATCCAACTCGTATGGGGAGCCGCCTTCAAGGAGGCCTGTTAAGGCCTAACTACTTGATAGCAAGGATGTATGCAAAGCCTAGGTGCTCTCACAGACATTTCTGTGAGCCTGGTTATACTTATTAACAATGCCAACAGGCAGTGTACTTAGCAGAAGTGCTATCAATCCTTTAAAGCAAGGAGAGTACAATCTTACGCTACCAGAGTTTCGAGGAGGCCTACCTACTGAGGCCTACAGCTTCGAAAGTCATGGGCGTCAGTGCTTTGGCTCTAAGGGAGCATACTCAACCATCCCAAGTGGGAGGGAGTCACTAATCTGTCTCTACCTGAGCCTGGGTGGTGAATGGTGATAACATACGAGCTATGGGTAGCAAAGTACTCTAATTAATGACCCTAACAAGGGGAGCAATATCAGCATGATCCTGAAGGATGTTTCAGGGTCGAGGCCTATTATCTTGTAATTTTACAAGACAGATATTATATTTCTCTACTAAACCCAAGGGAATGGAGACCTCAGTAAGTGGCCAACGACATTCAACCCTATGACTTGAATTCTTATATTCAAGGGGCTCAGCAGAAAAATCCTTTTTTAACTGAAGGCCTTGCTGCCAGCTACCACACTCGATGCTGTAAAGGGCGGAGGCCTGAGCACACTGCTCTCTAGAGAGAAAGACCTGACAACACCCATAGATATCTGCATGTGAGGCTTTTTGAAGGTAGCCTGCTACCTATGCTGCTATCTACCCTGTTACACCACTAGCATTTACACCGAATGCAAAAGGCGGGCCTTGGCAGACGACTCTTGAGTAAGAGGAGGCTAGTACTAGGAAAAAATTGATTTACAGGAATAAAATCTCCTGATGGTCTAAGGAACCTACACTCAGATACTGAGAGGCTTGAGGCGAGAATGCTTAGAAGACCGCCGCCAAAAATCCTAGATCCTAAGCCTAAACCACATATCGAGGCGGCCCCATGAGGGCTGGCACATGAATATTATATGTCTGAAGTTCAGAGTTATAATCTCAAAACGACTCTCAAAAGTGAGAGGAGAACTACTGCTCTAGTATAAGGTGGCTATCAAGGTGGCTTGACGAGGGACAAAGCTTGATTCTGTAGTTTTATCTGGAGCTTGACACAGCAGTGGCCTCCGTAGAAAAACTCCCGATAGGGAGGAAGCCATCTCACGCAGAAATGTCTGTTTGATGCTCAGATGAACAGTGGCCTGACTAGAATTTTTTTGTATAATACGGCCAACCTGCTCACTACCACAGATTGGCACTACCCACCAGAGTCCTGCACGGGTCCATTTTTGGAGACCCGCCCCCGCCCGTACCCGCAAAGTTCAGCACCAGATCCGACCCGTCACCCGTGATAATAGCAAAATTAAATCCGCACCCGCCCAGACCCGTTAATATTTGGCCCGTTACCCGACCCGTGCCCGCGATAAACCACACAGGTGACGCGTTCATGTAACATAAGGGTGCGCTGCCAATAACGCACCTAAAAGCTGTCACAAAGAACTGGGAAAAGTAATGATTATTAATAGGCCTGTCAAATATATCAATGAGACATTTCAATTGTTTATTAATAAGCAAGTGTTTTCTGTGTCAAAGATGACGATGCTGACTCGCGATCTTCGCAGTAGTGAACGCGCCAGAGAGAAATGCACATTTCATACGGATTATAAGCAGAGAACAGTCTGTTTTCTTTCGTTTTGAATTGTTTTGTTTAAAAGTACACATTTCATGCTTTTCTATTTCTCAGGTCTGTGAGGCAAGTAGCTTATACGATGAGTTTCGGTTCATTTAAGAGACGATCAGTTCACGCGCGGGCGCCTCCGGCCGTGTCCTGATTATATTGCCTGCCTGCTATATTCTTATGTATTAAATCCATGAATTTGGTAGATGAAACATTGATTAAAATTAAGATACAATTAATACAAAACGAAATTCACTTTAAAGAAAGGCTTAACAAACTTAATGAAGTGGTCAAAATCATGTCTGCCCACTCCATTTGTCTCACGATATTCGGGATCATCTTATCTCATTCATGCTTTTCACTTTTCATATAATCAACATGAAATAAAAATAAAAAAGTATATTATTTTATTTAAACATGAATATGAAACTAAATCGTTTTTTAATGACTGGGCTACAGCACATAGGCCTATTAGCTTACAGTACAGAGAAATTTAATGTCGCAACTTGGTCGGACTAAAAAGGGAGAAAAAAATAAAATTGGGTCGGTCCTAAATTGACAGGGTCGGTCGGGTTACGGCAAACAATAATATTTTTACTAAAACACATATTTGCGTATGTGTAATGCTGGTAATTTAGACATACGAAATATTGCACATATTTTTCATCCGCTACCCGCCCGCAAGGAGTTCATTATCCGCCCGCGTCCCCGCCCGTGAATTTTAGGAATGTCACAATCCACCCGTTTTAGCCACTTTTATGCGGGTACCCGCGGATACCCGCGGGTACCCGACCCGTTGCAGGACTCTGCTACCCACTATATAAGCCTGACGGCTCTAATCAGAGGAGGGTATGCATAGCCTACCTATATATGGGAACTTCAGGACCCTATTTCTACTCCTATAAAAATCCTACCTAACACACCCCTTAATATTTTCTAACAGGGAACCGAGGTCTACTGTACAACCTTACTAAAAAACTCTCGTAAAGGGAGGAGACCTACAGAGCTCAACCTGCTGCCCGTAGAGTGATGGCCTAAACGACATTCACAAAATGGAGGCCTATCACCATAAAGAGCTTGAAAGAGCGCACCTACTATCAAACCCGATGCCAGACCTACAGATGGGTTCAGAATCCAAATTGAAGGAATCACTCACTTCAGAAGGCGACACTGGTGCATCGAGAAGAAAAGCTTTCTTTCTCCCCAATGCAATCCAAGTTCAACCACAGATGCCTTTCCCTGGCCACCATTGCCGCCATCGAGTTCCTCCAATCGCTGCGGCTGTTTGTATGGTTGCCCTGAGAGCTAATCTGTAGTGCGGTGCAGCTCGTTTTCACTGTGTCAGGGGAAAGACCCCGACCTTGGTCCAAATCTTTCAGCAGATCAGCGTGGTATGCTTGCAACACAGCCATTGTGTGCAAGGCATCACCAGCCAGACCCGCCATCGCGTATGCCCTGCCTTTTAAGTGCGATGTTTGTTTAAAAGGCAGGGCCAGAGCACTTAGTAGCCGTGTTTCCACTGTTGGGTCAGTGCGAGCCAGGGCTTTAAACGGGCCGTGCTGTGCTAAAAGCCTCGGGCCTGAAGCACAGAGCCCAAAACACACTGCGTTTTATAAAATAATATAAGTTTTAAATATAAAATAAAAAAGGAAGTTTTATCAGAAAACTAATCAGAAAGAAATCACTGGAAACTAGCATGATCGCAAAACAAACATGATAAAAGCGACCGTTTGCTGGCATTTTTGTTGTTTACTTGAATATTTAAAACCTAAGAATCGATGTTTTACCACAGGTTTACAATAAAAAGTGATACATTGATCATTATGAATTAATTTGTGTCAAAAGTGCACATTAGTCACACAGAAATAAAGTGGTTTACCGTTAGGTCTATTTCAAAAAAGAAAGAGGACAGACTTACTTAGTCGCATCTGTTTCTCTTTATTTGGTAGTTACAGGACATATTTACATCACATTTAGAAAGAATGATCATTTCTACAAATATGCCACCAAAAATACGACCTGAGGAGCTTTAGCACTCTCTCCCAGTAGGCTATACAGTTATATTTTCAGTCAGAGAAACAGAGGAAGCTCCCGCAAAAAAAGTTGCTTTATTTTATGATAGTCCGGTATAAAGAGGCTACTGACAGATAAAATAAATACATTATTGTGATAGCCTTTATGATTTGTCTGATTTATGAATTGTCAGCATTCATATTTACAATGTTTACTATGGTAATGGTTAGCATGCATAATCTTTTGCATCGCGTATAAATATTTCTACCTTTCTGGAAAGAAATCGTTCGTAAAGTCTGCCACGAGCGGTCTCTTCCCTCAGGAGCTCCTACGGCAACAAAGCCTCGCTGAATGCGTTCCATAACACTCACAACTCATCATACGCGGAGCAGGGTGGCTGTGAGGGTTTGGGTTGTAAATCTTCTTCACCCTCGCAAAGCATGCTGGGAACTGGAAATCTGTTGTAACTCATTCCGTGAATGTGTGTGTATGTGTGAACTTACATTCACATTTATATGGGTACATGTATGTGCAATTTAAAGTATGTACACAATAAAGGATAAAACCTTGTGAATATTACATGTAATGCTATTTTTGTCTTCATTTATAAATATTTTAAATGTATTAATATAAAGCCATACATGGTCAATGCATATATTGTTCTTGAGGGGCGGTAATTGAGGTTGAATCATAAGACGCTGTCAAAGGTTGTACATTTACAAATGTACTAATTCTGATGCTTTCGATTTTCTCAGTGAATAAATTCATAAAGTCATTACTACTAAACTGTAATGGGATATCTTGTTCAAGTAATGAATGTTTATTTGTTAATCTAGCCACATATAAAAACCTTAGATTGTTTTGGTTATTTTCTATGAGTTTGCGGAGATGCTCAGCCATGGCTGCTTTAGAGTCTTTTTATAACGAGAAGTGCTGTCTTTCCACATGATTCTAAAGACCAAGTGAGTTTATCTCCATTTGCGCTCTAGATTACGAGTTTCTCTCTTGATAGCATAAGGTAGTACTTTTGTTCCATTGTACAGTAATTTTCTCTCTGACCTTTTTTAATCTGATCGGTGCAACAGTTTCTAATGTACTAGAGAAAATGGTGCTCATACTGCTAGTCATTTTCTCTAGTTCATTTGTGTGTTTGGGTACACTGAGCTCTGATGCGCTTGTCACCATTCAGGGTACCTGCGCAGCGACATTGAGAACACAAGCACCAGGAAAGCAGTGACAGTGCACCTAACCTTTTAACTGAGGTTTTGAATGATTTGTTCTGATGACACATTCTTATTGGACATAGGTAAGCAGCTACTTCAAGATCATTTTTTAATTGGGTTGATAGGAAAAGATACCCATGTCATCACTAATGTCTGTTTTGCTTTTGTGATGTTTCCACATTATAGTAATTATCATGCAAAGTTTTCATGATGGAGGAGGCTGTTCTCATTTGCCAAAGAGTGCCAAAGCTCTGTAATAAACAGTTTTCTCAGACACACATTAATCTTTCATTCCTTCATTCCACATATTGTTTTGAAACTTTCCTTGTCTTTTCAAACTGAGTTACATTCAAGGAGCAACTGCCTCCTTACCTGTTTTAGTAACATTGCAAACATGCATGTGCTGTTAAATTTAAATATATTTACTTAAAATCTCAGGAGACTTAAACATTTTTTTTTTTTTTTTTTTTGGTCAACTTGAGTTTGGCTGACAAAAAAAAGTTGGCAATCCCTCTTACAATGTTGAAGATCAGAAATTGTGCAACATGCCTTTGTTTATCATTGTATGTATACTTGAGGAAAAACACATCTTGTGTTTTGCTTAACATATTTTGATGAGTTAAAGTAATGTAAAAACATATGTTGTCATAACATAATTTTTTTTTTACAGTGCACACCACTATGGATCATTAAAGGGTTAGTTCACCCAAAAAGGGAAAATTATCCCATAACGTACTCGCCCTGTATATAACTTACTACTTCTTTCATCCAAACACAATCGGGGTTATATAAAAAAAATAAATTAAAAAAAAATCCTGTTTCTTCCAAGCTTTATAATGGGTGTGAATAGTAGCTAAGATTTTGAAGCCCAAAAAAGACCACCCACTGGAACCAAATATTTCAGGAACCGAATATATTGTAACACCGGCAACCCGCACACGTCACTGGAGTCTCAGCCAATTAGAGCGCGGCAAGGTTTTAAACCGCTGTTGCTGTTCTATTTCTATTTCAAACATCATCTTTTATAATTTTTTTGATCAACTGAAGTGGTTTAGTCTGTGTCGATGGACTGTGTATTAACATCTTCTTGCCTTTAATCGTAAAATCTCCTCAATGGGATCCGATGAAAAGGGTGAGTTTGTGCTGCTGCCTGATGATAACCATTTGTTTGCGTTAGCTGCATGCTAGCTGGTTTGAAGTGCCACATTATTTATATGTTATGTCTGTGTAATTTAATGATCAAAATCATCTTCAAATAAAAACATTTTCAAAAGGCAGTTTGTAAACTGTAATGTAGTAATAAACCCTTGTGTTAGTGATGAAACTCATATCAGCCTGTCAAACTACAGGACAATTATGTTAGTTAAAATATGGGATTTTTTTTATACTTGTAAGTTAGTCGAATAAATGTTAAAATAGATAGTGTCGGACAGTATAATCAGAGATTGAAATAAGCTTCATTTAACTGACGAGGCTGGACGGCGCGCTGTAGAGCGCCAAACATAGCCTAATTCTGAATGGATGGATGGATGTGTGTGTGTGTGTGTGTGTGTGTGTGTGTATATATATATATATATATATATATATATATATATATATATATATATGTGTGTGTGTTCATAATATATCTCTCTGTATTCATGATCTGTCTCTGTATTGATGCAGCAAACTCCTTCGTCTGGCCAAAAATTACAAGATAAAAGATACACTATGTTTGAAATGTTTTATGTTCTGTTTTTGTATAGATTGGGTGGACGTGGCAAACAACGTTTTGTTGAAATGTCACATTAACCTGAGGCTGGAACGGATCTCGGAGTGTGATGCAAATGTGTTTGTGGCTTTGTATGAGGCGATCTTGGGAGAGAAAGTTCCAGGTATTCTCGTTGCTTCAGCCCTGTGCAAAACATTTCTGGCAGGGTTTGCGTTTTTGCCCTCCAGCAATAATGCTGCATTCATGTGCCATCGGAAATGTCATACTTTCCACTTCTGAATTCGTGATTACGATCTCATCGCCTTCAAATTTGGACTTGAGAGAGTGTTCATGTCCATTTAAAAAAAAAAGTAAAATAATTAAAACACTGGTAACATTATACTATAATTCCGAAAGCACGTGAAGGCAGCATAAGTCTGACGCTCTCTCTTCTCTCCTGAAGAGTTATGTTATGTTATACAGTGTGGGTATAAAAAGTCTACACACACCTATTAAAATTACAACCCTTTGGGAGGCAAACAATTAATCCATGTAAAATCATGTAATATTTTTCAACATCTAAAGCAAAGAAAAATCTACAATTATCTTGTTACATAAATGTGCACACCCTTTCATAATGGGGCATGTTTTTTTTCCCATAAAACTCTTACTATAAAAGATAGTTATTGCTATCCTCTTGCCATTTAAGTGTTGCTGATTAACCCTGAATAAAAATCAGGGGCCGTATTCACAAAACATCTTAAAGGTACAATAATAAAAGTTAAAAAAATCCAAAAACCACTGACACAGTGTTATATATTTTGTTCAATTGTGTACTTGCATTATCCTAAATGTTTTCAAGAATTTGTAAATTCAGAGAAATCCACAATTTTAAATAGTGCCCGTCACTTGTCGCCTGTCAATGACGTAATATCTGCATTATCCCTGGTTTCTGCTTGTACTGCCATAGTAACCATGGCAACAGCCGTGGACAACTGCGTAATGTCTATTGGCATGCTGTTGTTTCGTTCAAAACATGGACCATGCAGACTTAGGGACAAAAGGAGAAATAAAACGACGACCAATATCGGCGTGGCGTTTTCGAGATGCCAAGAGCTTTGCGACAACCCTCGACTTGACAGAGACGCCGCTCCTGCATGTGCTTTATTAGACAGGTGAGCAAATGTACATAAAAACATAAATTAATGTTATATAGCTCAACATGATGAAATGTTAGAATATGATAAGTATGTTATTCTAATGTTGATCTAGCTTACTGCTAATCTCGTACAGCCAACAAACACACTCAACACACTTCAACACACTCAAATGCAGTTTAGTATGATAGTGTGTAGACCTAGTGAAACAGCGCTGCGTTACCTCACAATTTAATTTCGTCAAATAAACTGACCTGTATGATAAGTAATTCAGGACTTGCAGGTAGTTTGGTAGAATGAAATGTCCTCATTCCTTCATATCCACCAGGACTCGTGTGTGGCGCTGCTATCTCTCTCTAATTAGCAATTGCGCCCTGCTTCATACCACAGTCATGTTAAAAAACATGAATATATTTACTCATCCACAACCTTATTTACCCATAAACATTATTAGATCCATCTGCATGACGACAAGTTCCATGATTCCACGCTCATTCACTGCATCAATCTACGCCTTTGTTATTGTTTTGAAGAGGTTAGTGACCCCTAGTGGCGAAAAAATACATATTGTACTTTTAAGGCTAAAAGTAGCGCCTAACTTGCCGATTTAGGAGAAACTCTTAAAAATAATGGGCTTGTCAGTCTGAATTGTAGGAATCCTAAATTTTTGCTCTAAGGCCGCATCACCAAAGCGTGCTCTGCTGAAAATGCCTAGCTGTGGGCGCTTGAGAGCGTTTTGGCTGCGCAGCATTTTTTTCAGTTGAGACCATGGACTGAGATGCTTTGCTTGTTATGATACGGAATATCCGCGGAAGGGTTACTAATATCTCATTTCACAGATAGTTTGTTTCTGTGTTGTTTCTATATAAAAATGTCGATACAATGTAAAGTATTTGGTCTGGCTCTTGTTTGAAATTATTTTGTTCCGTTTTTATGCTTGTTGTTGTCATCTGTTGACATTGTACAAGCAGAATGTGACGGTTGGTCGGCGTGGTATTTGTCCTGCCCCTCCTCCACTGTGATTGGACGGCTGGGTAAAAAATGACAGTGATGAGCGCTGCGTTTTACCCAAAGTTGAAAATTTTTCAACTCTCGGCGACCGGTAAAACAGCGCTGAGTGCTCAGCGCTTGAGCGTTAAATACATGCTCAGCGTCTCGTTACGCTCATGGCGTTATAAAAACGTGGCGCTCCCATTGAAAACAATTGGAAAAATACGCTAGGCGCGTGAAAAAACGCTTTGGTGGACACAGGGCCTAAGTGTATATCGCAAAGCATTTTAGCGCTAAAACCAGCTCCTAAATCTCTGAAAAGTTAGGGGTAGTCAAGAGGACTAAAAGGTGCGTTTCAGAACAACGCGCGGTCCGCACTAACATTAAACTTTGATGTCAAGTAGGGGGCCACAAAATATCATTGAGGGCCGTGAGTTTGAGACCACTGATTTAGATGATTTAACAAGTTTAGCGAATTCTTCCTCTTCTATAGCAATGAATGAATAAAAAATGTCCTTAAGGAGACTACAATGCACTGCCTGATGCGATACTGTAGTAGACGGTTGCATGGTTATAATTTTCTCCCTGATATTGTCAATCTTATAAGTGAAGAAGTTCATAAAGTCATTACTGCTGTGCTGCTTGGAAACTTCTGGGCTTGAAGCTTTATTTTTTGTTAGTTTAGCCACTGTTTCAAATAAATACCTAGGGTTTTGTTTATTTTCTTCTAATAGGGTTGAAAAATAAGCAGATCTAGCAGCTTTTAAGGCCTCTCTGTATGCAATCGAGCTCTCTTTCCATGAAATGCGAAATACCTCTAGTTTTGTTTTCTTCCAGATGTGCTCCATTTTTCTGGCTGCTCTTAAGGGCCCGAGTGTGCTCGTTGTACCACAGCGTTGGACTATTTTCTTTAATCTTCTTTAAGCACATCGGAGTGACTGTGTCTAAAGTGCTGGAAAAGAGAGAGTTAAAAGTTTCTGTCGCAATATCGAGTTCTTCTAAGCTATCTGGGATGCTGAGATGATGGAACTGATCTGGAAGATTATTAATAAAGCAATCCGCTTTGCAGCCTTGGCTAAATGAAGTTTACACAAGACTAGATAATGATTAGTGGTTGACCGATAATGTTTTTTTGATTGCCGATGCCGATATCTTAGAGAGCAGGATGGCCGATATAAAGCCGATATTTTTATTATATACTTTATATTTATTTGAATCAATATTTTATAAATTTTAAATAAATTAGAAAACAAATCTTTAAAATAAACATGCTTATACTTTAGATGGCAACTTCTTGAATCTGCAATCCTATTACAGTATTTTTCACAAATAAAGTAGGCTAATTGTTTAAAAATATATGAATATGTGAATAAAAAGGAAGTAAAAACTGTAACATTGCACAGTAATCTGGTAATATTGTGCGCACTGGTAATCATATTTTTTCAAATAAAGACAAGGTAACGCTAATATTACCTACTGCACACAGTGAAAACGATATGAATATGACACAGTGGGCAACTGGATATAGCACAGCATATTTTAAAATGAAGGATTTAAAGTTTTTCGATCACGTCTCCTGTAAAGCTGATCTTCTGTTTGCATTCACTCACTTCGCACAGACCGACCGTCACTCGCAGTAACACGTTTATGCAGGCTACAAATGCACACTTCACAAGATATCACAGCTGGATTCCATTAAATCTGCAAGGTTTGTAAAATTAAATGTTTATTAGATATTCAGAGATTTGTTTAAATGATGTAGATGCGCATTTGCTGAATGTTGACAGTAAATGAGAAAGTATTTTAGCCTAATTGTTTGCCTTTTCTGTAACAAATAATATAAAAGCAACACTTTACTTTTTCCGCATACCATTTACTTTCTTTACCAGTTCTGTCTAACAAAGTATTAGATATGACTGACAGAGATCGTAAATGAATGAAGACGGAGAATGTGAGTGAGCGCTGTGTGATCAGGTGCTGCTGTTCTCTTCTCAGGCACTGGTGTTCTCAGCGCCGCCCGTCAAAATAAAAGTCCGGAGCGCCGTCAAATAAAAGTCCCGCTTCCAACACATCTGCCAATCAGAAAAACTTATCGGCCTTGGCGATATATCGGTCGACCACTAATAATGATCTGAGATGTCTTCGCTCTGCTGCAGAATTTCAACGGCATCAACATTGATTCCGTGTGATAATATTAGATCTAGAGTATGATTATGACAATGAGTAGGTCCTGACACGTGTTGTCTAACTCCAATAGAGTTAAGAATGTCTTTAAATGCCAATCCCAATGCATCTTTTTCTTTATCCACATGTATATTAAAATCACCAACAATTAGGACTTTATCTGCAGCCAGTACTAACTCTGATAGAAAGTCAGCAAATTCTTTGATAAAGTCTGTATGGTGCCCTGGTGGCCTGTATACAGTAGCCAGCACAAATCTCAAAGGTGATTTATCATTTACACTGACTATATATTTATATATTAAAGGGGTGGTAAAACACCTTTTTTCGAAGGCTTGATTGTGTTTGTGGGGTGCACTGTAACGTGTTCATGCTTCGTTTTTAAAAATTCACATTATTTTTCACATATTTAACCATTATTCTACACTGCTCTGACCCTCCTTGTAAAAACGGTCGGATGATTTCCGGGTTCTATGTTTAGCATGCCTTTAGATAAACAATACATAAAAGCTATAATCAAAGAATAATTTACACTGATCACATAAACGACAACCACAAACATTCCAAGTTCGCTGCGCTGGTGATATTAAACAGAAGTTTGTATGTGTTTGTCGGATAAGTATGAATTAGCATTTAACAAACTGGTTTGTGGAGCCAAACAGCATTGTCCTTCGTTTACTTCCTTGCTACAACATACAATTAACAATACGAACTATAACAGGAAAACACATCAACGAAAAAATCATACTTGCAGCTTGTGGCTCGTAAACAACAGCTTCTGTTTATAAAGTTGGAACTGCTCCATCTTTCAGGACAAGCCGTTGTGCGAATCCTGCATTGAACTCGCGTAAATTGAGGAAGCTTTCTTCCGGAAAATGTGCAGCACAGAGAGCGACATTTGGATTATAATTATGAGGGACTGAGTTAAAAATAAATTGTAACCATTGCTCCCTAACTCCACCGTCCTTAGGAAGACTGAACAAAGTGGACCTGCAATCTGGGTGAAAATAACAGCGTTTCGACGGCATGGCGGCAACGACACTCTACTACCACAACAACTCTTCTCCAAAGCAACATCAAATGGCCTCGTCCCCTTTATTTATTGTGTTCCCAGAGGAGGGGTTTATGTAAATGTTGGGGTTAGTGATGTCACTAACCCTGGAGGAATGTCATGTAGTCCCTACCGGCCGTTTGCTGTAGTCCTTAGAAATTGATTTCTTTTAGGGATGCACCGAATATTCGGCCACCGAAAATGTTCGGCCGAAAATGGCCCAAAAGTGCATTTTCGGTTTTCGGCCGAAAGACTTTTATCACCGAAACAATACGGCCGAAATGTTGTGATGACGCAAACAGCAGATACCGCGACCTGCACGTGCTTGTCTGAAGCAACATATCTGCGGTGTGGACGTATTTCAATATATCTGAGAGTGACCCACAGACAGCGATTTTCAAAACACAGACATCCCAAGTCTTCCGGAAGTTCCGGGAGTCTCCCGCATATTGATAGCGGCTCCCTGATGCCCGCAAATTAGTTTAAATCTCCCGGAATCGCGAGCGAGCATGAGCGCGCATACGTAGCGCGCACGCGGCAGAGAGAGGGAGCGAGAGACCTTGCGTGTACCAGAGCAGCCGTCATTTCTCAGAGGTGTGTGTGTTTACCTTAGCTGTTTATGGTTTTTGCAACTCACGTCCATGAGCATATAGCTGCAGATATTATTATGGGCTATGGCAGTATTGGCCTAAATGCACATTGTTTTTATGAGAGAACATTTAATTTTTAAACCTTTCTGCAGGCCAGTAGGCTTTTACATTATTATTTAATGTACACATGAGTGGGGTCAAGTTAAACATTTAATTTTATATACTTTGCAATGTGCTAAATAAATATTTGCATACAATTTTAATTGATTTATTCTTTGAAACTTTAATATTAATTTATGCAATTGCAATGCCTTGATTTTAGTAAAGTTAGTACACAGTCATAGCCATAAATGCAATGGTACTAATAATTGGCATAATTTCTTTCGGTGTTTCGGTTTTCGGTTTTCGGCCTTGGTTTCCTCTTTTTCGGTTTTCGGTTTCGGCCAAGAATTTTCATTTCGGTGCATCCCTAATTTCTTTAAAAGCAAAAATCTCCCTTTGCTTTGAACTTTGAGCGTTGTAACTTTGCAGATGTTGTTTATGCTCAAACAGCAACATTACACACTAGCTAAAGTAAAAAAAGTGAAATCACATTCAACCACCCCTTTAAGCACCAACACTTCAAAAGAATTATATTTGAAACTAGACTTAGTAATTCTGAAAATATGACTATAAATTACAGCAACACCTCCCCCTTTGCCTTTCAGACGAGACACAGCCTCTATATGATGATATCTAGGTGAAAGAGGCTCTATGTGATGGGATTTATCTGACCTCGGTTTAGCCAGTCTGTCTGCTTCCTGACCTGAGCCCCAAGTCATGTTTGAGCTCTAAGACTATGTGCCATATTACTAGAGAGAAGAGCAGCACCATCCCATGAGGGATGAATACCATCTCTTTTTAACAGGTCAGGTCTGCCCCAAAAACTTTTCCAATTGTCTATGAATTCTATATTATTTTGCGGACACCACTTAGACAGCCAGCCATTGAGTGAGGACAATCTACTAGGTATCTCATCACTCCTGCAAACAGGAAGGGGGCCAGAGCAAATTACTGTGCCTGACATCGTACTTGTGAGTTCACACACCTCTTTAACATTAATTTTAGTGAGCTCCAACTGGCGGAGTCGAACATCATTCGTGCCGATGTGAATAATAATCTTAGAGAATTTACGATTAGCAGGCACTCTGGCTCCCGGCAAACATGTGATTATGGTGGCTGGTGTCTCTATTTTCACGTTCTGTGTAATAGAATCGCCAATGACTTGGGCACATTCAACAGGATTCTCAGTGGGTGTTTCACTGAGAGGGGAGAATCTATTTGAAGTTGTAATCGGAACGGAAGAGTGGTGTTTTGTCCCGCGACTACAGTGCCTCACCGTCACCCGACTACAGCGCCTCACAGTCACCCAATTGCCCTGCTGCACGGGCTCTACTACAGCCGGAACCAAACAATGTAAAGAGTTCACTAAGCTAGTCGCATCCAAAGCAGTATCTAAAGCCCTTACGCTCTTACAATTAACCTCGATTAAAGCTTGGATGCGTGCCTCTAGTTCTGAAATCTTCCCCGTCAGCTTGACTATCTCCCTGCATTTATCATATGTAAATCCTGTGTTGACGGTGAAGGCTATGCTAAACATGTGGCATGAAGTGCAAGTAACAATAAGAGGAGAAGATGACATGACTCACCGTGTTTGTTGACTGATCCTACTCACCTAAGTTGGTTGAAATCGTAAAAGGCGCAAGGAAAATAAAATATAAATAGAGCGGACGGATGGCACGTTAACAGGCTAGCGAATTACTAGCGTGTTGTGCTAGCAATAACGATTTAGATTGAAGCTAGTGATGTCAGGTTAATGTGTGATGTTGATTAAGTTATATTTAGCAGTATAAACGACAAGGAATGATAGTAAATAATGAATCAAAACAGAAAAATATGCGAAGCTTACAGACGCAAACCAACGCAGCAGCAGTGCAACGAGGCAGACAAGAGCAATCGATCGAAATCCTATGTCCTATGTGGTTATTTGGATAACCACAAATCCAAATCCCATCATAGTTAGTTAGCATGTTGACATCATCCATAGCAACGAGGTCAACTCCGCCCTTTCTCTAAGCTCAGATTTAGTATGCATTGAGACAGTTCTTCTCTCTATTTCTTAGTAAAAGTTGGTCTCAGCAGCTTTGTTAATGGGTTTTAAGAGAAGACTCATAACCAAGAACTTATACTTCTTCTTGGTCACATCTTATTGCTAAAGCCAAGGTCCACAAAGAGCTTAAGGATGTGTTGGGACCTCGTTGTGAAGAGGTACCAATCAGAAGCAGGGTACATAAGAATTTACAAATAAGGGTCTGTATTCACTCACTATTTTTTACTCTAAAGCCCAACTAAGTTTTCTCAGTGTGTTCTGCAAGGTTCCGCACAGTCGGCTGAATTTGGTCCTCGTCTGCTTTTTTTCAGCTGATTCGACATGTTGAATTGGTGTCGGGCTGTCGGTGAGAGAGAGAACTCTGATTGGCTGTTCAGCTTACTGAACTAGTCAGTGCACGAGAATAATAGCTAAACGGTGAGCAAAGAAGTCAAAACGGTACAGATGTTACGTCTTTTCTAATGTTACGTCATCTCACCTGAGTGTTCCTTGGCGAATATTTCAATATTAACATGAGCAGAGTGGAATAAAGAAAGTGTTTAGCAGGATTTATATTCAAAACGGTATAATAAGATAAGATATACTTTATTGTCCCCGAAGGGAAATTTGTTTTGTCCGTTCCGCGGTTTTACAGAGACAACACAAAATACAGGCAGATGGTTTTTGACCCCCATAATCTTCATAGCTGTTTTTACCTGACGGGCAATCTGTGATTTTGACTGTACTGTCAGGTTACCATACCAGGCTGTAATACCGTATTTTAAAATACTCTCTAATATTGCATGATAGAACAACAACATACATTTTTGTTCCACTCCATACAATCTAAGTCTTTGTAAAAAATGCATCCTCTGTCGGAGTCTGGAATATTTATGTGGTCCTTCCAGATCAGTGCATTATCGATATGTACACCAAGGTGCTTGTAAGAGCTAACCTGAGTAATGTGTAAATTGTTGATCACTACAGGCCTGGTATCGCCTATGGCTTTTGGGTCAAACACCATCTCCTCAGTCTTGGTCACGTTTAGCACAAGATAGTTGTTGTTGCACCACTGAACAAATTCCTCAATTTCTGTATGATACGCTGCTGGACTTTTATCTTTATGCATAAGGCAGAGGATTGCTGTATCATCAGAGAATTTAATAATATAATTGTCAGTATGGAGTCTAGTGCAGTCGTTAGTATACAATGTAAAAATGGCTGGAGAGCTGAGACAGTCCTGAGGGACACCAGTGCTGATTGGTCCGGGAAGCAGACACACTCTGTCAGTTCAAAGCTAGATTAAAGACACATCTCTTTGACCTAGCATTCACATAATACATTATAGACTTCTATAATTCAATGTTAGGCTGCATAGATTAGGTCAGCCGGAACCGGGAACACTTCCCATAAATCCTGATGTACTCGCTACATCATAAGAAGAATGGCATCTACGCTAATTTTAGTGTCTTTGTCTATCCCGAGGTTTTCTCGCAGCCTGCCGGATCCAGGCCGTATCCAGATCTGACGAAGGACCTTCGCCTGGACCCGATGACAACGCAGTGCTGAAGTGCCAACTAGTCTCTCCCTATGGAGGATCCCTTTACCACTCTACAGATAAAGCGTTGTCGGGAAAATTCGTTTCGCGTACCTACCCCGAAGTGACAAAATAAAATAAAATTCTGTATCAAAATTTATAAGGAAAGACCAGTACTTTGTTTAGGCTTGGTTTGTAGGGAATTACAAACCTGCGCACATATATTCAAACGCACATAACTATAGAACCAATTCTTAATGTGCATGTGAACGCCATCAGCGTTTATCACAGGTTCGCGTTTAAACTCTGTGTAGAGAGAACCGTGTCGTCTTAGCGGCCCCTAATTTAATAACAAATGATCGTTGCGACGGAAGCGAATCAATCAAAACTAACTTTAGCTGGAAAATAACCATTAAAGAACCGCTATAAAGCCAAAACAATCTCTGTTACCTTAAATTATACGTTTATCTCTGTGAAGCAGCTGAAACAATCTACATTGTTAAAAGTGCTATATAAATGAAGATGACTTGACTTGACTTGACTTGACTGATTGGCCTGGGCTCCGTAAGAGCATTATTCTCTCTAACCTGTTGAGTACGGTTTGTTAAAAAGCACACATGGTAAGCACGCACTGCTTTGTTTATGGTTTGTGTATCTGTAGCCTGCAGCGTAGGTTTCCCTTTTTGAATGATAGAATATAGATGAATATATCTTCAGAAATAGACAGTTGTCTCATTTACACGCAGGTGCAGAACACGCATTCTAGCTGACAGTCGGCTGTAGTTCTCTCAGGGTGTTCAAAGTTGACAACATAAAGGTACATTTATGTACAGGTAATATGTATTGAATGATAGAGAATAAAACATTGTGGTCAAGTTGAAAATAATGTCTTATCTAGGGGTGCAGTTTGTATCAAGGTTTTAAGCTCACGGATTCGGTATGTGCTATGTTCAGGGAAAAAGGACTACTGTCAAATAAAAATAAAGAAAATAAGAACAAATAATCTAACTACAAGCAACAGCCCAAATAAATACAATCGAGTAAAGATTCAAATAAAATAAACAGTGCTTTTTCAGGTATTAAACAGTAGTTTTCAGGTACAGAAATTGAATAAAGTAATGAAATGTATATTAAAAAAATTTGCATATAATCTTCACTGTATAAATATTAAAGGGATAGTTCACTCAAAAATGAAAATTGTGTCATCACTTACTCAACCTCGTGTTGTTCTAAACCTGTATGGGTTTCTCTGTTCTGTTGAACACAAAAGAAGATATTTTGAAGAATGTTACAGAAGTGATTCAGTCAAAATCATTGGATTTTACCTCATATTTTGAATGCGTTTGTTTTCACTTGTGGCGGGTTCAGGGAAATGGCCACTCGGAAGATAAGCAAGGTGAGGGAGTATTTTGAAAGCCTACACAAAACTTTTCAGTTTTCTTCTATGTCATGTCAAACTAGTGTATATAACAATTAAACTTGCTTATAGGCTTGTTACTACCGGTTATGAGGGACAAAATGGTTATGAATGAAAATTACTTGACACTTAAACTTAAACTGCAAAATATCTGTTTAAACGTTTAAGAAATTGGTCGTATACACATCCCTAATTCCGATACCGGTTGCAGATTTTATTTTCTTTAAGCAAATTTATTTGTTGTTTATTTGTTTTACATCCTTATGCATCGCTTTCTGCCAGGACTTTTACGTGCTTTTCTCAACTCAGTGAAGTGACGTCGGTGTCCGGGTTAACAGTAGCATGAGCCTTCAGGCAAGTGTTATTTAAATAAACTCCTGATGAACTTTCCAATGCCTCCTTTTATGAGTACAGAACCTATTTGTACTACTGTAGATGTTTGGTACCATCCTGGGCATTATTAGTGGGGTAATTTACGAGATACAAATTTGGAGCCATTAGCACCTGCACTAAGCCATCCGGCTGATTTCTCTAAATAAGCTCTAACTTTAAAAATGTTCAACCAAGGGAAAAAAGACTTCTGGGGGGTGTTTGGCTCGATGTCATGGTGCAAAGGACCCTAGGTTGATTACTCCGAACCATCCCTTTAAGACAGTCAGTTCCCTTTAGAGATAGATTCATATAAACCCCCATCCCCAATTCAATGTATATACTTTTCTTCCAATATTTTAGCCATCGTAAACTGTGAGCTTGCTTTGCCTGATACAGTATTTTCTCTGCTGGCACGTCTCTATTCTCCTCTTTGTGTCCGTCTTCAGCATGTTCAGTCTCTGGCCTGTTTACAGACTGGGAAATGAAAGTTTGAAGTATAGCTCGGCTAAAATAAAATGGCCATTGTGTTTGGAGCAAAAATCAGTTCCGAACTTCCGATTTATCGCAGATCTATCGGTGCATCTCTATTTATTTATTTATTTATTTATTTATTTAGCGCTTTATACAATATAGATTGTTTCAAAGCAGCTAACAGATTTGATGCAAACAGAGTTCAATTCTGCTGTAAAGCAGCTCTGTAGAAAATAGTGATGTCATTGTCCTGTTCAGTTCTCAAACATTAGTGTCAGTTCAGTCAAATCAATAATATTACTGAATATTATGTGTCCGTCAACTAGGCAAGAGGCGACAGTGGCAAGGAGGAACCCAAACTCCATCGGTGACAGAAATGGAGAAAAAAGAAAACCTTGGGAGAAACCAGTTTCAGGGGGCCGGTTCTCCTCTGGCCAAACGAACCAACATGGTGTGGTTATGATTTCAGGTTGCATTACAAGTCAGACTGTGGATTGGTATCATAATTCAGAATATTTCATCATAACTTTAGTTAGTGTTAAAACAAACTGTTCCTCTTTAATATAGCTAACTAAAAATATAGGAGTTGTGTTCCTCAGTTATTTTAGGTATATTTTACACGTAGTAAAATAAATTGTATGTGCTGCTTATAGATACCAGACAAAATAATTTAAGCGACAGATGCTCTTTACTCATCTCACTGGCACAAAAACAAATGCAGAAATTAAAGGAGTCATAACCTAGTATTACCTTGGATACCCACGCTCTATTATAGTCTTTCAGGCCCTTCTAAAAAAGAAAAGTGGAAAAAAAATAAACACAGAGCTCCTCTGACCCTTATTTCTGAAGGCATTATTGTCTCGCGAGATCTGATGCGATATTTTGGCTGTCGTGGACGGTCATTTTAATAATGCATTAATAATGCAAATGAGGGGCGCGTTGATTGGTGGCAGGAAGGAGGGGGGTTGACACCGCAGGTAACTTCAGCATATCATTCCAAAATGACATCATGGCGCAAGTTGTGAATGAACCCGACCTGGCCGCGACCTACGGAATTCAACCGTATGCACGAGCCAGACTCTGAACCTGAGCTGGAAAGGGAAGATGTAGAGTCGATGGAAGGACGTCTACATCAGGAAGGACGTCTACATCAAGATGTCTCTGAATGGTAAAGACAATCATTTTGACTGAGACATACATTATACCTTTTATTTAATGTAGATTACATTAACGGAGATGTAGTCTACTTTTTTTTTATCAGCTTACAGTGGTTATTGAGATCAACGTTTGCTATCATGTGGTGTTTTTGCCTTGTTTCACGTTGTGGTTTTTTAGACATTCAAATTTGTGAACGATTCCGGCGTAAAATGATTAGCACAGACACCTAACGTTAAGCCAGTGGGAAGGGTTGTAGGAACCGCGTCATTAAAAATGAATTTAATCCACTGGTCCCTGACAGCTTGGTCCGTTCTTGGGAGAGAAAACACATTTAAGTTACATGTTGATTCTGGCAGTCAACAACAGAGCAACTCACGTGTGCACTACGTTTCTGCATCTTTCGCGACTGAATATGAGGGGGAGAGGGGCAGGGCGGGCTTCCTGCAGCATAGGTCTGCGGTGTCCATATATGGTATATCCTGCCCCGTCTTGACGTCAAGTCGGGGCAGAAATTAAAATCTCGTATTTGAGTGCGCGTGCACGTGGGCTGGTTTACGAACCCAGGGGTAAACAAACGCTTCACTTTTAAATATCGGCTTCCCGGCCAGTGTATAATCGTTAGGCAATCATAACATACATTGATTCTCGTGGAAAAGTAAAAATTTCAGGTCATGACTCCTTTAATAGAAATATACTGGGGGATGGGGACTGATATCTTGGTTGGCGCTAGTCCCGAACAATAGATCTTGATGAGGGTACAGTGTTCCACCCATAAAAAGATGGCGATTTGCTAGGCTGCTTAAGCTAAACCACACCATTTTCTCTCGAACTGGCCACCGACTGAGCCTGGTTTCTCCCAAGGGTTTTTTGGGTCTCCTGATGGAGTTTGGGTTCCATGCCACTGTCACCTTTTGGCTTGCTTATCGGGGACACTTTATATTTGGCAATATTATTGACTTGAATGCAGCGCACTTTCAGTATTTTATAAGAACTGAACTGAGCTCGATGATGACATCACGGTTTTCTCCAGAGCTGCTTTATAGAGGAATATAACTCTTTTCATAATTGATGAATTTTACATAGTCATTGAACTGAACTGAATCAACATTGAACTGACCTCAGTTGAACAATGACACTATTGAATTTTGTTGCATCATTGAGTGTTACTTTTCTGTTTGTTACTGTAAAGCTGCCTGAAAACAGTCTGTATTGTATAAAGCGCTATTTAAATAAGGGTGACTTGACTTTAAGAGTGGAAATTTGCCAATTTTTTGAATGAAAGATCAAAAGGATAAACAATGCAGATTTATTTTTTACAGCCATTTTTTATCATATTTACCAGGGGTATGATTAATTCTGAGCATGACTATATATATGGGTGGGTGGGTAGGTAGGTAGGTTTTATTTATTTTATAATTTATCGTTTATCCTTTTGATCTTTCATTCAAAAAATTGGCAAAATCCTAACCTTTCATTTAAGTAAAAGAATTGAAAGTGGGGAGGAAATCACATTATGAAATATTCATATTTATACACTCACCTAAAGGATTATTAGGAACACCATACTAATACTGTGTTTGACCCCCTTTCGCCTTCAGAACTGCCTTAATTCTACATGGCATTGATTCAACAAGGTGCTGAAAGCATTCTTTAGAAATGTTGGCCCATATTGATAGGATAGCATCTTGCAGTTGATGGAGATTTGTGGGATGCACATCCAGGGCACGAAGCTCCCGTTCCACCACATCCCAAAGATGCTCTATTGGGTTGAGATCTGGTGACTGTGGGGGCCATTTTAGTACAGTGAACTCATTGTCATGTTCAAGAAACCAATTTGAAATGATTCGAGCTTTGTGACATGGTGCATTATCCTGCTGGAAGTAGCCATCAGAGGATGGGTACATGGTGGTCATAAAGGGATGGACATGGTCAGAAACAATGCTCAGGTAGGCCGTGGCATTTAAACGATGCCCAATTGGCACTAAGGGGCCTAAAGTGTGCCAAGAAAACATCCCCCACACCATTACACCACCACCACCACCAGCCTTGCACAGTGGTAACAAGGCATGATGGATCCATGTTCTCATTCTGTTTACGCTAAATTCTGACTCTACCATCTGAATGTCTCAACAGAAATCGAGACTCATCAGACCAGGCAACATTTTTCCAGTCTTCAACTGTCCAATTTTGGTGAGCTTGTGCAAATTGTAGCCTCTTTTTCCTATTTGTAGTGGAGATGAGTGGTACCCGGTGGGGTCTTCTGCTGTTGTAGCCCATCCGCCTCAAGGTTGTGCGTGTTATGGCTTTACAAATGCTTTGCTGCATACCTCGGTTGCAACGAGTGGTTATTTCAGTCAAAGTTGCTCTTCTATCAGCTTGAATCAGTCGGCCCATTCTCCTCTGACCTCTAGCATCAACAAGGCATATTCGCCCACAGGACTGCCGCATACTGGATGTTTTTCCCTTTTCACACCATTCTTTGTAAACCCTAGAAATGATTGGGCGTGAAAATCCCAGTAACTGAGCAGATTGTGAAATACTCAGACCGGCCCGTCTGGCACCAACAACCATGCCACGCTCAAAATTGCTTAAATCACCTTTCTTTCCCATTCTGACATTCAGTTTGGAGTTCAGGAGATTGTCTTGACCAGGACCACACCCCTAAATGCATTGAAGCAACTGCCATGTGATTGGTTGATTAGATAATTGCATTAATGAGAAATTGAACAGGTGTTCCTAATAATCCTTTAGGTGAGTGTATGTTCATATTTTTTATGAATAAAATATCTCTGAAGTATATTCCCATTAATATTTACCTTTTTTTAGCACACCAGAGTGACTAGGAACATGAAATTGTCCAGCTATGACTTCTTGTTTCACAGGAGTTTATATATGAGGAAACACAAAGGCCAAATTCCCTTAATCATCCATCACAATGAGTAAAACCAAAGAATATAGTTCTGATGTGCAGCAAAAGATTGTTGAGCATCACAAAATAGAAAGTGGCTGTGAGAAAATAGCTAAAGAATTGAAAATCCCCATTTTGACCATCAGGGCAATAATTAAGAAGTTATAATCAATTCAATTCTAGGGGTATCAATAATTGTGGCCAACGTGTTTTGGAGAAAAACATTTATTTCATGTGATTTCCTCCCCACTTTCAATTCTTTTACTTAAATGAAAGGTTAGGATTTTGCCAAAAAAAAATTTAATGAAAGATCAAAAGGATAAACGATGCAGATTTATTTTTTACAGCCATTTTTTATCATATTTACCAGGGGTATGATTAATTCTGAGCATGACTAATATATATACACACACACACACACACACACACACACATAATTTATAATATAAATACATAAATATTTATATTATTAATTTATTTTAATTTATCATACCTGGCCATAGACTTGTATATATTAGAATAAAATAAATATTACTTTTTTTTAATGCTATATATATATATATATATATATATATATATATATATATATATATATATATATATATATATATATATGTATATGTATAACATTATCTTCTACACATTAACTGAAGTGCAAAAATTTAGGAGGGTAGTGCAAAAACGTTGTCCTTGAACATTCAGGACACAGGACCTTATTACAGGACAGGACGTAATTATTCTCTGAATAGGAGACCTCTCACATGAATGGTGAGCTCCCAGAGTTACATAAACCTGAGAATAATCATATAAATAAGAGTAACTTAGAGCTTCAATCAAATTGAGAAAAATAAACAAAAATGTGTACTGCTAGAGTCCAGTCCTATTGGCTGCAAGGTCATCAACCAACATTTATTTGGGAATATTTGCATTTTTGTTTAGAAAAAGGAGTTGGTCAATATGCCCACACTTTTGATTTGAAAGAAGACGGAGCGTTGTGTACAACCGGTTGTGAGGTGAAGCCATTTTCATTTTAATTTGCTGTTGAATGCATGACAACGAAGCACCACAACAAGCGCCACCTTGTGGATGTAATACGCAAAT
Source organism: Leuciscus idus (assembly GCA_021554675.1). Lineage (NCBI taxonomy): Eukaryota > Metazoa > Chordata > Actinopteri > Cypriniformes > Leuciscidae > Leuciscus > Leuciscus idus. The sequence goes on from CM038631.1 coordinate 24,087,774, forward strand.
GAGTCAGAGTAAACTCAGAGAAAACCCGAAAGTAAAACAGATAATTTTATCATTAAATATTGCAATACTTTGCGCTACTGTATCGGTATAATTGCATGCGCAAAATATCGCGATACTGAACGGAATCTATTTTTTCCCCCCACCACTACAATCTGTCACGCCCACTGGATCCTCATCAATAGGGCACATGCGCTGAACACCTCTGAAGTAAACTAACCTTGGAACAGAGTCTGCTCTGGAGCAGGTTATGTTCAGAGAGCAAGTTGCTATGGCTACTTGCATACCCTGAAAATGACACCTATTTTTGGAACCGAATGTTGAGGTTATCTGCTTACTTGCCCTTAAAGGGGTCATATAATGCCATTTTTGTACAAGCTAATATGATTCTTTAGGGTCTAAATTAAAAGTTTGTAATATACTTTAATTAAAAATTCTCATTAGTATTGTAAGAAAACACAAATTTTACCTGGTCAAAAACAGCTCTGGTTTCAGCACGCCGTTTAAGTGCATGTGTCTTTAAATGATAATGAGTTTTCCTCCCCCCGTCCCTCTGTTCTGTGTGTACACCGTTTGTTATACACAATAACCATAACGCGTTGTTCATTATAAACGTGGGATTATGAATTATATCGAGAACGTCGTACATAGAAAACATGCCGTAATGTACCCTGACTGTAAAAATAGCCGCATTCATCGTGAAGCGTGCTAGCGATTTGCAAAGATTAATATAAATATTAATATAAAGGTTAATAAAATGTTACACTCACTACTTTTTCTGGAGGTGCAGCAGGAACACGAATTGTTGGTACCGATCCTTTTTTCAGGAGCAGCTTCTTTAGAAAAACCAGTTATACTGACCCTCGAGCAGTCTGGTGTGTGAAATGATTCGCGCAAACATGAAAGCATTGACGTTGATCGTGGGGAATATTCCCTTCGAAAACAAACTCAGCCACTGCGTCTTCAGCGGTTCGTCAAAATGACTGCTGTGTTCCTTATTACACCCAAGAACAGAACACCACAATCGCTTAGACGCCATTCTGCTCATAGACAGTGCCAGTATCAACAATGACGCGCGGAGTATGATGACGGACAGGCAGCTCGCTCACGAGTGGGGCCGGGTCTGTGTTGAAATGCTCCTGTCAATCAACAGTCGTCTGTGTTGAAACGCTCCTGTCAATCAACAATCGTGGAAGGGGCGTCCGACCGTGTGACGTCACTAGGTCGAACGGCTTGATTTGAGAGGGGGCATATAAGGAGATTAAAAAAAACCACTGGATGGATTTTTATCATTTTATGATGGTTGTGTACAGGCACTGCCAACACACATTTCAGTACAATCAACTTGTAAAAGTGCACCATTATATGACCCCTTTAAACAGGGCAACCTGCAACACAACCTGCTTTCTGGAATACCCCCCTGAATGTTTTGTTAAAGTATTTGACTTGCTGTAGCCACATTAGACGTCCAGTTTAATACAGTATCTATCAACAGACTTACTTTACTCTTTTCATAATACATTTTAGAATTGTAGGTGCCACTATAATGGTATGTGGCACATACCCCTGCTGGTTGGTACCACTTAAATTAGAACATTTCACTTTTTTTTGATTTGTGGCCACCAATCTAAATAGTGTCTATTATTATTATTATTATTATTATTATTTGTTCCAAATGAAACGGCTGAACTGTCAAATTATAAAAACAACTGTGCATTTACAATACATATTTAAATGCATTGTAAAAAAAAAAAAACCTATGAACTTAACGTTACAAACCCTATTTTTGAAAGCAACTTATTCATTAAATGTCGTTCTACCGTTAAGTGCGTATGTTACACCATTTACATAATGTTCTGGTGGACAGCGGCATAACATACAGCAACAAGCTCCGCAACAATGTCAGTGGTACATGACACAATCCATCTGCGCGTCATAAGTTTTAGTGCCACTATCCACTGGCACATGCCAACCGGATATGCCACTAATCACACCAATGGCTTATGTGTGTAAGATGCCATGCAACTTAGTGTTAATATTGCTTCTCCTTGGCTTGGTTATTACAAATGAAGAGAAAGATTATAACCTGATTGTATTATGATTGTCAAACTAATTTTTGGGGCCTTTTCTTCCTCAGATTGTGTAACTGCTGAACGTCAGGAAGATGACATCCACAATGTGCAATCTGTAATTGACTCGCTGGCCTTAGACTACCTCCAGATTAGTTTATCTCACATCACAGGTTAGGCATGTTTCACTGTCTCTGTCTCACTTTTCATGGTCTCCAATCACTTGTCATTGGAGAAGGAATGATTCCATGTTATCTAAAAAGTGTCTTCCCAAACACTGAGAATTAAAAAAAAATGCCTGTTAAGAGCAGTCAGAGCACATGGTTTGTGTTCTTAATGTAGCTTAATTGTAGCTTCATGTACAGTGTGTAACACATGCTTTCTCTCTTTAGGTGAGAATATAGTCAGAGGTGAAAAAGAATCCATCAGAAACCTGTTGGAGATTTTTGATGGTCTGCTGGACTACCTCATAGAACAGCAGAGTGATGAGGAGCCTCAATTTAAAGGTGATTTTATATCGCACATTTGTTAGTGCTCATCATCTTAACCAAAGGACTGAGATTACCAGGTGTTCCAAATCTGTAAGATGCCGATGATGCTTAATTTTTCAGCTAAACAATTTGTATAAATTCTCCTCATGCACACATGCAGGGCTTAATGGAAAATACAGTGCTGCCACTGCAACTCTTCAACCTCGGAATCAGGACAGAGACAATACACAGTGTCGGGCCTTCAGCATTCAGTAAGTGGTATACAGAGATAATTATGGGGGTTCACTTTCTCTGTTGCACTAGCAGGTTTTACACTGTCTGCCCAGTGCGAGCCAGGGTTACCTACGGGCCGGGGCAGGGCCAATATTCTCAGATCTCGAGCCGCAAGGCCAACAACATTTGCTATGTTTTCCATCCAAAATTACGAATTTAACTTATTCGTAAAATTACATATAATAATTTTGCATAAAACATTTGCGATAATGCTAAATATCTGTAATAAAAATGGAAGTTGCTGCGTTTGGGAAAGCCACTGCGGTTCCATTTTCCCACATCATAAATTACTTGAAAATTAAATGAAAATACAATAAAAAACACTAATATTATGAATTGCATTTTAAAACTAGATGGTAAAGTTCGTAGACAAACTTTAAGTTGGCTTGAAAAAGCCTAGCCAGAAAGTTTGAAAAAGTTTTAAACTGTTCTAGCATGGTTTACCATGATTTTCCATGATTTACCATGTTTCTAGTATGGTTTACCACATTGCTAGCATGATTTACCATGTTTTAACATGACCGTGGATGGTTGGATGGATAGATCAAGATTAGTTAGAAAGAAAGATTATAGAAAGAAAGAAAGAAAGAAAGAAAGAAAGAAAGAAAAAGAAAGAAAGAAATATGGATTAGTTAGAAAGAAAGATAGATTAGTTAGACAGAAAGATCAGTTTGAAAGAAAGAAAGATTAGAAAGACAGAAAGATTAGTTTGAAAAAAGAAAGAAATAAAGAAAGATTAGTTAGAAATAAATAAAGATTAGTTTGAAAAAATAAAGAAAAAGAAAGAAAGAAAAGTAAAAAAGAAAGAAAATGTTAGGAGAAAAGAAAGAACAGTAAGAAAGATAGAATAGTTAGAAAGAAAGAAAAAAGAAAGAAAGATGGATTAGTTAGAAAGAAAGAAAGAAAGATAGATAGATTGGTTAGAAAGAAAGATTAGCTAGAAAGAAAGAAAAAAAAGATTAGTCAGAAAGAAAGATTAGTTAGAAAGAAAGAAAGATTAGTTAGAGAGAATGAAAGAAAGATTAGTTAGAAGGAAAATAAGAAAGATAGAAAGATTAGTTAGAAAGAAAGATACATAGATTAGTAAGAAAGAAAGATTAGTTAGAAGGAAGGAAAGAAAGAAAGAAAGATAGATTAGTAAGAAAGAAAGAGATTAGTTAGAAAGAAAGAAAGATTAGTTAGAAGGAAAGAAAGAAAAAGATAGATATATTAGTTAGAAAGAAAGAAAGATTAGTTAGGAGGAAAGAAAGAAAGATAGATTAGTTAGAAAGAAAGAAAGAGAGACTGATTGATTAGTTAGAAGGAAAGAAAGAGAGAAAGAGAAAGACAAAGACTGATTAGTTAGAAAGAAAGAAAGATTGAGTAGAAAGAAAGAAAGACAGATAGATAGATTAGTTAGAAAGAAAGAAAGGTAGATTAGTTAGAAAGATAAATTAGTTAGAAAGATAGATTAGTAAGAAAGATAGATAGATTAGTAAGAAAGAAAGAAAGATTAGCAAGAAAGAAAGAAAGATTAGGTAGAAGGAAAGAAAGAGAAAGAAAGATAGATTAGTTAGAAAGAGAGAAAGATAGATTAGTTAGAAAGATAAATTAGTTAGAAAGAAAGATAGATTAGTTAGAAAGAAAGAAAGATTAGTTAGAAAGAAAGATAGATTAGTTAGAAGGAAAGAAAGAAAGATAGATTAGTTAGAAAGAACGAAAGATAGATTAGTTAGAAAGAAAGAAAGAAAGAAAGATTAGTTAGAAGGAAGGAAAGAAAGATAGATTAGTAAGAAAGAAAGAGATTAGTTAGAAAGAAAGATTAGTTAGAAAGAAAGACAGATAGTTAGAAGAAAAGAAAGATAGATAGATTAGTTAGAAAGAAAGAAAGAAAAAAGAAAGATTAGTTAGAAGGAAAGATAGAAAGAAAAAGAAAGAAAGATAAATTAGTTAGAAAGAAAGATTAGTTAGAAGGAAAGAAAGATAGATAGATTAGTTAGAAAGAAAGAAAGAAAGAAAGAAGGAAAGATTAGTAGGAAGGAAGGAAAGAAAGAAAAGAAAGAAAGAAAGAAAGATTAGTTAGAAAGATAGATTAGTTAGAAAGAAAGATAGAATAGAAAGAAGGAAATAAAGAAATAAGATAGATAGATTAGTTAGAAAGAAAGATTAGTTAGGAGGAAAGAAAGAAAGATAGATTAGTTAGAAAGAAAGAAAGATAGATTAGTAAGAAAGAAAGATGGATTAGTAAATAAGAAAGATAGATTAGTTAGAAAGAAAGAAAGATAGATTAGTTAGAAAGAAAGAAAGATAGATTAAGAAAGAAAGATGGATTAGTAAATAAGAAAGATAGATTAGTTAGAAAGAAAGATAGATTAGTTGGAAAGAAAGAAAGAAAGATAGATTAGTAAGAAAGAAAGATAGATTAGTTAGAAAGAAAGAAAGAAAGAAAGATAGATTAGTTAGAAAGAAAGAAAGATTAGTTAGAAGGAAAGAAAGAAAGAAAGAAAGAAATGTAGATAGATAGATTAGTAAGAAAGAAAGATAGATTAGTTAGAAAGAATGATAGATTAGAAAGAAAGAAAGAAAGATTAGTAAGAAAGAAAGAAAGAGATTAGTTAGAAGGAAAGAAAGATAAATTAGTAAGAAAGAAAGAAAGAAAGAAAGATAGATTAGTTAGAAGGAAAGAAAGATGGATTAGTTAGAAGGAAAGAAAGATAAATTAGAAAGAAAGAAAGAAAGAAAGAAAGAAAAGAAAGATTAGATAGAAAGAAAGAGAAAGAAAGAAAGATTAACTAGAAGGAAAGAAAGACAAAGCAAGATAGATTAGTTAAAAAGAAAGATTAGTTAGAAGGAAAGAAAGAGAAAGATAGATTAGTTAGAAAGAAAGAAAGAAAGATTAGTTAGAAAGAAAGATTAGTTAGAAAGAAAGAAAGATAGATTAGTTAGAAAGAAAGAAAAAGAAAGATAGATTAGTTAGAAAGAAAGAAAGATTAGTTAGAAAGAAAGAAAGAAAGAAAGAAATATAGATAGATAGATTAGTAAGAAAGAAAGATAGATTAGTTAGAAAGAATGATAGAGTAGAAAGAAAGAGAGAAAGAAAGAAAGATTAGTTAGAAAGAAAGAAAGAAAGAAAGAGATTAGTTAGAAGGAAAGAAAGATAAATTAGTAAGAGAGAAAGAAAGAAAGATAGATTAGTTAGAAGGAAAGAAAGATAGATTAGTTAGAAGGAAAGAAAGATAAATTAGAACGAAAGAAAGAAAGAAAGAAAGATTAGTTAGAAGGAAAGAAAGACAAAGCAAGATAGATTAGTTAGAAAGAAAGATTAGTTAGAAGGAAAGAAAGAGAAAGATAGATTAGTTAGAAAGAAAGAAAGAAAGATAGATTAGTTAGAAAGAAAGATAAATTAGTTAGAAAGAAAGAAAGAAAGAAAGATAGATTAGTTAGAAAGAAAGAAAGAACGAACGATTAGTTAGAAAGAAAGATAGATTAGTTAGAAGGAAAGAAAGAAAGAGAAAGAAAGATAGATTAGTTAGAAAGAAAGATTAGTTAGAAAGAAAGATAGATAGATTAGTTAGAAAGAAAGAAAGAGATTAATAAGAAAGAAAGAAAGATAGATTAGTAAGAAAGAAAGAAAGATTAGAAAGAAAGAAAGATAGATTAGTTAGAAAGAAAGAAAGATGGATTAGTTAGAAAGAAAGAAAGATGGATTGGTTAGTTAGAAAGAAAGAAAGAAAGATGGATTGGTTAGTTAGAAAGAAAGAACGATGATTAGTTAGAAAGATTACGTTACGCGCGTAAAAAATTCCTGCGGCGCGGTAGACGCGAATACGCCTCATTGCGCGAATTGAGCGTCTGGCGCGTTAAGCACGTTACGCGCGAATGATTTTATTAGTGCTATTTGTGCATTCACGCGTTTGACGCGAATTCGCGTCTGCCGCCCGAGTTGAAAAATCTGAACTTCTGCGTCAATTCGCGCCGCGTTAACCAATCAGGAGCCTGCTTGCTGCTGTCACGTGGTGAAGTGACAGTTTATAATGTTATTTTATGTTTGGCCTCAATAAATTATTTTGTAATATGACTAAAATGCACAACAAAGCAAATCTTTCACATAAAAACTCGATTTCAATATATGAGAGATACTCATTTTGTATTGAATGGTATTTATTCCATATCTATTCTAGATTATATGAAACATTATTATTCTAATGTAAAGACAACAAACACAATTTAGTGTATAAAAACTTTTGGAGGCTGGCTCCATTTATTATCAAAACAAAAATAAATGACAGATTAGGTGGGTGCGGTGCGGGCGAGGGTGAACCTCGCACCGGGCTGTAGAGCGCGGGCTCGACAGGCAGCGACCACTCGAGGCCGAGGCCTTATACGGCCTACGCTGTCCTCGTCAGCGTCCTCACCGTTAGGTCCACCAAACCTAGGTCCTGGAGCAAATTGTGAAACTCCTGAAACCCTCCGGAGGGTCTGGTGGACCCGAGTACAGCGACGATGTCCCCTACGCAGCTGTTTCTGCTCTCCAGAGCATATACGAGCGGTGACTCTCTCGATTAATGCTAATGCTAATGCTCGATAAACATCTAAAAAAGATGGCCGCCAAAACTTTCACCTCTGACGCGCGTAAATTTCGCTTCAAACTTTTGTTTTTACGCGCGTTAGACACGCGAATTAACACAAAGTGGTCAAGCGTCAAACTAGACGCGGTAGACGCGAATTTGACGCGCTATTCGCGTCCGGTGTGAACGCACAGTAAGGGAGTCCTGGCCACATTCCACCCATTGGCCCTTGCCGATCATGGCCTCCTAATAATCCCCTTCCATTGAATTTGCTCTATCATACTCTCTCCTCTCCTGTGTGGTGAGGTCACTGGCACCGTTGTACTATGGCTGCTGTCACATCATCCAAGTGGATGCCTAATATGATTGTAAAGTGCTTTGGGTGTACAGTATGTAGTAAAACTAGCTCAAATGAGGGGAATATATATAATCAATAATTAAATATTAATAATTAATTATACTGGTTATGAGCCATTACCTACACAATTTAAATCGCCCAAAAAGGGAATACAAAGCCCATATATTTGTATCTGTATATATAAACAATTAACCACAACGAATTACAATTAATTATGAATATACAGATGGGCTATATATCAAATTTGTGAATGCCTACAAAATTAAATGTCACATTGAATGATTCGTTTGTCCGCCAAACGAACCATGCGATTTTTCTTATCGACTCTCAAGGAGGATTCTTCTTATAAACTTTCAAGAAAGGCTATTCCTCTGGCCATGAGGAAGAATTTTCTTGTTTTACAAGATTATTAACTCGTAGGCTGATCACAATATATAAAGCTTGTAGCTAAAGATCGTACACATTTGAGAGGCTTTGTTCCGTGAGCAGCAAACAGATGCAATCAAGCGTATAATAGGGTTTTAATAAATGAAACGTTAAACGTACAACTACATCTAACAAAGAATACATATATGAATAGTATAATGAAAGTAAAGAAAGAAAGAAAGAGCAGATTACAGAATGGCAAACAAATAACAAACAATGAACCTTTGAGAACCAGCAAAGAAACAAAATCACCTTAAGCAGGGGCAGACAATATTAGGCATTTAAGTCTTGGTAAAAGAATACTTGCATTGATCTTTATGGCTGAACAGAAATGCGCGTGTGTGCGTGTCCATTCTCGGTGTGTCCGTTTAGCTGGAAATGTTCTTTCGGTTCTTCCGGAGCTCGTGCAGTTCGCGGGAAGTTCAAACGGTTTAAGAGTTGGCAGAAATTAGCTTAAAGTCCGTTTCGTTGGTAAGTAGAGATGGGTGAACACGAGACTAAAACTCGGCAAGGACGTAAAACAAAATGGAGAGAGAACAAACTTTAGATAACGAAACCAACTTGAAGAAAACAAAAGCTTAAAGAAGCAGAACGAAGAGCGACGAAAACATGAAGAGACAAAACGTGAAGAGACGAACAAGCAGAAGAGACTCTGATCTTGTGGTCAGTAATCTTTAAAGTGTGAAGAGGTGACACCGTCTAGGCGTATGTAAACCAATAGAACCGTTTTCCTTTGGCGGGAACATTTTTATGACCCATTGTTCGGGCAAGCCTCTGAATTGGATGTTTAACACAAGAATCTTTTAGATGCTTATAATCCTAATGCGTCATAAAGTTAACAAAATGTGATGTAAATTAACAAATGAGGAACGAAGATTAGAGTTTATAGAGACTAAACATGCCGCACATATGATTTGCATAAACCATAGTATGTAAACAGGTCTGAAACATTAGTCCAAAAGTTTACAAGGACACAAAGACCAAACCACATAGAAGGAAAATCATTAGATGAGAAAATGAGATGCATGTTTAGATATATTTCTCAAGTGGATATATATATATATATATATATATATATATATATATATATATATATATATATATATTAGGGATGCACCGATTGGGAAATTCTGGGCCGATACCGATACCGATATTTAACATAACAACTTGGCCGATGGCCGATGCCGATGCCGATGTTTTTTCTTTTTGTTATTTATTCCTTCTTTTGTGCCTCGGCTCTTGATCACACTATCCTAGAATGAGCACAAATTCAATCAGACCAATTTATGAAACAAAAAAAACCTTTAATGTCACTTTCTGGTTGACAGTTATAACCTTATTTATAAGTTATTTTTCAGTTGTTATGAAGAGCAATATGAGAGAGAAATTTGGTAATCATTGTCTGACCCAACAAAAAAAACATTATAATATTCATTTTATTTTTCGTGTTCGCATTTATGAGGGAAAAAACACGGGTGAATGTTCTTACCAAAATATTAAATTTTAAGCGCGCACGCGCTCTTCTGCGTGAGAGAGAGAGAGAGAGAGAGCCCCGACCTCGCGCGCGCTCTCACTCACTATTCAGAGCGGTCAAGCTTCCCCGTACTTTTTGACAAGAGTCCTTGACAGGGAGGCCAGAGTTTCTTTGCAGCTCAAGTCGGCGGCGGTGTGTACAGTTAACGCTCTATCTGTTGACGGCGCTGAGGGAAAAGCTCCCGCCACTGGAAGAAGCAGTCGCCGCCCATTTGTGTCCTCCTGCGCACCCATCAAAGCCGTGCAGAACGTCTTCAGCACTCGCGGATCGTGCATACTCCGCCGCTTCTTCTGCTACACACCATGGTCGTTCTTTTCTCGAGAAAAGGAGTTTTCTCATAGAAAATAAATAAATAAATAAATGCGTCATTGTACCCAGCACTTCTGAAAATGCACTTCCGAATGCGTCTCTGTCCCCAGCATATCAAACCAAACTGACGCCCATGTGACATCGGCGAATGTCATTTTTATTTCCCGATGGCCGATGGCAGTTAACGAGGCAAATATCGGCCGTTACCGATGTTCAGCCGATGCATCGGTGCATCCCTAATATATATATATATATATATATATATATATATATATATATATATATAAATATAACACACAGTGGGTACGGAAAGTATTTTTCACTCTTTATTAAATTGCAGCCATTTGCTAAAATCATTTAAGTTCTTTTTTTTTCCTCATTATTGTACACACAGCACCCCATATTGACAGAAAAACACAGAATTGTTGACATTTTTGCACATTTATTAAAAAAGGAAAACTGAAATATCACATGGTCCTAAGTATTCAGACCCTTTGCTGTGACACTCATATATTTAACTCAGGTGCTGTCCATTTCTTCTGATCATCCTTGAGATGGTTCTACACCTTCATTTGAGTCCAGCTGTGTTTGATTATACTGATTGGACTTGATTAGGAAAGCCAGACACCTGTCTATATAAGACCTTACAGCTCACAGTGCATGTCAGAGCAAATGAGAATCATGAGGTCAAAGGAACTGCCTGAAGAGCTCAGAGACAGAATTGTGGCAAGGCACAGATCCGGCCAAGGTTACAAAAAAAATTCTGCTGCACTTAAGGTTCCTAAGAGCACAGTGGCCTCCATAATCCTTAAATGGAAGACGTTTGGGACGACCAGAACCCTTCCTAGAGCTGGCCGTCCGGCCAAACTGAGCTATCGGGGGAGAAGAGCCTTGGTGAGAGAGGTAAAGAAGAACCCAAAGATCACTGTGGCTGAGCTCCAGAGATGCAGTCGGGAGATGGGAGAAAGTTGTAGTAAGTCAACCATCACTGCAGCCATCCACCTGTCCGGGGCTTTATGGCTGGGGGGGGAAAGATGAATGCGGCCAAGTACAGGGATATCCTGGACGAAAACCTTCTCCAGAGTGCTCTGGACCTCAGACTGGGCCGAAGGTTCACCTTCCAACAAGACAATGACCCTAAGCACACAGCTAAAATAACGAAGGAGTGGCTTCACAACAACTCCGTGACTGTTCTTGAATGGCCCAGCCAGAGCCCTGACTTAAACCCAATTGAGCATCTCTGGAGAGACCTGAAAATGGCTGTCCACCAACGTTTACCATCCAACCTGACAGAACTGGAGAGGATCTGCAAGGAGGAATGGCAGAGGATACCCAAATCCAGGTGTGAAAAACTTGTTGCATCTTTCCCAAAAAGACTCATGGCTGTATTAGATCAAAAGGGTGCTTCTACTAAATACTGAGCAAAGGGTCTGAATACTTAGGACCATGTGATATTTCAGTTTTTCTTTTTTAATAAATGTGCAAAAATGTCAACAATTCTGTGTTTTTCTGTCAATATGGGGTGCTGTGTGTACAATAATGAGGAAAAAAAAAAAGAACTTAAATGATTTTAGCAAATGGCTGCAATATAACAAATAGTGAAAAATTTAAGGGGGTCTGAATACTTTCCGTACCCACTGTATATATATAGAATATATTGGATTAACATGGTTTATATAAAATCCTCAAAAAGAAATGGAGTGAGCTGTCGCAGCCCTCTGCAGATTCCTTTTGGGGTCGTAAAACTCTTATCCGTCTAAAAGGGGGTCCGGTAACAGGACCGCGTTCTGTTAGGGATTCATTCTTTAGAATAAGCACTTAGAGTTCAACTACACAACTAGGGAATCATAACTATGTCAATAAAAAGGGGAAAACCTTCATGCATACAGGGATATACATTTCAGAATTATTTATATTCTGTGTTAGATACAAAGGAGTTTGTGTTTGTGTGTAATGGCATCTCAGAGGCCACCTGGATCTCTTGCTTGCAGAGAAAGCGGGTTTGACTGATAAGTCTTTGAAGCCACCTCCTTGAGTTTTGAGATGGTTCTGTTAAACTTCACTCGGCATCAAAAGGGCAATTTGATTCAGACTCTTCGGCGCTAAGCTGTGATTTACATTTATGAGGTTAATGGTTAAAAGCTTTTCTAATTCGTTAAATGACAAGTCACCATGAGATTGTCCATACGCTACAAGTAGTACATATGAAACAGTCAGTCAGTCAGTCAGTCAGTCAGTCAGTCAGTCGGTCGAAACTGGGATGTTTTTTTCCCACAATTCTTTGAATAGAAAGTTCAAAAGAACATTATTTGAAATGTCTTTACTGTCATTTTTTTATCAATTTAATGCATTCTTGTAGAATACATTTATTAATTTATATATTTTTAAATCTTTCTTACCCTAATCTTTTAAATGGTGGTGTATCAGGGTTTCCACAAAAATGTGAAGCACGTGTTTTCAACATTGATAATAATAAGAATTGTTACCTGAGCACCAAATCAGCATATTAGACTGGTTCCTGAAGGATCATGCGACACTGAAGACTTGGAGTAATGATGCTGAAAATTCAGCTTTGCCATCACAGAAATTAATGACATTTTAATATATATTAAGTTATAAGTTATTAGTTATTTTTAACTATTTACTTTAGTTCTCTCTTTTGTACAGAAAAAGCCCAAGTGCTTTCTTCCAGGAAAGTCCAGGCTTCATGAACTGCAGCCATAGGTATAATTTGCAGTTGGGACATGTCTCCACCACTTTTTAAAAGCAGTTGTATCTAATACAAATGAAGCATCAATACAATGAATACCATGAATAAGAAAGGAATAAAGTGCATAAGACACATAAAATACAAGTGATTAAGTTGGTTGTGGCTATGGCTATGGAGTTACGTTATCTTATGGGAGGATAAGAAAAAAACGAATAGGGTGAAGAACCTTATGCATCCAACAAATACATAAAATATTATTTGTTATTAACTAACATCAGTTATATTACCTCTAATGTAAATTAGAAAATCATATACTGATAATGTACAACAATGCCAAGGACTTTGGAAAGAGGTTTGGTTAAGTGATATTTACGTTCCATTTAGTCGAGTGAGCAGTGCGATGGCGGCAATGTTTTCCACTGGTTGTGCTGGGTGACAGTGCAGTGGGGAAGGAGCCGGAATCTGTTTGCCCATGTACAATGCCAGGCAGAACTGCGCACAGTGCGCAGCCGAATCATCGGAAGTTCTGCAGGTGAAGAAACAAGCGAGGATCATAGGGAAAATGGCAGATCTATCTATAATCGGATACCGCTACAGTTTAATTCGAAGTTGTTAGTTTGCTCTGCCCATTTCACCACGGACTGTTTTTCTAACCTGGAACATTATCAAGCAGCCAGGCTTCTCTCAACGTCTCATACTGACGAAGGGGGCAATTTCAACTAACGTTATATTCCCTCAAGCGGTAAGTAGTGATTTTATTAACGATAATTTACACTGTTATCTATTCTAGATCCAGCGCAATATTGTTTTTTCCCCGAGAGACATCATGGCTTGCAAACGAGCGAACGAAGCATGGCAGTTGCTCAGTGTTTGGATGTACAAATTAACACAAAAGTATTTTTTTAGTTCCTTCATCCGAGCCTCTGGAGAACCAGTGGGTTAAGTGAATTTCTGATGCGTAATTGTTCAAGTTCAGACAGATAATCTTTCTCTCAAAGTCGTTCAATACTGTTTATGCATCAGTAAATCAAGCCAGTGACTAAACGCTCAACTTCACGTCGTTTCTCGCAGAAACTGCGTTGCAGTGATAAGATCTTCATTCACGCGATCAACAGGCTGTCTGCTCAATGCTCATCACTGCAACCTTTTATGTGATGGGAATAGATTTAAATACTTAAAAAACATCTCACGATTCGTTAATCTCGATAGCTGTAATAGTAAAAACGTATAAAAGCTGTAATAGTAAAAGTTTTCCAGATAGTTCTACATGTAATGCCAGATATTTCATATGCAAGCATGTCAGCCAATCACAGCAGAGGGCGTTTACTCTGAAGTCTCTCAGCAGACACGCCCCTTCAAACAGAGTGTTCAAATCAGAGGATGAAATCAGGCTAGGAAATATGCCTTTTATTTCTAAATTATAACAACTTTAGATCTAAAAAACATACTAACATTATAAGGGCACCCCAGGAAACATTATAAAATAATAAAACAATCCATTCTAGGGCACCTTTAAAGTAAATACTGGTAAAATGTACCAACAACACTCACATTCAGAAATAAACACTTTATGGCATAGATACCATAAAAATAACCTGAAGTTCTCATTACCAGTAGATTTCACTATGACTGATTTATCAACTTTTTATGTACATTGACAGATGTTGGCATATCAAAAAACAGGTGTTTGATCAGCATTACCTAATTATCTGATGTGAATGTTTTTTCCTTAGGCCGATAACATAGCGCTGAAAAGACAGCAGTTTCTCCATGTCGGAGGGCAAGCGCTAATCATCTATTACGCTGCATCAAAGTGGCCGCTTCGAGGATGTTGACAGGTTAGTGTGTCAGTAAGTAGCCGAAAAAAAGAAATGATGGGCCTGTGGTGGATAAGTTCAGCTCTTTGGCGATATCCAGTGCCTTCAGTTGAATGACGGCTCTGGTTTTGGGCAGCCCCTCATTTATTTTTTCGGCTACGTAATGACACGCTTGCCTGTCAGTTTCTTCGAAGCGGCCACTTTTACAGCGATAAGCTTTTCTTTGACTGTTAGCTTTTTTTAAGACATTGAGGTGCTCTTCGGTCATTTCTGACCAAAACAATTTCTGTTTTGAATTTTTAAAAATCACAGCTTCATTGGAATGTTATGAAACTTGGTGACACATAAAAAAATTGTGTCACACTTGTGCTCTTCGGTCAAAAATGACCGACCATAGGAAATGAATGGGAAATTGACAAAAACACAAAAATTCTGAGAATTTGTGTGTGTACAATCTACAAATCGGCCACAATGCAGAAAAAAAGTGCTCAACAATGAAGGGGTGACACTAAAACATCAAGAGTGCAAAACAGACACACCCACCCACGCACACACACATACAAACACACTTTTATACACATACACACCAATGAATTGTGATTAAAAATAAATCCGTTTTGAATTTTTAAAAATCACAGTTTCATCGGAATGTTACGAAACTTGGTGACTTTTATGGCATTATGTATGTGAAAAAAAAAAAAAAAAAAATGAAGGCATGATTCGAGCAGGCTAAGTGGTCGTACAAAAACAATTAGTCACACTTCTGCTCTTCTGTCAAAAATGACCAACCATAGAAAATGAATGGGAAATTGACAAAAACACAAAAATTCTCTACAAATCGGCCACGATGCAGAAAAAAAGTGCTGAACAATGAAGGGGTGACACTCTAAAAGATCAAGAGTGCAAAACAGACACACACACACACACACACACACACACACACACACACACACACACACACACACACACACACACACACACACACACACACACACACACACACACACACACACACACACACACACACATACAAACACACTTTTATACACACACACACACCAATGAATTGTGATTAAAAATAAATCTGTTTTGAATTTTTAAAAATCACAGTTTCATCGGAATGTTACGAAACTTGGTGACTTTTATGGCATTATGAATTGAATTGTGATTGAAAATAAATGTATTTAAAATTAAATTAGCCGCACATCATCACACACCCTTCACCATACCTAGAGATTGGCATGGGGTACTTTCCATAAGATCATCTCTCAATGCAAATCAAACCAGCTATTAGGCTAACTGAAATAAAACCATGCCAATCTCTAGGTATGGTGAAGGGTATGTGATGATGTTTTAATTTTAATTCCAAAGACCAAGGGAACTTTATCAGGGTGCATATTATCCTGGATCCATGAAATAACTGGCCTTTAAAAATAAAAATCTGCCTGCCTCTATGGGAAGTTAACATAGGGGTGTCCTGACTTATGCACCCTGTATTTTAAGGAAGAACATTTATTTATTTACCATACATTATTCATTCACAAAGAAAATTGGTGTCCTTAAAGGTTGGATTTTTCCTCATTTTTTAAATTAAGGCATTAAGATCAATTTCCAAAAGATGATTTTTTTTAATTCCTCTTTTTAGGCAACTTTAGCATGGGTGTCCATACTTATTCACATCACTGTATGTATGTGTATATATATATATATACAATTATTAATAAAATAATAGTTTATGTTTAAAAATAATAATAATAAGCTGTGATAAAGCATTACTGTTTATTTTTGTATTTTTTTTAATGAATCGTAATGTTACCTGTAACAAAATGCTTTCTCTGTATTCAGGTTTGACTGTAGTAATAATGCAAAAACGTGTACACTTCACATCAAATTTATTTAAAAGATTTTTATAAACCTTGGCAAAAAGTTTTATTTGAGAATTTCTAAAAAATACATTCAAATCCTCATCTTAAAAGTAAGTAATAGGGGTTATGCGGAACGCCCAACGTTCGAACCGGAAAACAGGTATAAGCATTTCCGGTTTGCACTACCGTACGCATCTGCAGCGGTAGGTGATCTCTGAGGTAACTTATTTTTCGCTTTTTTAGAATACAATTCTTATTTCTGTTTTAATTAAAATGTCACGAATGCTTAAGTATCCGAAAAAATAAAATTCTAAAAAAATAAAATGCAGTCTTCATTTGATTGTTTTAATCGTCTGCAAGCAAATATAAAAGGTTAAACTACTATGATAGCATAAACTAACAAACAAGTCTAAACTAACTTACTGATAGTTAGCTAACTCTACATCGGGTGCCATTAGCAAAAGCTACATATACTAACTTACATAGCATAATCATGAATAAATGAGGAGGCGTAAAAACTTCAATCCTTTATCTAACGGAGTACTCGGGGCTCTGGAAGTCCATTTGGCAATACGATGTACATCTGAAATGGATAGAATGGGTAGCTCCTGTAAACACCGGCTATAAAAGGTCGCCATTCCTACGCTGTGTTTACCTCAGTAGCTGACGACCGGAAGTAGTTATATCTGTTTTGTAGAACCCGGAAGTATGTTGCGCATAACCCCTATTTGGTCCAAAAACAACTAGAGAATTCACAAGCCTCTCCATAGAGAGCTATACAGGCATCTAGTGGTAAACCCATGCAATAACATGTAATATTTAATTTTTATCAACAGGTGGTGCTAATCTGACTTCAAAAAAATTTATTTAAAAGGCCCAGTCTCTATATTAATCTGAAATACTGCAATAATTGAAGAAATATTTTAAAAAAGTAGAAAAAAAAAGTATGTATTATTTTCAATGGCAAAATTAACCATAAATATTGCATAAATATTAATAAGTACCATCAAATCCTCTCAAAATACAAAAGAAAAAAGATTATTGAACAAAAAAAATTGCATTCGTTTTACTGGGGTGGAGGAAGTTTCATTTTTAGGTGTCCGGTCACTTCTGACCGGGAATATAACCTGTGTGACTCCGAAACGAAGAGCACCTGAGGGTTTTAAGCATTACACTGACACACTTTATTTCTTGGCTGTTTAACCCTCTGGGGTCGGCAAACGCGCCCCCGCGTTTTGCTGGATTTTCTTCACATTGTAGCTAGGGGTGTCGCAATATACCGGTGTTGACGATAATCGTGATATTCAAAGCATGAAATATCGACATCGTGTCAATTTAGAGTGTGACAATATACCGGTATTGGCGATAACCACAATGTTTAAAATGAATAGGACTCTTATGATAACATGACACGTAAATACTCCAGCGCCAGTACCTGGTTGACCTCTCAGGTGGCAGTATTGCACCCGCTGACACTGTCAAATAAGAAGACGACGCAGCGCTCGTCCGCGCCCGCGCAGCTAGAGTGGAACACTCTGTCCACACCCGAAAAAAGTAAGCTCGCCAGTATTAAGAACAGAGTTCTTCGGCTTCAAAGAAAACAACACCTTAAAGGTGGTCGCACACCGGACGAGAAGCGCAGCGCCACGTCTTTAAAATTCGAACACATTCTCTATGAGTGTACACACACCGGCGGCTGCGACGCCCAGCAACGGCTCAGGACCATGTTCAAAATCCTGCCGCGACACAGAGCGTCATTTACATCGTTTTATATTAAATTTACATTATATTTGTCTCAAATCATCGTAAATGATTTCACCCTGTGCTGCAATATACATTTAATTTTACATTAATTTACAGAAATCAGCTGCTTGAATGAAAATGGCTGATGTTATCGGATTTTCAGGTGATATTCTCAATTCATTCAGTTAACGGACGCTCTGAGGTAAAGTGTTCAGATCACAGACTCAGCAACTATTATTTAATTGTACAGTGTAATCATAACATAGTACAGACATTATCTCAATTCCATAATGTCCTTAAACAATGATATTGCTGGCCATAAACTGACACGCGCGTGCGTGTGCGATACCTCGAGTTGTCATAGACGCGACGCGGCTATTATTTTACTAGTCATGGAATGGGAAACGTGACATTAACTGTTAAAAGGGGGTTTCTGTGTTCATATATTAATAAAGGGTGATTATTAAAATTAAGAACCCCGTTTTCTTTACTCATCTTATTTTTGTATTTGTATTTGCACTTGATTTTTTTTATTCAAATCTGCTATCTGCATGACTTTATTGGCGCCGGTGCAACAATAGGTTTAAGAGCTTTTCAGTTCTTCAGGAAACCTTCAGACAGTGTTTTGCTTCAGTTTGAAACCAGATAAACTTCACATGCTTGTCTTCCTTCACAAGAATGTGCCATAGATTGAGTACGCAAGAAGTAAAAAATGCATGTGCCTTGTCTATCAGTATCCTTATGTTTGTTGGGTAAAAAAGAAAAACTATATAAACAAAGTAAAAATGAATTTGACTGATAACTACCCGAAAAAGATTCTATAGATATCGCGATATATCGATATCGTGAATTCTTTTGGCCACAATAACCGTGGTGTGAAAAATCTAACATCGTGACAGCCCTAATTGTAGCACAATAAACTTAAATTACTCCGTCATTTATGGTCATACAGAAAAAAGAAATATAAAAAAAAATCTGTGATATGTCTACTTTTGTATGTGTCCACTTACAATCAAATCAAAACATTGTGCTTTTGTAAAATAAAGAAAATAAACAGGGTGTGCGTTCTGCCTCTCCGTCGCTGTGAACTTTTTTTTCTTGAGCACGTCTATAAACTGAAACAAAACTCAGCGAATACTTGTCACACATTTATGAGCCATATACCTTTATAAACATTTAAGTGTGTACTTTTAAATGATCGGATTCAAACTGAAAACAAATATTCTCTGTTTAAGTAATTTGTATAAAACCAACAGGATGTCCAGTATCTCAAACGCTTGCTCATTATTTTTAATTTGACCACGCCCACACGCGCAAAAGAGATTCACATGCAAATCGTCCACGTCCACGCCCACACGCGCAAAAGAGATTCACATGCAAATCTCCACATGGAACGCGAACGCGCTCGTTACCTCAAAAACAAAACACCAAAAAACTTCACAAGTCTCTGCTTTTCGTCGAGTTTGAAAGACGCGCCGTGAGCTTACATTGGATTTACCTCAGAAGAAGAACGCGATTTGAAGACAAGAAAGATGTAAGGTAAGAAATTCTTACTTATTAGTTTATGGTATTGTTGCATAAACTTCACATTGCAGTTGAACTGTTGCTAGATATATGGTGAATATTATAATATTTAGACCCGTGTTTACTGTTAAATACTGTTTGTGGATATCTGCTCAAACGTAGATATGTATAATATGGTAACCATAATGTTTCATATTTTGGAGCGCGCTCGCGTTTGAATGTATCATATTTTGGAGCGCCCTAACGCACCAAACATTAGGCTTTGTTTTTACTATTATCTCATTTCATATCATCATAACGAATGGAAACATTTGAAGTAACATATGATAATCAATATATTTTTCTCTAGCGTAGTTGTTACTGAAATCTTTTGGAAGATTTATAGGCTGCTATAGGCTATTGTTATTATTATTTTATGCAGCACTGCGCATAGCCTATGCCTACAAGGCACAACAAACCTGGTGTTCATTATATTATATATTGTTGGAAACATTTGTGTGTGTGTGTGTGTGTGTATTCTGTGAATTTTAAAAAGCAATTTTAACCAGAAAAATCTAAAATTTATTCCCAGAATCTTGCAGGCCTAGTTTCTCTTGATACAAGTATGTTCACTTTTTTTCTTTTCTTTCAGGGACCAGATGCCCTGAGTCCTGCTGACTTCAACATTCACATGAGTCTCTGTATATGAACATGGTAAAGTGAAAATCAAACACCTTGGAAATGAAAGGTATGTACAATGTTTTTAGGAATGGCACAAAGGTCTCTGTCTTTGGATCATTGTTTTCAATGTGCTCTTTTGTCATTTGTTGTGTATCTTTGGATTATGTTGTGTTGTAAATAAATCCAAACAATCTAAAAGCCATTATTTTTTAAATCTCCTCATTCTTTGTGCAAGGTTGCTCAGAATGACAGGGCCTGATTGCTCCTAATAGGGCCGTTAGGGGAGGGTCTTTGTCTTTCTCAGGTGTGAAAGACATACATATTAATGAGATGATCACGCCTCTTCGCATATGGCTTTCTCACACAAAACACGTCTTAGAAATTTTAAATCAATATATTGTCTTATCTGAATGAGCAGTCAGGATGATTTTCACATAGTTTTGGAGCAAATATTCTAGGCTACGTGATACAATTTTCAAAAGTCTTGTGAAGAAATAATCAGTATGGGTTTCATGGCCTTATTTCAGTGACAATTTTTTTTTGTATTTTCACAAACCACGCATAAATGTCATTATCTCAAAACTACAAACTTTTACATACATGCTGCTGATATATTATTGTAGCAGAGTTTGTGCTAAATACAGTGTAATAAGACTTTAGCCATGACAATGTAACAGAAGTAACAGAAATAAGCACAAATGTCAGAACACCTCCAGGGCCAGAAAACAGATCAGACCCCAGAGGGTTAATGAGAGTTTTTGGATGACTTTGCTGAGTTTCTCAGTCCTGGACGGAACACTTGTTTTAATCGTATTTGTGTGACTGTGACGTGTGACTGGGTTGTTTTTAATACCACAGCGACGGTAATAGGCATTTTGGTTGACTACCTTCTGTACATGAACTCATAGCTACACCATCAGTAAACTGAGAGCTAAGCCAGAATTTTTTTCTCTTTCTGTCTCCAGATCTGCACTCCAGTCCAGCGAACGTTCCCTCTGTTCCTGGAATGGGGATGAATTAAAGTCAACCACAGAGCTCATCAAACTGAGGGATTCTGGCTGCAGGTTCATGGCCAAACAAGAAGGTGCCTATCAGCATTAATCACTGCATTCCAGTAACCGAGTTTTCATTCATTACACATACGTGATGCTGTCATGTTTTTGTCTCAGTGGAACACAATATGTGAATTACAATGAATAACGATATAGTGGAGGGTTCTTCAACTCTAATCCTGTAGGGCCAGAGTTTGACTCTTACCCTAACACACTGAAACAAGCTAATGCCAGGGCTTAATTTTCAGTGGCCTGATCAGGCCAGTACTGGGCATCACAAAAATGTATCATTTGCAGATGTTTTTAACATTCAAGCGCGAGAACATGTGAAAGAGAACTTCATTCGGTACTTGTGTGTTCTCTGAGGGATAGTTTTGTGTGCTCATACCCAAAGCGCTTCTCAGACAGTGAGCGAGTACCTTTTACGTGGTTTATTGTGCTTAAATTATCAAATACACACAAAAGGAGATACGGAGTCTGGGGAGTGAATTTCGAGTGGGGATGGTATTCCAGTTCAAACTGTTTAGATTTTTGTTTTTAAGCAAATGAAAAGGATTTCTATCATTCAATTACTCAATAGCCTAGAAAAGCGAAAAAATTTAATAAAATATAGCTGCAAGCAGCAATATGGGGCCAAGCCACGAAGGCATTGCAAGCACAGCAAATACAGCAAATACATCAAGCAAAAATGTACAGCAAGTACTGTAAGCACAGCAGCTAAGTAAGCACAACAGCACAGCAAGCATTTAAGCACATATGAGAACAAACACAGTGAGAGTCGACTTCAGAAAGTTATTTCTCGGGAACGGTAGCAAATGTCAAAAATCTGTTCAGTAATTTCTGTGTGGCTCGGTCCAAAGATCATCTAAGCCAATTTCCGTAAGAATTGGGCAAAATTTTAATAAGTAGTGAAAAAACGGAATACTGTACTTTTCAAAATGGCCACTATTGTAATGGGCAGAGTCTTGATGTAAGATGTTGAATGTGATCAGCATGAAGAGAGGAATCAGGTGTACTAAGTTTCATTTTTCTAGATCAAATGGTTTAAAAGTTATAACCATTAGAAAAGTTCATTTTTGAACTGGTGGTGGCGCTATAGAGTTGGTCCTAGAGACCCATAAGTTGGTCAAATTACTTTTAATTAGCATCACTACAAGTGTGCCAAATTTCATAATTTACTCATATTCCATTGATAGGGCTGCCATAGACACCCCATACGGAAGAATAATAATAATATTGATGATGATGATGATGAAAACTAACAATTACAATAGGGGCTCAAACCCCTGATTATTTGCAACGACAGTGCAGAGCCAGAAGAACAGAAACAGCAGAAATTGAAAGACAACATTACACACAATTTTATAAAGTTCACCCAGACGGGATTCGAACCCGTGTGCAACTATAATTCGAACTGGGTCTAGTACCTGCAGTTTATCTCTTTGTGCCACTGGGCAGAAGACGTCTGTTCATAGTGATGCATGTTATATTTCAAAAGTTCAGATTACATAATTCTCAAATTTTTTACAATTAACCAATTAGCATGCTAAGCTAACTAGCATAAAGACACAAACACAGGCAAGGTCAACTTCAGAGACAAATTTCTCAGGAACGGTAGTGAATATCAAAAATCCGTTCAGTAATTTCTGTGCGGCTCAGTCCAAAGATTATCTGAGCCAATTTTGGACAAAATTGGGCAACATTTATAGGAGGAGTAGCGGGAAAAACTGTTTTTCATTTGTTTCAATATGGCAGACAGTCACATGTTTGGAAAATGACAAATGAGATATCATTGGAATTGGCATAAACCAAGGAACATAATGACACAAATAAATTTTTTTAACTTTGTTTTCAAAAGTTATAAGCGTTTTTGCGAAAAAAAACGTATATTTCTGGAACACTAGGTGGCGCTGTTGAATCTTCTCATGTACCTTCAGGACACGATGTCAATCATGCATACCAAATTTTGTGAAGATATGTCAAATAGTTTAAAAGATATTGCAATTTATAACAATTCAAAATGGCGGACACGTGGTACATCCAACCCTGTCATTCAGCATGACACAAGGAATCCATGGATACCACATTTATCATTTTCTGACAAACTGTTCAAAAGTTATTGGCTTTCTGCACAAACTTCAGAAACGCAAACCCGTGAGAACGCTGATGGCGTGCACATGCGTATTACGAGTTCAGTCTATAGGTATGCGCGTTTGAATATATGTGCGCAGGCGTGTAGTCCTTTCCTACAAACCAACCCTCAACAAACTACTTGTCTGGCCTTAATTTATAATACAGAATTTCTATCGCTTCCGTGTAGCCACGCGAACTGGAATCATCCCGACAATGCTTTATCTGTACAGAGGTAAAGAGAAGGGAAGGAGGCCTTCACAGGGGAGAGACTAGTTGACACTTCAGGACTGTGTTGTCATCGTGTCCAGGCGCAGGTCCTTCATCAGATCTGGATACGCCCTGGATCCGGTGGACTGCGGTAAACCTCGGGATAAACAGAGAGACTTATATTAGCGTAGACGCCATTCTTCTTATGATGTAACGAGTAAATCAGGTTTTACAGATACTAGACATGTGACTTTCAAATGAAAGATTGGTATCAAAGAGCACACCCAGGTTCCTAACGAATACTTGACAGAGCAGCCATCAAGTGTTAGACAGTATTCTAGGTTATTACGTGAGGAAGTTTTTTGTCCAGTAATTAGAATCTCTGTTTTTTCAAAATTAAGTAGTAGGAAATTACTAGTAATCCAATTTTATTTTATTTTTTTTGTGATTGTTTTTTATTTATTTATTTGAAATAATAACATTACAAATGTTGGATGACAGCATGAATACCAATAAAAGAAAAAGACACAAAACACACAAAGGACACAAGGAAGGGTAACTTAAAGGGAACATACAAATAAACCCCGGCAGCCAATTACAGCACAGAATAATGCATCATCAATTTAAAACATTTCTTTTAGAGCTTGGGCTGTACTACTCCAATAAGTGACCGTTTGTATTCTAGCCCCATTAATCCTTGCAGTGCTGCGTTCTAAACAAGCAATATAATGAAAAGACAGCAGCCAGAATCTTCTAAGATCCATGTCAGGAGTGAACCATTGCTGTATAATTGTTTTTTTAGCAGCAGTGAAACCAGACATTAACAATCTTCTCTGAACTAACGTAAAGTTGTATGAAGAATCATCATTCAACAACATAAGACAAGGGTCGAGGTCAAACTGCAACTTTGTGATATGTTTTAGTACTTGAACTACATGTTTCCAAAAATTGGATATAACTGAACAGTCCCAAAACATATGCAAAAAAGTACCTTTAGAGTTATTGTTACACAGACTGCAATTAGGATTTAATGAGTTTCATCAAGTATCGCTTGTATGGGGTACAATACATTTTGTGTACAGTTTTGAAATGAATAAGAATGTGCGAGGGGTTTTTGGAGGTAAGACAGAGATTTGACCAAACTGTATTCCAGTCAGGACTATAGCCCAACCATGAGAGTTCTCTCTCCCACACAGCTAATGCCTTCAGGGTCTTATATGAACATTCAATTAGTTGTTTATAAATCAAGGAGACTGTGCCTTGAATTTTCCCAGTATTTTTGAACCACTTTAACAATGGGTGATCATCTAGGCTAGAATTCCATCCAATTTTTTTATATCAGCTATGCATTCCGTTAATTTTGTGAATTAGTAAGTTTTGTCAGGGTGTGAAGAAATATAGAGCTGAGTATCATCAGCATAAGTGAAAACTAATACCATGCTTCCTAATGATATCTCCCAAGGGTAGCATGTACAGAGTGAAAAGCAACGGTCCTAGTACTGAGCTTTGTGGTATGCCATACTGAACTTGTGATCGATGAGACATCTCTTCATTTACTGCTACAAACTGATAACGGTCTGATAAGTATGATTTAAACCATGCTAATGCAATTCCACTAATGCCAACATAATTTTCGAGTCTATTTAAAAGAATGTTGTGGTCAATAGTATCAAATGCAGCACTAAGATCGAGTAACACTAATAGAGAGATACAACCACGATCGGATGATAAGAGCAAATCATTTGTGACTCTGATGAGAGCAGTCTCAGTACTATGGTACAGTCTAAATCCTGACTGAAAATCCTCGCAGATATCATTTCTTTCTAAAAAGGAACATAGTTGTGAGGATACTGCCTTTTCTAGATGGGTTTGGAAGTTTTTTGTATGTCCTAATTCGGGGAACAGACAGTCTATATGATGATATCTAGGTGAAAGGGGCTCTATGTGATGAGATTTATCTGACCTTGGTGATGTGAGACAGCTAGCTGACGGTCGGTTTAGCCAGTCTGTCTACTTCCTGACCTGAGCCCCAAGTCATGTTTGAGCTCTAAGACTATGTGCCATATTACTAGAGAGAAGTGCAGCACCATCCCATGAGGGATGAATACCATCTCTTTTTAACAGGTCAGGTCTGCCCCAAAAACTTTCCCAATTGTCTATGAATTCTATATTATTTTGCGGACACTACTTAGACAGTCAGCCATTGAGTGAGGACAATCTACTAAGGGCCTGTCCCAATACCTCCCCTTACCCTAGATTTCTGCCCTAACCCTTGTTTTTGCGCGTTCTCGTGTAGAGGTAGGGTGTCCCAATACTCTAAAGAGCAAGGGGGAGTGCTATTCTCCCCTTAAAATCAACCCTCAAAACATAGTGCGGTCCGATGCAGGCTTAAAACGAAGTGGAAGATGAAATTACCCAGGATACCTTGCGGATTCAGCAAGCCGGTAAATTTTTTTAAACAAGATGGCGGACACCGCTGGAAAGGAACAATTGAATTGTAATTATATTTTCGCAAATAAGCATGTTAAAATTTCTAAATATGTTGGAATATGTTAGTTTGATGCACATCCAATGGACTGTAAAGTTTTGAACTCTAATGTTAGAAAATATTTCACAAAGCTATCTATACGATGTTCATGATATCTACCGAGTGCTTCGAGAGAGTCTGCCCATCAAATATACATCTGATCTGGGTAGTTAATCAAATTTTATTTTCGATTTTGGCTTCCAAGGATTATAAAAAGAAGATGTGAGGTAAAACTATTAAAAACTAGCCGCGTTCGTCTAGTGCTTCATCTTTTTCTTTACAGCGTGCTGTCACTTCTCCCTAACGTTAAACCCAAACAGCACTGAGCACAATCAGTGATTGCTGTAAAATGCAGTGTCTGCTGATTATAAATTGCGGGAGGTGTTTGATTGTAAAAAGAGCTATTATAAGCACAATGATCCGCGCAAGAGACGTTGACCCTGTTCCCATGGCGGCGCGTGTTTGGAAATGGACTCTAACTAACTTAGACAAGCAAACTATACTTTGGGTTTCATGTGCGCGTCTAAACGATCAAATACAGACAAAAATATGGCTAAATGACCGGTTTGGAGATTCACTTTAACACAGTTTATGTCTTAAATGGGAGTTAGTTGTGGAATAGTTGGGAGAAAATGTGTATTATTAGATCTGCATTCGGTCTTAAAGTGGCAGCGTCTAATAAACCTGCTAATGATTACACCTTTAATGTGAATAAAACAACTAAAGGCAAAGAGAAAATTACTCCCAGCTCTTGAATGAATAACTTTAGCTTTAATGAGCATTAATCTATCTATAATAAACTATGCTGTGTAATTTTACATTTGATTACTTTATTAGATTTCTAGCATATTATTATGGATACTTATATCCTGATCATAACTGGGATAGTTATGTACATGTATATAATTTGCATATAGTGGTGTCCCATTTCATAGGGAAAGATCTTCAACTCCACTTCCCCTCGTTGAGGGGACTTTACTTTCGAGGGCACTCAAAACCAAGTGGAAGTTTTAAGGGGGGAGAAATGGGACAGGGCCTTAGTATCTCATCACTCCTGCGAACAGGAAGGGGGCCAGAGCAAATTACTGTTCCTGACATCATACTTGCGAGTTCACACACGTGTTTAACATTAATTTTAGTGATCTCCGACTGGCGGAGTCGAACATCATTAGTGCCGACGTGAATAATAATCGTAGAAAATTTACGATTAGCATTAGCCAGCACTTTTAAATTTGCTTTGATGTCAGGCGCTCTGGCTCCCGGCAAACATGTGACTATGGTGGCTGGTGTCTCTATTTTCACGTTCCGTGTAATAGAATCGCCAATGACTAGGGCACATTCAACAGGATTCTCAGTGGGTGTTTCACTGAGAGGTGAGAATCTATTTGAAGTTGTAATCCTTCTACCTCATCCTGCATAAAAAAAAGAAAAGAAAAGTAGGTGTTTTCTGAGATCAGATCCTCAAATTTGAAAAACAAATAAATGCGGTGATTAGTTCTTGTTTTTTCCAGCTACGTCTTCTCTCTAAGATCAAATCCTCTCTCTCTGAGAAAACCTTAGAGATTGCAATCCATGCGCTCATTACATCACGTTTGGATTATTGCAACTCTCATGGTTGGGATTACTATGGCATGTCCAAATACTCTATTGCTCGTCTCCAATTAGTACAAAATGCTGCTGCTAAGTTCCTCAAAAGAAAACGTAAATTTGATCATGCTTCTCCTATCTTGAAATCGCTGCATTGGCCACCTGTGCATTTTAGAATTGAGTTTACATTTTTTCTCTTTGTTTTTAAATCTTTAAATAATCTGGCACCGAGCTATTTGTCTGAGCTACTCTGTCCACACAATCCCACACAAAACCTGAGGTCTGGTGATAAGAGACTTTTGTCTGTACTAGGGCCGCAACGACGCGTCGACGTCATCGATTACGTCGACTATGAAAATACGTCGACACGCATGAAATGCGTCGACGCGTCACATTCATTATTTACGTTTAAATATCGAGTAATGGCGGCTTCTGCTCCCGCTCATGGTGAAAATGACAGACCACGATCATCCAAAGTATGGGAATACTTTAAACTACGGCCGAACAGAAAGGTGCTTTGTTCACTATGGAAACTATTCCCCATTCGGCGACAATAAAATGGACTTTAATTTATAACTTCAACTTAAATCTGTCAACGAAGCTTTCAGTGCATTTGCCAGTTTTTAAAAGTTGTGTATGCACATGTAGACTAGAGAGCTGCACTCCCGCGGGATACATAGATCTGATGGCCGAGTGCGGGCGCGGGCGGTAATGCACTCGTGTGTGTGCTGGTCGCGGGAGAATAAAACGATTCGCAGGACTCCCGCAAAATAGAAATATCTATAAATTGAACATCTAAAAACGAATAAATTGTCATTCATCTGTTGCACAAAAGCAACAAGAACAACTAAAACAAAATAGAAACGATTTACAGGCCAGAGTCTCTATCTATTTATAACATGTTTGCAGCGTTGAACAATGTAGCCAATCACAGACATATGTGTTGATTTCTTGAACGCAATGGCCAATCAGATGCATTTAAGATAGAATCCCCTCACCGCTCAAAATGAACTTTTTGTTCAGTGCTGAATTCTGCATACTGGCAAATCATCTGATTATAGCAAACAAAGATATTATGACAGATTCATTGTGCAGCCAGTTTCATTGATAATAACAGAGATTTGTGAGATCACGATGAACTGAGATGTCTTTTTAGGAATTATTAAGGAAGAAATCCGTCCCGCGCAGGTCTCTAATGTAGACTTTAAAAACAAACGACTAACGCTATATTTACATTAACAGTAGCCTAGGCTGCAATCTAGTGTATGTGAACCTTTTTGCAGATAAACACAAGTGCATTATCGGACAAGATAATGGACAAGTTAATTGAGTAAATCATACTCCCACTACGGTAATTAATAACAGACACATTTCCTAAATAGGCCTGTGACTGTAAACATCTTACATTTTATGAAATAGTTCCATTAGTTAAAAATAAAGTTTAAAATGCTTCTTGTTCGCATATTTCATAATACAATGACAATTAACCTTTCTGAATTTTTTTTTTTTTGTCATCATTCATAGATTTCATGTTAAAATAATATACAGATGCACTACCCTCTTCAAAATACAGCTGATATATTGTTGTACTTATTATTTATTGGAAAGTTTGCCAATGGATAAATCAGTTAATCCCAAAAATAATCATTAGATTAATCGGAAAAATAATCGTTAGATTAGTCGACTAATCGAAGAAATAATCGACAGATTAATCGACAACAAAAATAATCGTTAGATGCAGCTCTAGTCTGTACCCAGATCACGGTTAAAGCATAGAGGAGATAGAGCCTTTGCTATTGCCGGCCCTAGGCTGTGGAACAGCCTTCCGGTTTACATCAGATCGGCACAGTCTTTAACTATTTTTAAATCTTTTCTTAAAACCTACTACTTTTTTGTCATGAATGTGTGGTTTGTCCTTGTCTCTTTATCTTGTGTTTTGTTCAGCACTTTGGTCAGCCATGTTTGCTGTTTTTTAAATGTGCTATATAAATAAATCTAAACTTGAAACTTGTAATCGGAACGGAAGAGCGGTGTTTTGTCCCGCGACTACAGCGCCTCAGTCACCCAATTGCCCTGCTGCACGGGCTCTACTACAGCCGGAAAAAAAAGTAAAGAGTTCATTAAGCTAGTCGCTTCCAAAGCAGTATCTAAAGCCCTTACGCTCTTACAATTAACCTCGATTAAAGCTTGGATGCGTGTCTCTAGTTCTGAACTCTTCCCCGTCAGCTTGACTATCTCCCTCCATTTATCACATGTAAATCCTGTGCTGTCGGTGAAGGCTATGCTAAACATGTGGCATGAAGTGCAAGTAACAATAAGAGGAGAAGATGATATGACTCACCGTGTTTGTTTACTGATCCTACTCACCTAAGTTGTTTGATGAACTCGTAAAAGGCGCGAGTGTGCGAAAAAAACACAAAAAAACCCATAAAGAGCGGACGGATGGCACGTTAACAGGCTAGCGAATTACGAGCGTGTTGTGCTAGCAATAACGATTTAGATTGAAGCTAGCGATGTCAGGTTAATGTGTGATGTTGATTAAGTTATATTTAGCAGTATAAACAACAAGGAATGATAGTAAATAATGATTAAAAACCGAAAAATATGCGAAGCTTACAGACGCAAACCAACGCAGCAGCAGAAGCAATGAGCAAAGATCATCTGAGCCAATTTTCTTAATTTTACAAAATTTGAACGAGTAGCAAAAAAACTGAACACTGTACTTTTCAAAATGGCCACTACTGTAATGGGAGGAGTCTTAATGTAAGATATTGATTGTGATCACCATAATGAGTGGAATCATGTGTACTAAGTTTAATTTTTCTAGATCAAAGGGTTCAAAACAACAAACAAAATGCTGGCTGTGCTGTCTAAAAGAGAGCAGAGTTTGTCTGTTGTTTGTCTGCTTTAACAGCTATTGCAATGTGTATGATAAACATCATTAGGGCCCAAGCCCTGAAAGGGCGAAGGCCCTATTGTTTTCGGTAGGATTATTATTAGGGCCCAAGCCCTGAAAGGGCGAAGGCCCTATTGTTTTCGTTAGGATTATTAGGGCCCAAGCCCTGAAAGGGCGAAGGCCCTATTGTTTCCGGTAGGATTATTTATTATTATTATTAGGGCCCAAGCCCTGAAAGGGCGAAGGCCCTATTGTTTCCGGTAGGATTATTTATTAGGGCCCAAGCCCTGAAAGGGCGAAGGCCCTATTGTTTTCGGTAGGATTATTAGGGCCCAAGCCCTGAAAGGCTCTTAAGACTCTTAACATACTTGAAATTGGATGAAACTCGACAGACACATCACATTTATTAGCCCGTAGACATGTGCAAAGTTTCAGAAACGGGCGAGGTGAGGGGCTCAGTAGCGCCACCTTTAGTCATAAGTGGGGGGGTTAGTTTTATCAACAGCAACAAAACTTGGTATGTGTATTGTTCTCATCAAGACGGACAACTTTCTAATTTACATTAACGATCTCCGACCAACAGGAAGAGAGATATTTTGGTTTGAATGTGGATTTTCTGAAGAATTTTCTCTCCCTCTCTCTGTGTCTCTGTGTGTGTGAGGGGAGGGGGGATTTGACTATTGCTTTTATATTGTTAATCAAGGTTTCAGGGGCTTTTGGGGTCCTTAACGTGCTCAAAAACTCTTGAAACTTTACATACAAGTCGGAACCCCCTGCCATCAGGGACGGGTTGAAGCTGGTACCCGGGCGTGGCAGGGGGGCTCAACAGCGCCCCCTTGAACGGGGTCCCAAAACTTGGTCCATAGATCAAACACGCTTGCATGAATTAATTTGAAACTCGGTACACATATAGATCTCTTCGGGCCGAACAACTTCCGCACTCTAAGTTATTAGCTCCGCCCAACAGGAAGTCGGCTATTATGGGTTGTTTGGAAAACGCTTGCTGTGGAATGCGAAGTACTCCTCCTAGAGAATTCATCCAATCCCCACCAAACTCGGTGTGCATGAAGTCAAGACATTGAGGATTCTAAATTGCGGACGGATTTTTGATATCTCGAACGGTTTGGCCGTGGCGAGGAAACGAATTTAGGGCGAGAAAAGAGAAACACGAAGTGGAATAACTTCTGCATACATTAACTGATCTTGATGAAACTTCAGCAGTGTGTTCGTGGTAAGAGGCCGATCAGATGGATGTAACTATTGTGAGTCAAAGTTATAGCGCCACCAACTGGCAGCAGGAAGTGTGTCACTTTCAACATGCTTTTGACAAAAGTGGGCGGGTTAGTTTTAACTACAGTAAAAAAAAAATAGTTTGTATATTGTACTCATCAAGCCGGACAACTTTCTAATTTACATTCATTAGCTCCGGCCATCAGGAAGTCAGATATTTTGGTCTGAATGTGGATTTTTTTGCAAAATCATCCTCTGAATTTTTAGCCACTCCTCTTAAACTATTTATTTTATTCCCACCAAACTTTTTCAACATGATGAAAATACCTTAAAGATTCTAAATTATGAACGGATATTGAATATCTCAAACGGTTTTGATATGGCGAGGGATTAAAGTAATGTCAAAAAAGGAATCAGAAAACATCTCATATCTTCTACAAATGTAATTATACACCGTTTATTTTTATATCAAATTATACAAATATTAGAACTAAACCCATTTTATTCTGTTATTCTGTTTTTGCAATTCAAGAAGTATAAAAAAAGTTAAAAACAGGCTATTTAGTGCTATTTGGTTCAACAAAAAAGCAAACATAGGGCTATACTGCCCTCTTGTGTCCAAAAGGATATCAAAATAGTATATAAAACGTTTTACTAGGTAGGCCTATTGTATTTAAATATAAATGTATTAGGTATATGACTGTGAGGATATTTTCCCAACGGTTAATCGACGTGTGACACGAGCGGGTGCTTTTAAATCGCTAATATAAAAGTGAAAGTAAAAAACGGACGTCCGCACTGACATTGATAATGGTGCACGTTGGAAAGAATGATACTTTTAAACATAACACTAAACCGCCATTAGGTGTCGCCAGGCGACCATCTTAATGAGCGAGTCATTGATTCATTCGTTCAAACGATTCATTCGAATGACTGAGTCATTCATGATTGAGACAGATGTTTATGGATTGACCATTGAATCTTTGAGTCAACCGATTCGTTTCAAAATGCTGAATCATTCAGTAATGAGAAAACAAGTTGCTGTGAGATGCGCGATGGTTCGGCTGTGATCTTTGTTTAACTATTTATGCTGCTGAAACAGAACAAAAACAGTCAATATTGCATCTAAAATGTAAGTGACTTAATTGTAACTGTTTATTAACCTGTTGTATGAAATCAATGTCACAGTTTCAATCGTGATTGTATTCAGGAAATAGTAGCCTACTCGTCAAGTGAGGTTGCTTAACTCTGTTATAAAATATATAAAAACTCCATATTTGTAATTTTTATAGTCAGTATGTTGTTAACTGGGTTGCTTTTTTGTGTGCTGCGCTCATTTGTTTACGTTTCTCCTGGAGAAGCTGCATGAGCCTCAGCAGCGCAACCTTGTTACCATTGATCAGTAATACATTTATTATCAACTGTTGATTGCAACTTAAAATGAATGTAATGAAATTAGAATAATCTCTCGTTTTAGTGATTCCCAAGTTTTTTTTTTTTTTGTTCTTGACGTTCTAATCAGGCTATACTCTGGTTGGGCAAGTAAAATTCTCTTTCAGGTAGGCCTATTGTATTTATATATAAATATATTAGGGATGTGACTGTGATAACATTTTCCCACCTATGGAAGTAGGAATAAACTAATACATTTTATTTATGTTTTTATGTGTCCACTGTTCAACTGCAACCGCGTCACACACACACATTCCAGAATTGCAATCTTGACATCGCAGCCTGTTCATTATAGCCCTAATACAATATAATAATAAAAATAGTCAACATAACATATACGAATTACACTGCTCTGTTTAAATAGTAAGTAGTACAATTTGTACCATTCACAGTAAGCAGAGCTCCACTGTGATGTTTCCAAGCACATTTTTGCGCGTGTGAAGAGGATGATTTTTTCCATCGATATTGGAACACGAGTGAAGTACAAAGCCTATAATAAAGAATAGTTTAGCATCCAAATACATCGCAAATATTGAAACATTTTGATTCTAATGAGAGGGTTACGTGAGACCAACACGGCTTACTTTCGTTTTTATTTTTACATTAAATTTAAAGGATTTGTTGTGGAATATTTTGAGTGTATCATAAAATCAGAATAAGGTAAGACAAGTAATATTTTCTGTCTTATATATATATATATATGTGTGTGTGTGTGTGTGTGTGTATATATATATAGAGAGAGATATAGATATAGATAGATAGATATTTATATATATATATATATATATGTGTGTGTGTGTATATATATATATATATATATATATATATATATATATATATATATATATATATATATATATACATATATATATACACACATATATATATATATATATATATATATATATAAATATAGCTGCGAGCAGCGATGGAGGGCCCAAGCCGGCGGCACCGCCACCCCGGTGCCTTTAGTGTAACTAAAGGCACCAGGGTGGCGGTGCCACCGGCTTGGGCCCGCAATCGCTGCTCGCAGCTATATTTATTATTCTTCTTCTTCTTATTCTTATTTTTCTGTCAACCTTTCGGGCACTTTTGAGACCCTTAACGTGCTCGAAAACTCTTGAAACTTTGCACACGGGTCAGAACCCGCGGCCATCAGGGCCGGGCTGAAGCTGGTACCCGGGCGTGGCAGGGGGGCTCAACAGCGCCCCCTTGAACGGGGTCCGAAAACTTGGTCCATACATCAGACACGCTTGCATGTAATAATATGAAACTCGGTACACATATAGATCTCATCGGGCCGAACAACTTTCGTACTTTTACTTTTTACGCCAGCCCAACAGGAAGTCGGCTATTATGGGTTGTTTGGAAACGCATGCTGTGGAATTTAATGTACTCCTCCTAGGGAATTCATCCATTCGCCTCCAAACTCGGTCAGCATGAAGTCAAGACATTGAGGATGATAAATTGCGGACGGATTTTTGATATCTCAAACGGTTTGGCTGTGGCGAGGAAGCAAATTTATGGCGAATAATGGAAACAGGAAGTGTGTTATAACTTCTGCATACATTAACTGATCTTGATTAAACTTCAGCAGTGTGTTCGTTGTAAGAGGCCGATCACATGGATGTGACTATTGTGAGTCAAAGTTATAGCGCCACCAACTGGCAGTAGGAAGTGTGTCCCTTTCAAAATGCTTTGAAATCACCCTCTTATTTTTACCCGATTTGCTTCAAACTTTGTGTATAATGTAAACACACGGCAGATGTAGACCTGTGAAAGGATTTTTGATATCTTTAATACTGTTGCCATGGCAACGCTTCAAACTTTAATATTCTTTTTTGATGCTTTTGAGACTCTTAACATACTTGAAATTGGATGAAACTCGACAGACACATCACATTTATTAGCCCGTAGACGTGCAAAGTTTCAGAAACGGGCGTGGTGAGGGGCTCAGTAGCGCCACCTTTAGTCATAAGTGGGGGGGGTTAGTTTTATCAACAGCAACAAAACTTGGTATGTGTATTGTTCTCATCAAGACGGACAACTTTCTAATTTACAATAATGATCTCCGACCAACAGGAAGAGAGATATTTTGGTTTGAATGTGGATTTTCTGAAGAATTTTCTCTCCCTCTCTCTGTGTTTCTGTGTGTGTGAGGGGAGGGGGGATTTGACTATTGCTTTTATATTGTTAATCAAGGTTTCAGGGGCTTTTGGGGTCCTTAACGTGCTCAAAAACTCTTGAAACTTTACATACAAGTCGGAACCTGCGGCCATCAGGGCCTGGCTGAAGCTGGTACCCGGGCGTGGCAGGGGGGCTCAACAGCGCCCCCTGGAATGGGGTCCGAAAACTTGCTCCATAGATCAAACTAGCTTGCATGAATTAATATGAAACTCGGCACACACATAGATCTCATCGGGCCGAACAACTTTCGTGCTCTAAGTTTTGCGCCAGCCCAACAGGAAGTCGGCTATTATGGGGTGTTTGGAAAACGCTTGCTGTGGAATGCGAAGTACTCCTCCTAGAGAATTCATCCAATCCCCACCAAACTCGGTGTGCATGAAGTCAAGACATTGAGGATTCTAAATTGCGGACGGATTTTTGATATCTCGAACGGTTTGGCCGTGGCGAGGAAACGAATTTATGGCGAGAAAAGAGAAACACGAAGTGTTATAACTTCTGCACACATTAACTGATCTTGATGAAACTTCAGCAGTGTGTTCGTGGTAAGAGGCCGATCAGATGGATGTAACTATTTCGAGTCAACGTTATAGCGCCACCAACTGGTAGCAGGAAGTGTGTCACTTTCAAAATGCTTTTGACAAAAGTGGGGGGGTTAGTTTTACCCACAGTTATAAAAATCAGTACGTATATTGGTCTCATCAAGCCGGACAACTTTCTAATTTACAGTCATTAGCTCAGACCAACAGGAAGTCAGATATTTTGGTTTGAATGTGGATTTCTTTGCAAAATCAGCCTCTGAATTTTTACCCAGTCCTCTTAAGTGGTTTATTTTATTCCCACAAAACTTTTTCAACATGATGCAGGAAGTCAGATATTTTGGTTTGAATGTGGATTTCTTTGCAAAATCAGCCTCTGAATTTTTACCCAGTCCTCTTAAGTGGTTTATTTTATTCCCACAACACTTTTTCAACATGATGAAAATACATTAAATATGCTAAATTGTAAACGCATAATAAATATCTCAAACAGTTCTGCTATGGCGAGGGATTAAAGTAATGTCAAAAAAGGAAACACTAAAAACATCCTATCTTCTAAAAATGTAATTATACACCATGTATTTCTATATAAAATTATACAAATATCAGAACTAAACCCATTTTATTCTTTTTTTTTTTCTATTTAATAATTGTTTAAGTTTAAAAACATCCAGAATGTTTTTTTAGTCCAAATTTTCTTTTTAAAATATGTCATTCATAGTGCTATACTGCCCTCTTGTGTTCAAAGTCAGGTAGGCCTATTGTATCTATATAAAATATACTAGGTACCGGTATGTGACGGTGAGGAATATTTTACCACCGGTTAATCAACGTGTGACACTGCTGGGGGCTTTTGAATTGCTAACTTAAAAATGAAAGTAAAATATGTTTGTCCGCACTGACATGGATAATGGTGCAGAGCGAGCGTTTTCAATTAATTCAAATGGAAGTAGGAATGAACTAAAAAACGTTCGCTCTTCTCTGCCCGTTCCTCGCCGTGGATGCACACCATATACAGTATATATATATATATATATATATATATATATATATATATATATATATATATATATATATATATATATATATATATATATATATATATATTTATTTATTTATTTATTTATTTATTGTTACATATATATATAATGTATATATTTTTTGTTACATTTATTTATATATATATATATATATATATAAATATAGCTGCGAGCAGCGATTGAGGGCCCAAGCCGGTGACACCGCCACCCCGGTGGCTTTAGTGTAACTAAAGGCACCAGGGTGGCGGTGCCACCGGCTTGGGCCCGCAATCGCTGCTCGCAGCTATATTTTATTATTATTATTATTATTATTATTATTATTATTATTATTATTTTTCTGTCAACCTTTCGGGCACTTTTGAGACCCTTAACGTGCTCGAAAACTCTTGAAACTTTGCAGACAGGTCAGAACCCGCGGCCATCAGGGCCGGGCTGAAGCTGGTACCCGGGCGTGGCAGGGGGGCTCAACAGCGCCCCCTTGAACGGGGTCCGAAAACATGGTCCATAAATCAGACACGCTTGCATGTAGTAATATGAAACTCGGTACATGTATAGATCTCATCGGGCCGAACAACTTTCGTACTTTTACTTTTTACGCCAGCCCAACAGGAAGTTGGCTATTATGGGTTGTTTGATAACGCATACTGTGGAATTTAATGTACTCCTCCTAGGAAATTCATCCATTCGCCTCCAAACTCAGTCAGCATGAAGTCAAGACATTGAGGATGCTAAATTGCGGACAGATTTTTGATATCTCGAACGGTTTGGCCGTGGCGAGGACACGAATTGATGGCGAATAATGGAAACAGGAAGTGTGTTATAACTTCTGCATACATTAACTGATCTTGATTCAACTTCAGCAGTGTGTTCGTTGTAAGAGGCCGATCACATGGATGTGACTATTGTGAGTAAAAGTTATAGCGCCACCAACTGGCAGCAGGAAGTGTGTCCCTTTCAAAATGCTTTGAAATCACCCTCTTATTTTTACCCGATTTGCTTCAGAGTTTATGTGTATAATGTAAACACACGGCAGATGTAGACCTGTGAAAGGATTTTTGATATCTTTAATACTGTTGCCATGGCAACGCTTCAAACTTTAATATTCTTTTTTGATGCTTTTGAGACTCTTAACATACTTGAAATTGGATGAAACTCGACAGACACATCACATTTATTAGCCCGTAGACATGTGCAAAGTTTCAGAAACGGGCGTGGTGAGGGGCTCAGTAGCGCCACCTTTAGTCATAAGTGGGGGCTAAGTTTTAAGTAGAGTCACAAAAATCGTTATGTATATTGTTCTCATCAAGCCGGACAACTTTCTAATTTATAGTCATAAGCTGTGACCAACAGGAAGTGAGATATTTTGGTTTGAATGTGATTTTTTGGAGAATTCTCTCCCTCTCTCTCTCTGCCTCTGCGTCTCTGTGTGTGTGAGGGGTGGGGGGATTTGTCTTTTGAGTGAGATTTGTTTAAAATTCCTGTTTTTCAAGGTTTCAGGGGCTTTTGGGGCCTTAAACGTGCTCGAAAACTCTTGAAACTTTGCACACAGGTCAGAACGTGCGGCCATCAGGGCCGGGCTGAAGCTGGTACCCGGGCGATGCAGGGGGGCTCAACAGCGCCCCCTGGAACGGGATCCGAACACTTGTCCATAAATCAAACACACTTGCATGTAATGATATGAAACTCGGTACACATATAGATCTCATCGGGCCGAACAACTTTCGTGCTCTAAGTTTTACGCCAGCCCAACAGGAAGTCGGCTATTATGGGTTGTTTGGAAAATGCTTGCTGTGGAATGCGAAGTACTCCTCCTAGAGAATGCATCCAATCCCCACCAAACTCGGTGTGCATGAAGTCAAGACATTGAGGATTCTAAATTGCGGACGGATTTTTGATATCTCGAACGGTTTGGCCGTGGCGAGGAAACGAATTTAGGGCGAGAAAAGAGAAACACGAAGTGGAATAACTTCTGCATACATTAACTGATCTTGATGAAACTTCAGCAGTGTGTTCGTGGTAAGAGGCAGATCAGATGGATGTAACTATTGTGAGTCAAAGTTATAGCGCCACCAACTGGCAGCAGGAAGTGTGTCACTTTCAACATGCTTTTGACAAAAGTGGGCGGGTTAGTTTTAACTACAGTAAAAAAAAAATAGTTTGTATATTGTACTCATCAAGCCGGACAACTTTCTCATTTACATTCATTAGCTCCGGCCATCAGGAAGTCAGATATTTTGGTCTGAATGTGGATTTTTTTGCAAAATCAGCCTCTGAATTTTTAGCCACTCCTCTTAAACTATTTATTTTATTCCCACCAAACTTTTTCAACATGATGAAAATACATTAAAGATTCTAAATTGTGAACGGATATTGAATATTTCAAACGGTTTTGATATGGCGAGGGATTAAAGTAATGTCAAAAAAGGAATCAGAAAACATCTCATATCTTCTACAAATGTAATTATACACCGTTTATTTTTATATAAAATTATACAAATATTAGAACTAAACCCATTTTATTCTGTTTTTGCAATTCAAGAAGTATAAAAAAAGTTAAAAACAGGCTATTTAGTGCTATTTGGTTCAACAAAAAAGCAAATATAGGGCTATACTGCCCTCTTGTGTCCAAAAGGATATAAATATAGTATATACAACTTTTTACTAGGTAGGCCTATATTGTATTTAAATATAAATGTATTAGGTATATGACTGTAAGGATATTTTCCCAACGGTTAATCGACGTGTGACACGAGCGGGTGCTTTTAAATCGCTAATATAAAAGTGAAAGTAAAATTCGGACGTCCGCACGGACATTGATAATGGTGCACACACGTTGGAAAGAATGATACTTTTAAACGTAACACTAAACCGTCATTAGGTGTCGCCAGGCGACCGTCTTAACCCTCTGGGGACCAAGCTGTTTTTGGGGCCCTTGAGATGTTCTGACATGCTCTGACATTTGTGCTTTTTTCAGTTATTTATAAACATGTTAATGGCAAAGGTGTAAATTCACTCTATATAGCACAAACAGGCCTACCATAATATGCGAGCAACATGTATGTAGATGTTTGTATTTTTAAGAGAATAATGTTTATGCGTGGTTATTTAAAAAAATAAAAATGAAAGTTGCTGAAATAAGACCACAAAACTCATACAAAATATGTGCCCACAAGACTTTTGACTAATGGATGTTGTCCCTTTCAGTTCTAGCTTCAAAATTATGTGAAAATAGTCTTGCTTTATCGTTCACAAAAAAAAATACATTGATTTAAATGGTGTAAAACAGGTTTTGCTTGGAAAGCCAATATGCGAGGGGGAGGAGTAGTTTACACCTTAGTCCCACCCACTCTGCATAATGACTCTGCATAATTAGCCATTCATTCAGGTGTGACACTGACTGAGCCACAATGCAAGGACAAAATATATATTTTGAAGAAGACTTATATTGACCATTTAAGATTTTGCTTACATCTATCTTGTAAATATGTTTTGCTATTTTATTAAAAAGGTTACAATTACAACAATAATTACAATTTCAGCAATATTTCTGCAAAAAAGTACTCTTTCTTTGTAAAAAAAAAAAAAAAAGATTATAGGCCTACATTTTATCATATGTATTCATTAGTTTGAATATAGCCAACATTGGAACATCTTAGTCTATGACTTTATTTTTGACAAAATAGTATTTTATATATATGAGCAGAAAAGCTTATTTGATGTGACAGTATATTCTACAGTAAAAACTGTACCCAAATCTAGTCAAC
The DNA here is from genome assembly GCA_021554675.1 of Leuciscus idus. Classification (NCBI taxonomy): domain Eukaryota; kingdom Metazoa; phylum Chordata; class Actinopteri; order Cypriniformes; family Leuciscidae; genus Leuciscus; species Leuciscus idus. The sequence continues at coordinate 24,128,708 of CM038631.1, forward strand.
AAAATGTTGTCTTTCATACTTCGCCTGACTGTAACGCAGTAACTGTAACTGTAAAAGCAGTTTATTCTTTCACACACAGACGCGCGATTCATATTTAGGCTAAACACTCTTTACAAATATGTACCCTTCATTCATCTCACAGAAACGCGATTCATTTTAGGCTAAACAGTCTTTACAAATATGTACCCTTCATTCATCTCACAGAAACGCGATTCATATTTAGGCTAAACAGTCTTTACAAATATGTACCCTTCATTCATCTCACAGAAACGCGATTCATATTATAGAAACGCGATTCATCTTTTTGTTTACATAAGCCTACAACGTTATTCCATAACGTTATTCCACATTAACACTTGAGAAAGGATAACTTAGCCTACCTCACTCCTCAGCGGGATCTGCTCCTCATATCAGCACGGAAAATTTTCTCCATAAGGTAGGCTATATTATGCCTCTTTGTTTACAGCTGATGTGGGGGCGTTTCACAGAGCTTTTAGTTAAATTTTAAAATGAACGCCATTTCGGGGGGTGGATTGCTTGAATTTATTTTACAAAAGCACCATGTTGTGTTTCATTGCGAGTGTACATAAATATAAGTAAACACTTTGCAGTTTGAATGATATCCTGTATGAACAAAATGATGTGCCAATTATGTTTTTATGTGTCCACTGTTAAATCACACACACATTCCAGCATTGCAAACTTGACATCGCAGCCTGTTCATTATAACCTTAATAAAATATAATAAAATAGTAAACCTAACATATACACACTGCTCTGTTTAAATAGTCAGTAGTACAATTCGTACATTAACAGTAAGCACTGCTCCACTGTGATTTTTCCAAGCACATTTTTGCGCGTGTGAAGAGGATGATTTTTTCCGTCGATATTGGAAACCGAGTGAAGTACAAAGCCTATAATAAAGAATAGTTGAAGCATCCAAATACATCACAACTGTTGAAACGTTTTGATTCTAATGATAGGGTTACGTGAGCCCAACACTTACTTTCGTTTTTATTTTTACATTAAATTTAAAGGATTTGTTGTGGAATATTTTGAGTGTATCATAAAATCAGAATAAGGTAAGACAAGTAATATTCTCTGTCTTTTATATACATATATATATATATATATACACACACACACACACACACACACACACATATATATATATATATATATATATATATATATATATATATACACACACACACATACACACATAAATATATATATATATATATATATATATATATATATATATATGTAGCCTATGTATGTATGTGTATATATATATATATATATATATATATATATATATATATATATATATATATATATATATATATATATATAAAAAAATATATATATATATATATATATATATATATATATATATATATAAAAATATATATATATATATAAATATAGCTGCGAGCAGCGATGAAGGGCCAAAGCCGGCGGCACCGCCACCCCGGTGCCTTTAGGTAACTAAAGGCACCGGGGTTGCGGTGCCACCGGCTTGGGCCCGCAATCGCTGCTCGCAGCTATATTTTATTATTATTCTTCTTATTCTTATTTTTCTGTCAACCTTTCGGGCACTTTTGAGACCCTTAACGTGCTCGAAAACTCTTGAAACTTTGCACACGGGTCAGAACCCGCGGCCATCAGGGCCGGGCTGAAGCTGGTACCCGGGCGTGGCAGGGGGGCTCGACAGCGCCCCCTTGAACGGGGTCCGAAAACTTGGTCCATAAATCAGACACGCTTGCATGTAATAATATGAAACTCGGTACACATATAGATCTCATCGGGCCGAACAACTTTCGTACTTTTACTTTTTACGCCAGCCCAACAGGAAGTCGGCTATTATGGGTTGTTTGGAAACGCATGCTGTGGAATTTAATGTACTCCTCCTAGGGAATTCATCCATTCGCCTCCAAACTCAGTCAGCATGAAGTCAAGACATTGAGGATGCTAAATTGCGGACAGATTTTTGATATCTCGAACGGTTTGGCCGTGGCGAGGACACGAATTGATGGCGAATAATGGAAACAGGAAGTGTGTTATAACTTCTGCATACATTAACTGATCTTGATTAAACTTCAGCAGTGTGTTCGTTGTAAGAGGCCGATCACATGGATGTGACTATTGTGAGTCAAAGTTATAGCGCCACCAACTGGCAGCAGGAAGTGTGTCCCTTTCAAAATGCTTTGAAATCACCCTCTTATTTTTACCCGATTTGCTTCAAAGTTTATGTGTATAATGTAAACACACGGCAGATGTAGACCTGTGAAAGGATTTTTGATATCTTTAATACTGTTGCCATGGCAACGCTTCAAACTTTAATATTCTTTTTTGATGCTTTTGAGACTCTTAACATACTTGAAATTGGATGAAACTCGACAGACACATCACATTTATTAGCCCGTAGACATGTGCAAAGTTTCAGAAACGGGCGTGGTGAGGGGCTCAGTAGCGCCACCTTTAGTCATAAGTGGGGGTGTTAGTTTTATCAACAGCAACAAAACTTGGTATGTGTATTGTTCTCATCAAGACGGACAACTTTCTAATTTACATTAATGATCTCCGACCAACAGGAAGAGAGATATTTTGGTTTGAATGTGGATTTTCGGAAGATTTTTCTCTCCCTCTCTCTGTGTCTCTGTGTGTGTGAGGGGAGGGGGGATTTGACTATTGCTTTTATATTGTTAATCAAGGTTTCAGGGGCTTTTGGGGTCCTTAACGTGCTCAAAAACTCTTGAAACTTTACATACAAGTCGGAACCCCCTGCCATCAGGGACGGGTTGAAGCTGGTACCCGGGCGTGGCAGGGGGGCTCAACAGCGCCCCCTTGAACGGGGTCCCAAAACTTGGTCCATAGATCAAACACGCTTGCATGAATTAATTTGAAACTCGGTACACATATAGATCTCATCGGGCCGAACAACTTTCCCCCGGTCAAGTTTTACGCCAGCCCAACAGGAAGTCGGCTATTATGGGTTGTTTGGAAAACACTTGCTGTGGAATGCGAAGTACTCCTCCTAGAGAATTCATCCGATCCCCACCAAACTCGGTGTGCATGAAGTCAAGACATTGAGGATTCTAAATTGCGGACGGATTTTTGATATCTCGAACGGTTTGGCCGTGGCAAGGAAACGAATTTATGGCGAGAAAAGAGAAACACGAAGTGGAATAACTTCTGCATACATTAACTGATCTTGATGAAACTTCAGCAGTGTGTTCGTGGTAAGAGGCCGATCAGATGGATGTAACTATTGTGAGTCAAAGTTATAGCGCCACCAACTGGCAGCAGGAAGTGTGTCACTTTCAACATGCTTTTGACAAAAGTGGGCGGGTTAGTTTTAACTACAGTAAAAAAAAAATAGTTTGTATATTGTACTCATCAAGCCGGACAACTTTCTCATTTACATTCATTAGCTCCGGCCATCAGGAAGTCAGATATTTTGGTCTGAATGTGGATTTTTTTTGCAAAATCAGCCTCTGAATTTTTAGCCACTCCTCTTAAACTATTTATTTTATTCCCACCAAACTTTTTCAACATGATACAAATATATTAATGATGCTAAATTGTAAACGGATATTGAATATCTCAAACGGTTTTGCTATGGCGAGGGATTCAATTAATGTCAAAAAGGAAGCAGGAAACATCTCATAACTTCTAAAAATGTAATTATACACCATTTATTTTTATATAAAATTATACAAATATTAGAACTAAACCCATTTTATTCTGTTTTTGCTATTCAAGGAGTATGAAAAAGTTAAAAACAGGCTATTTAGTGCTATTTGGTTCAACAAAAAAGCAAACATAGGGCTATACTGCCCTCTTGTGTCCAAAAGGAAATCAAAATAGTATATAAAACGTTTTACTAGGTAGGCCTATTGTATTTAAATATAAATGTATTAGGTATGACTGTGAGGATATTTTCCCATCGGTTAATCGACGTGTGACACGAGCGGGTGCTTTTAAATCGCTAATATAAAAGTGAAAGTAAAAAACGGACGTCCGCACTGACATTGATAATGGTGCACGTTGGAAAGAATGATACTTTTAAACACTAAACCGCCATTAGGTGTCGCCAGGCGACCATCTTAATGAGCGAGTCATTGATTCATTCGTTCAAACGATTCGTTCGAATGACTGAGTCATTCATGATTGAGACAGATGTTTATGGATTGACCATTGAATCTTTGAGTCAACCGATTCGTTTCAAAATGCTGAATCATTCAGTAATGAGAAAACAAGTTGCTGTGAGATGCGCGATGGTTCTGCTGTGATCTTTGTTTAACTATTTTTGCTGCTGAAACAGAACAAAAACAGTCAATATTGCATCTAAACTGTAAGTGACTTAATTGTAACTGTTTATTAACCTGTTGTATGAAATCAATGTCACAGTTTCAATCGTGATTGTATTCAGGAAACAGCCTTCTCGTCAAGTGAGGTTGCTTAACTGTTATAAAATATATCAAAACTCCATATTTATCATTTTTATAGTCAGTAAGTTGTTAACTGAGTTTGTTTTTTGTGTGCTGATCTCATTTGTTTACATTTCTCCTGGAGAAGCTGCATGAGCGTCAGCAGCGCAAGCTTGTTACCATTGATCAACTGATTACTGGTAATCCATTTATTAACAACTGTTGATTGCAACTTAAAATTAATGTAATAAAATTAGAATAATCTCTCGTTTTAGTGATTCCCAAGTTATTTTTTTGTCATTGACGTTCTAATCAGGCTACTCTGGTCGGGCAAGTAAAATTCTCTTTCAGGTTGGCCTATTGTATTTATATATAAATATATTAGGGATGTGACTGTGGGAAAATTTTCCCACCGGTTAATCGATGTGTGACACCGCTGGGGGCTTTTGAATCGGTAACTTAAAAACGAAAGTAAAATATGTTCGTCCGCACGGACATTGATAATGGTGCAGAGCGAGCGCATTGCAATCTTGATATCGCAGTCTGTTCATTATAGCCTTTATAAAATATAATAATAAAATAGTCAACCTAACATATAAAAATTACACTGCTCTGAATAGTATGAATTGTACTGACTATTTAAACACAGTAATCACGGCTAAACTGTGATGTTTCCAAGCACATATTTGCGCATGTGAAGAGGATAATTTTTCCCTTCAATAGTGGAACGTGAGTGAAGTACAAAGCCTATAATAAACAAATGTTTAGCATCCAAAAAATGTAATATATATATATATACATATATATATATATATATATATATATATATATATATATATATATATATATATATATATATATATATAAACACACTTAAAAAAAAAATTATATATATATATATATATTGTTTTTGTTTTTTTTTGTTTTATATATATATATATATATATATATATATATATATATATATATATATATATATATATATATATAAATATAGCTGCGAGCAGCGATGGAGGGCCCAAGCCGGTGACACCGCCACCCCGGTGCCTTTAGTGTAACTAAAGGCACCAGGGTGGCGGTGCCACCGGCTTGGGCCCGCAATCGCTGCTCGCAGCTATATTTATTATTATTCTTCTTCTTATTCTTATTTTTCTGTCAACCTTTCGGGCACTTTTGAGACCCTTAACGTGCTCGAAAACTCTTGAAACTTTGCACACGGGTCAGAACCCGCGGCCATCAGGGCCGGACTGAAGCTGGTACCCGGGCGTGGCAGGGGGGCTCGACAGCGCCCCCTTGAACGGGGTCCGAAAGTTTGGTCCATAAATCAGACATGCTTGCATGTAATAATATGAAACTCAATACACATATAGGTCTCATCGGGCCAAACAACTTTCGTACTTTTACTTTTTACGCCAGCCCAACAGGAAGTCGGCTATTATGGGTTGTTTGGAAACGCATGCTGTGGAATTTAATGTACTCCTCCTAGAGAATTCATCCATTTGCCTCCAAACTCAGTCAGCATGAAGTCAAGACATTGAGGATGCTAAATTGCGGACAGATTTTTGATATCTCGAACGGTTTGGCCGTGGCGAGGACACGAATTGATGGCGAATAATGGAAACAGGAAGTGTGTTATAACTTCTGCATACATTAACTGATCTTGATTAAACTTCAGCAGTGTGTTCGTTGTAAGAGGCCGATCACATGGATGTGACTATTGTGAGTCAAAGTTATAGCGCCACCAACTGGCAGCAGGAAGTGTGTCCCTTTCAAAATGCTTTGAAATCACCCTCTTATTTTTACCCGATTTGCTTCAAAGTTTATGTGTATAATGTAAACACACGGCAGATGTAGACCTGTGAAAGGATTTTTGATATCTTTAATACTGTTGCCATGGCAACGCTTCAAACTTTAATATTCTTTTTTGATGCTTTTAAAACTCTTAACATACTTGAAATTGGATGAAACTCGACAGACACATCACATTTATTAGCCCGTAGACATGTGCAAAGTTTCAGAAACGGGCGTGGTGAGGGGCTCAGTAGCGCCACCTTTAGTCATAAGTGGGGGGGTTAGTTTTATCAACAGCAACAAAACTTGGTATGTGTATTGTTCTCATCAAGACGGACAACTTTCTAATTTACATTAACGATCTCCGACCAACAGGAAGAGAGATATTTTGGTTTGAATGTGGATTTTCTGAAGAATTTTCTCTCCCTCTCTCTGTGTCTCTGTGTGTGTGAGGAGAGGGGGGATTTGACTATTACTTTTATATTGTTAATCAAGGTTTCAGGGGCTTTTGGGGTCCTTAACGTGCTCAAAAACTCTTGAAACTTTACATACAAGTCGGAACCCCCTGCCATCAGGGACAGGTTGAAGCTGGTACCCGGGCGTGGCAGGGGGGCTCAACAGCGCCCCCTGGAATGGGGTCCGAAAACTTGGTCCATAGATCAAACTAGCTTGCATGAATTAATATGAAACTCAGCACACATATAGATCTCATCGGGCCGAACAACTTTCGTGCTCTAAGTTTTGAGCCAGCCCAACAGGAAGTCGGCTATTATGGGTTGTTTGGAAAACGCTTGCTGTGGAATGTGAAATACTCCTCCTAGAGAATTCGTTCAATCCCCACCAAACTCGGTCAGCATGAAGTCAAGACATTGAGGATGCTAAATTGCGGACGGATTTTTGATATCTCGAACGGTTTGGCCGTGGCGAGGAAACGAATTTATGGCGAGAAAAGAGAAACACGAAGTGGAATAACTTCTGCATACATTAACTGATCTTGATTAAACTTCAGCAGTGTGTTTGTGGTAAGAGGCCGATCAGATGGATGTAACTATTGTGAGTCAAAGTTATAGCGCCACCAACTGGCAGCAGGAAGTGTGTCACTTTCAACATGCTTTTGACAAAAGTGGGCGGGTTAGTTTTAACTACAGTAAAAAAAAAATTGTTTGTATATTGTATTCATCAAGCCGGACAACTTTCTAATTTACATTCATTAGCTCTGGCCATCAGGAAGTCAGATATTTTGGTCTGAATGTGGATTTCTTTGCAAAATCAGCCTCTGAATTTTTAGCCACTCCTCTTAAACTATTTATTTCATTCCCACCAAACTTTTTCAACATGATGAAAATACATTAAATATGCTAAATTGTGAACGGATAATAAATATCTCAAACGGTTTTGCTATGGCGAGGGATTAAAGTAATGTCCAAAAAGGAAACACTAAAAGCTTAAAATCTTCTAAAAATTTAATTATATACCATTTATTTCTATATAAAAGTATACAAATATTACAACTGAACCCATTTTTTTTTCTGTTTTTAAAAAGAATTTTATTCTAATTTTAATCTAAAATTAAAAACAGTAAAGTAAAAAAAAAAAAAAAAAAAGTCATACATAGGGCTATTCTGCCCTCTTGTGTCCAAAAGGACATCAAAATAGTATATAAAACTTTTTACCAGGTAGGCCAATATTGTATTTAAATATACATTTATTAGGTATGTGTCTGAGGATATTTTCCCACCGGTTAATCGACGTGTGACACGAGCGGGTGCTTTTAAATTGCTAATATAAAAGTGAAAGAAAAATACGGACGTCCGCACGGACATTGATAATGTTGCACACACAAATCACACACACGTTGGAAAGAATGATACTTTTAAACATAACACTAAACCGCCATTAAGTGTCGCCAGGCGACCGTCTTAATGAGTGAGTCATTGATTCATTCGTTCAAACGATTCATTTGAATGACTGAGTCATTCATGATTAAGACATATGTTTATGGATTGATCATTCAATCTTTGAGTCAACCGATTTGTTCAAAATGCTGAATCATTCAGAAATGAGAAAACACATTGCTGAGAGATGCGCGTGATGATTCTGCTGTGATCTTTTTGTTTAACTATTTTCGCTGCTGAAACAGAACAAAAACAGTCAATATTGCATCTAAAATGTAAGTGACTTGATTGTAACTGTTTTTTAACCTGTTGTATGAAATCAATGTCACAGTTTCAATCGTGATTGTATTCAGGAAACAGCCTTCTCGTCAAGTGAGGTTGCTTAACTGTTATAAAATATATCAAAACTCCATATTTATCATTTTTATAGTCAGTAAGTTGTTAACTGAGTTTGTTTTTTGTGTGCTGATCTCATTTGTTTACATTTCTCCTGGAGAAGCTGCATGAGCCTCAGCAGCGCAACCTTGTTACCATTGATCAACTGATTACTGGTAATCCATTTATTAACAACTGTTGATTGCAACTTAAAATTAATGTAATAAAATTAGAATAATCTCTCGTTTTAGTGATTCCCAAGTTATTTTTTTGTCATTGACGTTCTAATCAGGCTACTCTGGTCGGGCAAGTAAAATTCTCTTTCAGGTTGGCCTATTGTATTTATATATAAATATATTAGGGATGTGACTGTGGGAAAATTTTCCCACCGGTTAATCGATGTGTGACACCGCTGGGGGCTTTTGAATCGGTAACTTAAAAACGAAAGTAAAATATGTTCGTCCGCACGGACATTGATAATGGTGCAGAGCGAGCGCATTGCAATCTTGATATCGCAGTCTGTTCATTATAGCCTTTATAAAATATAATAATAAAATAGTCAACCTAACATATAAAAATTACACTGCTCTGAATAGTATGAATTGTACTGACTATTTAAACACAGTAATCACGGCTAAACTGTGATGTTTCCAAGCACATATTTGCGCATGTGAAGAGGATAATTTTTCCCTTCAATAGTGGAACGTGAGTGAAGTACAAAGCCTATAATACACAAATGTTTAGCATCCAAAAAATGTAATATATATATATATATATAACTTAACATGCTAAAAAAAAAAAAAAAAAAAAAAAAAAAATATATATATATATATATATATATATATATATATATATATATATATATTTTTTTTTTATTTATATATATATATATATATATATATATATATATATATAACACACTTAAAAAAAAAAAAAAATATATATATATATATATATATATATATATATATATATATATATATATATATATTTTGTTTTTGTTTTTGTTGTCATATATATATATATATATATATATATATATATATATATATATATATATATATATATATATATATATATATATAGCTGCGAGCAGCGATGGAGGGCCCAAGCCGGTGAAACCGCCACCCCGGTGCCTTTAGTGTAACTAAAGGCACCAGGGTGGCGGTGCCACCGGCTTGGGCCCGCAATCGCTGCTCGCAGCTATATTTATTATTATTATTATTATTTTGTCAACCTTTCGGGCACTTTTGGGGCCCTTAACATGCTCAAAAACTCTTGAAACTTTGCACACGGGTCAGAACCCGCGGCCATCAGGGCCGGACTGAAGCTGGTACCCGGGCGTGGCAGGGGGGCTCGACAGCGCCCCCTGGAACAGGATCCGAACACTTGTCCATAAATCAAACACACTTGCATGTAATAATATGAAACTCGGTACACATATAGAACTCATCGGGCCGAACAACTTTCGTGCTCTAAGTTTTACGCCAGCCCAACAGGAAGTCGGCTATTATGGGTTGTTTGGAAACGCATGCTGTGGAATTTGATCTACTCCTCCTAGGGAATTGATCCAATCGCCTCCAAACTCGGTGTGGATGAAGTCAAGACATTGAGGATGCTAAATTGCGGACGGATTTTAGATATCTCGAACGGTTTGGCCGTGGCGAGGAAACAAATTTATGGCGAATAAGGGACACAGGAAGTGTATTATAACTTCAGCATACATTAACTGATCTTGCTGAAACTTCCACAGTGTGTTCATTGTCAGAGGCCGATCACATTGATATGACTATTTTGAGTCAAAGTTATAGCGCCACCAACTGGCAACAGGAAGTGTCACTTTCAAAATGCTTTGAAATCACTCTTATTTTTACCCGATTTGCTTAAAACTTTGTGTATAATGTAGACACACGGCAGATGTAAACCTGTGAAAGGATTATTGATATCTTAGATACTGTTGCCGTGGCAACGCATCAAACTTTAAAATTCTTTTCGTATGCTTTTGAGACTCTTCACATGCTTGAAAATGCATGAAACTCGACAGACACATCACATTTATTATCCAGTAGACGTGCAAAGTTTCAGAAACGGGCGTGGTGGAATGGCTCAGTAGCGCCACCTTTAGTCAAAAATGGGGGCTTAGTTTTTCCTAGAATCACAAAACTTGGTACGTATATTGTTCTCATCAGGCCGGACAACTTTCTAATTTACAGTTATTAGCTCAGACCAACAGCAAGTCAGATATTTTGGTTTGAATGTGGATTTTCTGGAGAATTTTCTCTCTCTCTCTGTGTGTCTGTGGGTGGGGGGGGGGTTGTCTATTCAATTTAATCTTTGTTTTTCAAGGTTTCAGGGGCTTTTTGGGCCCTTAACGTGCTCAAAAACTCTTGAAACTTTTCACACAGGTCAGAACCCACGGTCATCAGGGCCGGGCTGAAGCTGGTACCCGGGCGTGGCAGGGGGTCTCAACAGCGCCCCCTTGAACACGTTCTGAAAACTTGGTCCATATATCAAACACGCTTGCATGAATTAATATGAAACTCGGTACACATATAGATCTTTTCGGGCCGAACAACTTCCGCACTCTAAGTTATTAGCTCCGCCCAACAGGAAGTCGGCTATTATGGGTTGTTTGAAAAACGCATGCCGTGGAATTTGATGTACGATGAATTCATCCAATCGCCTCCAAACTCGGTCAGCATGAAGTCAAGAGATTGAGGATGCTAAATTGCGGACGGATTTTTGATATCTCTAACGCTTTGGCCGTGGTGAGGAAACGAATTTATGGCGAGAAAAGAGAAAAACGAAGTGTTATAACTTCTGCATACATTAACTGATCTTGATGAAACTTCAGCAGTGTGTTCGTGGTAAGAGGCCGATCAGATGGATGTAACTATTGTGAGTCAAAGTTATAGCGCCACCAACTGGCAGCAGGAAGTGTGTCACTTTCAAAATGCTTTTGACAAAAGTGGGGGTGTTAGTTTTACCCACAGTTACACAAATCAGTACGCATATTGGTCTCATCGAGCCGGACAACTTTCTAATTTACAGTCATTAGCTCCAACCAACAGGAAGTCAGATATTTTGGTTTGAATGTGGATTTCTTTGCAAAATCAGCCTCTGAATTTTTACCCACTCCTCTTAAGTGGTTAATTTTTTTCCCACCAAACTTTTTCAACATGATGAAAATACATTAAAGATGCTAAATTGTGTACGGATAATAAATATCTCAAACGGTTTCGCTATGGCAAGGGATTAAAGTAATGTCAAAAAAGGAAACACTAAAAGCCCAATATCTTCTAAAAATGTAATTATACACCATTTATTTCTATATAAAATATATAAAATTATAAAAATATCAGAACTAAACCCAGTTTTGGGTTTATTCAGTTTTTTCAATTCAAGAATTATATATAAGTTTAAAAACAGCCAGAATGCGCTATTTAGTAAAAAAAAAAAGTCATACATAGGGCTATACTGCCCTCTTGTGTTCAAAATCAGGTAGGCCTGTTACAAAATGATGGAGTAGCCTATGTTTTTATGTTTCCACTGTTCGATCACGCCCGCGCCTCACACACACACAAACACACACACACACACACACACACACACACACACACACACACACACACACACACACACACACACACACACACACACTCTCACACACACACACACACACACACACACACACACACACACACACACACACACACACACACACACACACTGTGCATTCCAGCATTGCAATCTTGACATCGCAGCCGGTTCATTATAGCCGTTATAAAATATAATCATTAAATAGTCAACCTATTTGCAGCAAATGATAGTAGATTTCAGATCAATATATTTGTTTTCCTTACAATTTTAATTAACACTAACTTTATTCTCATCTGAATTATAAATAATTTATTTCTGTATAAAATAATACTACCGATTGAATATATAGTATTTCCAAAAGAGGGCAATATTGGATTATTTTTAAACAGGGTTGGATGAATCCTTGAGAACAGTGTTTTACTGTAAAGAAAAGCAGAGCCAAGTGAAGCACAGCGAGCGTTTTCAATTAATTCCAATGGAAGTAGGAATGAACTATTATTTTATGCCTAAACATACCCAGTCACAGAAAAATATTAAAGCTATCCTGTTGCTTTATATCACTTTAACACGGTAAAGGGCTCATACTGTAGGCCTACATTTTGGCTAATTATTTCCAATGCTATCACGGATCATAACCTCATCATCTAGAAACTGCCACTCAGAATACATACATAGGACGTGAAGATATCATAGGGAATTGTGAACATATTTCACTGGAACTTCATCTTCATTACATCTATATATATATATATATACAGCGATGGAGGGCCCAAGCCGGTGACACCGCCACCGGCTTGGGCCCGCAATCGCTGCTCGCAGCTATATTTTATCCTTATTTTTGTATGTGTACATTTTTTTTTATTGCAGATCTTGATTAGATGATTTGTTCGGCAGATAAAAAAAAATTAAACCGCATTCTACAAATTCAGAATTTTAAAAACAACGTTATCAACTAGGCTATTGTTCTATTTTGTTTTGCAGTCTGATAAAAGTTAAATAAAAAAATAAATAAAAAATAAATAAATAGTAGCAGCCTTTGTAACGGCTTCTTTATTGATTTAAATAGTCTACATAATGAATAAAAAAAATCATGACAATTGTAATTAAAAATAATTTATATATACAATTTAATTAATTAACAGATTTGTGCAAACGGATGAATAAAATGTAGTGCTTTGAATATCTTAGCTCAAGATCTACATACAGTAACATAGCTGAGGGGTTCCAGCGTTGGTGTCACTTTTATTCTGTTTTGGTTTAATTTTCAAAGACTTTTAGTTTGTGTCCCGTGTTCCCGCTCATCATTTGTTGTCATGGTTATTTATTATGTTATTAATTAGTGCACACCTGTTTTAATTTGAGTTCATTATCTTGTGTATATAAGACAGTTGCTGAATTCGGAACTGCACACTAGTATACTACTCGTACTACCTTTATGATATCTTTCTATGCCAGAAATATTAAGAGTATGCGGGTTTGAACTCTGCACTTCAGTTCTCTGTGTTTGGTACAGTTGTCTGGTATTGGTCGTGTTTTAGTACACACTGTTGTGTGGATATCTCTTTTGTTTTGAATTATTAAAGCTTTGCTGTTATTTGTGTTGATTCATCCTCGTATCTGTCTTCATCAGTTGTGACAGTTGGCAGTTCCGTAATAGCCAAGAGCGTTGTGCTTTTGCTGTTGTAAGAAAATAATTGTATTAATAAAAAATAAATAAATAACCTTAACATTTTTGCTCAGGACAAATCAAATCGTTTTTAAATCCTTAATTTTAGACATATGACTATGTTACAAGTTACAAATACATTATAACTTGACTACAGGTTTGAAACAGCTACAAATGTTATAAAAGAAATTAAACCTATTATAATGAAATGTCTATTCGGACTAGGGCTGCACGATTAACAGAAATTAAACTGAAATCGCGATTTGACTTAATGTGTTTTATAACATGCATTTGAAAAAGCAACACCCGCTTGTACTGAGAAACGTTTACAAACCTGATGTCCAACAGAAGAGAACATTAAATGACATGTTTTAAAACTCGCTCCAAACTCCCTTCATTGTCAGTGGAGTTTTAGAAATAAGTTCCTGGCGTGGCTTCTTATCACAGAATGAGGCAGAAATAGTATTTTATACAGTAATAAAGGCTGTCGAATAGCAATGCATTACAAATATAAACATTTTTATGTATACATTACAAATATCAAGCTACTCTGAAACTGTACCCTTCTGAAAAAGTAGTTAGCTACACTACAAGTTACTATCAAAAAGTAGCTAGCTACATTGAAACTACTTCTTTTTAATACAATGACATTGTTGCAAATAACTTAAAACGCATACAGGAGATCAATAGGCACGTTTCCATTACAGATTTGCGCCAAACTTTTTCTTAGTTTTGAAAAAGAAAAGCTGCCTTATCTGCGTCCTTCATGTCAGTCAAGTTAAGCCAAAGGTGCCGCTCGAGGACCGTCAAGCTGGCCATGCTTCGTCCAATCGACTGGGCAGATCCCTGAAAAGCCTCCGGTTCAGGTCCAGACTCGTCCAAAGAGCGGAGAAGTTTGGCCTGAAAAACTTGAAGAACAGCCATGGTGTGAAGCGCCAGCGGCGGGGTATGCACGGCCAGCGAGAGCTGAAGTGGTGCGGCAAGGCTTGGATGGATGCAATGCTTTAGCTTTCCATCCAGTAGCGGTAGGCGGGCAGAGGTGGGCCCACCGCTTCCTCGAGGGGAGGAATCACCTTTCTCCAGAGTGCCGTCTACAGTAGAGAGCGTCGAGGAGAAGGAGGGCTTTAAGCGAGCTGAGTGTGGTGCCTTTCACGACTTCGTCAGCTCGTCGTGCACTTCTGGGAAGAAGGGGGCGGGTCTCTGCTGAGGGGCCTGCCGGCGCCCCTCCAGGAGCCACTCATCAAGCCTGCTGCGCATGGGCTCGTCGGGCGAAGACCACTTGAGCCCGAGGTCTTCAACGGCCTTGGTAAGCACACGGAGAAGCTCTGCGTCAATGCTCGTTCTCGTGCTGGCTTGTGTTGACAGTGCGGGGCCTGAAACGGAGCCCGCCGACTCGTCGCATTCGGATGCAGCGATGGAAAGGCTGTCATCCTTCTCGTCCTCCTCGTCCGATGCCCCAAAAGAGACGAGACCTGCCGCTCGCATAGAAGGGCGCTGGTCCGCCTGAGTATACAGGACTGGCGAGGGAGTTTCTCTAGGAGAGACCGAGCCACGCGCGGACTGGGCCGGCGTGTGTTCGCTCGCATCCATCCGCTCAGGCATCCTTTGTGAACGGCGCTTCTTTTTGCGCTGCTCAAGCAAAGGGAGAGAGGCTTCAATATTCTCAAAAATATAAAAAAAATTTGGCTTCAATATTCTCGAGAAAAGGAGTTTTCCCATAACGTAAGCTAAGCCTTGCGCAACATGAGAGACCTCTTGAAAGGGAACTGGGTGGCTCCGAGCAGGAGAATGACCAGCCAAGACAAACCGAGGAGCTCGTTTCTAAACGAGGGGCTACTCTGTAGCATGGACATGGTTTGGTTAACTTTCTATATGTTTGGTTGACTATTTTATTTTGATAATGAACATGCTGCGATGTCAAGTTAGCAATGCTAGAACGTGTGCGTGTGTGAGGCGTCGGCGCGATCACAGGAATTTTGGGCCTTCTGAGGAACCTGTTACTCCGTAATTTATGGTCATACGGATAGAAGCAAACAATGATTCAGGTTTTTGTAAAATACAGAAAACAAGCACGATGCCGTTTTCTGCCGTCTCGTTTTCCTTTCCGTGAACTTTGGACCCTGTCACATGAACCGAGGTCTGCTAAATTTTTCCTTTCGTTTTGTTAATCTGTAATTATTTAAGTGAAATAGCATATGTTTTGCATATAGGCCTATATATTAGTGTTATATATTTAGTTTTATTCTGTTTCCTCCGTTCACAGAAGCGCTTTAAGTGCGTGATGTGATGTCGTGTGAATCAATGTTCTACACTATCCTGCAATTTTTGCTGGTTTCAAAAACCAAAAAGTTGCATATTACCTGCTATTCATTTTCACTGAAATGTAGGCCTAATTGTTTGACATTTGGTGACATATACAGTATATCCTCAGGAAAACTAACGCCAGCGCATTGCCATGATGACTTGACAACTGAGCGCGGGCATTTCACTCACGCTGATATTGGCTATGCATCAATATCACATTTGCACAGTATGTACTATTTGAATTTGTGATTGGTTGACTGCCAAATTCAAATATTTAACAGATTTCACAGACGGGACTCTGTTTGTGTTGTCTGTGAATGGAATCTGTTAGTGTTTGGTGTGCTTTCCTGGTCACATCACGGCACTCCACACACTAGAGCAACAAAAAGGATAAATCTAGACATTTTTATTGTCATTTTGTGGTCTCTCACATTTAAAAAATATTATAATTTTTTTTTTAAATCTTTTAGTGTGGCCCCAGCTTCAGATGATATTCTCAGATACTGCGATTTCATTGTAATCCTTCTGACAACGTCACTGAATTCACCATTAAATATTCACCTGAACAGTTTATGATGTTGTATATTATATCATTGTAATCCTTGACCATCAAAACATAGGGGTAAACATCACATTTTCCGTGTTATCATGTTTGGTTTAGGAGATATAATACAAAATACAAAATACATAATTCAGTTATGGCGGTAAAAAAAATGGCCGCATAGCCACCACGAGGCGTTTTTGCGAATGCTCCATTTCTGAAAATGTTCTGGGGCCGCAAACTGTACATGTGTACCAAGTTCATGCTTTTATGAAAAAGCAGTGGTGGAAAGAGTACTAAAAAAAATCTACTTAAGTAAAAGTATTACTACTTAAGTAATAATTTACTTGAGTACAAGTAGAAGTACTGAAAAATAATGACTCAAGTAAGCGTAAATAAGTAGTTTGCTTAAAAACTACTCAAGTAACTACGTTACAATGTACTTTAGTATTATTTTTCTATTTTTACCCAAAATGGGGAGATGATAGCAATATGGAGCGCTAAACACTCTCATGTCATCTCTTTCATTCATACTGGAAGCCCAGTACTGATTCATACCTCGCACAGAAAGTCCACAAGTGAGATTCATACAAGTATTAAACTTATGACGTTTCAGGAAGTGCCTTATATGGATATAATAACATGCAAATAGAGACGTTTTGACTGATAAAACATGAAGACAAACACATGATAGCCATAAAATATCTGTATTCATCAAGCTATCTCAGGTATTTTCATAAGAATGATGTATGTCTTTAAAGGGATAGTTCATCCAAAAAGGAAAATTAGCCCATGATTTACTCACCCTGAAGCCATCCTAGTTGTATATGACATTCTTCTTTCAGACGAATACAATCAGATTTATATAAAAAAATGTCCTGGCTCTTCCAAGCTTTATAATGGCAGTGAATGGCTGGAGAAAATTTTAAGCCCAAAAAACTGCATCCATCCATGATAAAAGTGCTCCACTTTTACTCCAAAGGCCTTCTGAAGTGAAGCCATGCGTTTGTGTAAGGAAAATACCCATATTTAAAGCTTTATAAACTGTAACTGTAATCACTAGCTTCCGAAAGATGGCCTACTCATCGATTCGATTTACAGTGGAAGACTAATCCCTGACCCGACACACAACGTAATAACGAACGCGTAAGCTCAGAGGTAAGACCCTGGTCGCGAATGAGCAATTTTGAAAGGATTTCTAAATAATAGAAGAGGAGCTTCAGTTTGTTGCCCAGTCCTATTTGTTTAAACCACTAAGCTTACGATACTCCTACATCCTACGTCATACATGCGTGCGTCACTGGTTACTCTGGTGGCGCAAGTCAATTTGTGTAGTATGCGTACTGTCGTCTGGCGGAAGCTTATTTAAGATTATAAATTTATAAATTTATAAATATGGGTATTTTTCTTACCAAAAAAATATCTTTCGCTTCCGAAGGCCTTTACTAACTCACTGGAGCCATGTGGAGTAGTTCTTTTTTTATGAATGGATGCACTTTTTGGGGTTTAAATTTTTTTTCCAGCCATTCACTCCCATTATAAAGCTTGGAAGAGCCAGGACATTTTTTAAAGTGCCCCTATTATGCTATTTTAAAGTTTCCTAATGTTGTTTTGGAGACTCCTACGACAAGTTTACATGCATCAAAGGTAAAAAATGTTTTATTTTCTCATAAAATACATTTGCACATCACCACATTTTCAATGATTCTCAAACGTCTCTTCAGATGAATCAATCTCTCTAAATCCCTCCTTTCCGCGAGCTACTCTGCTCTGATTTGCCAGACAGCTCAGTCTGTTGTGATTGGTTTACCGCGTACAGCACGCGCATCGAAAACCAAAACGTCCATTGCCATGGCAACGTCATCTCTGCTTGTCCTGAGGCTTCCTACACCGTAAACTAAACACAGTACCGAACAATGGCGTCGATTTTACCATATCAATGCGAGCGCGAGTCCCATGATGAAACACTGAAATAACTAGTTATTCAACCCGAACCTCCATCGCAAGGACGACTCGAGCAGGACGTTTCTCAGTGATTCACTAAGTTACTCAGTTTGAGGTACATTATGAGATGTTGCAACTGTAATTCCTCTCCATCAGCAGGTCCATCAACAAACCGATTATTTTACTTATAGGCCTACTTATTTATTTACTGAGTATTTTTCTAATGTATTGCGGTGAACATGTGGAAACTATCAATAACAGTGCATACATTAGGCGAGCTCTAGCGTGAATGACTGATGTAACATAAACGTTGGTAAAACAAATCTGGCTCCATGCTTAATCTTTCCTCAAAGTAGTGAGAACGACAGACAATCTTCATTAATAGAGACAGTTTTAGGTAATCGTGGCCCACAAACTGATTAGCAGAAGTATTTAAGTAAGACAGTGATAACGTGAGTTAGCCAGTTAGCAGGAGACCTACACAATATAAATCTCAAAACTAAGTATTTTTAACACCATCTTTCAAGAGCAAGCGGTTTGAGAATCCTGCATTGAATTCAGAGATTTGAGAAGCAGTCGTCAGTAAAATAAAGGGAACACAGCAAAAGTTTAGGATTATACTGCTGTGGTATCGTGGTAAAGATGAATTTTAACCACTGATTCTTCACATGCTCGTCCTTGGGCAGTGAAAAAAACTGGCTTTACCTTCACATTGTAGTGCACAGCTTCTCCTCAACATGATGCTATCCAGTATCCACAGGAATCAGCTGCCAGTTTGAGGTTCGTTTTCCCTGGTGTCTGCGCGTGCAATATGCTAATGTTTCGTCTCTTACTTTTGAAAGACAATAACTTTATATATGGTGAACTGTCAGATTTAAAACTTTGCAGGATGTTTTCATTCAATTAGAGCTATGTTACACACTACATGATAGGTCATTTTCAAAAATCCATAATAGGGGCCCTTTAGTATAACTCCGATTGTATTCGTCTGAAAGAAGAATGTCATGTACACCTAGGAGGACTTGAGGGTGAGTAAATCATGGGCTAATTTTCGTTTTTGGGTGAACTAACCCTTTAATGCAATGCTAATCAACATAGCCTGTATCATAGAATTTAATAAAATAATATATTCTCACTCTGTGTCAAGAAGCAACATGAAACCACAGAAGTAATTTCAAACACGACTGAGATGCATTGTGATTTTGGAGCAAAACATGATATAAACTCATAAATTGTAGTGTTTGACGGTATGCTAAGCAAACATACTAGCTTTCCCTGTTGTCAAGAGCAATTGTTTTATTACTAATTTTGAAAAGTAAGTCCAGGTAAGATCATTTGAATGTTTTCATTTGAATAATTTCATAATTGAAAGCAAAGAAGGTTAAGTGAAAGGTCCGATAAAAAAAAAAAAGAGAGATGTACAACAGTATGAATAAAAAAGTGCCAGTAAAAAAATAATTAAAATGAATTGGGGTATGGTTAACATGTTAAATGAAATGGTATTTTTTTATTCGTTCTACCGCAAATGTGCTGGGAGGGAGGCCCACTATTGCTATAGTAACGAACTACACTTTTACATGCATCATCATGCAATCTTATTTCACCATTGTTGAGGTTTTTTCAGCTTTGTACAAAGTTTGCTTCGTACATTTAGTTTAACTGTATTGCTAAAGAGGGCGAGCTTTACCATTCAATTGAACTGTCCACGTTTTTAAGACACTTAAATTGTTACATTGTTCTTGCTCCGTCCATGCAAAGATGCCTATGACGTTGTTATGAGCCAAGTTTTTTATTTACTTCAACTGCTCAGTGCTCTGGTATTATGGGATGACCCATTTCAGGAGTTGCCATAATTAAAATGTAAATACACTCACCTAAAGGATTATTAGGAACACCTGTTCAATTTCTCATTAATGCAATTATCTAATCAACCAATCACATGGCAGTTGCTTCAATGCATTTAGGGGTGTGGTCCTGGTCAAGACAATCTCCTGAACTCCAAACTGAATGTCAGAATGGGAAAGAAAGGTGATTTAAGCAATTTTGAGCGTGGCATGGTTGTTGGTGCCAGACGGGCCGGTCTGAGTATTTCACAATCTGCTCAGTTACTGGGATTTTCACGCACAACCATTTCTAGGGTTTACAAAGAATGGTGTGAAAAGGGAAAAACATCCAGTTTGCGGCAGTCCTGTGGGCGAAAATGCCTTGTTGATGCTAGAGGTCAGAGGAGAATGGGCCGACTGATTCAAGCTGATAGAAGAGCAACTTTGACTGAAATAACCACTCGTTACAACCGAGGTATGCAGAGCATTTGTGGTATGCAAATACCGAGGTATGCAAATGCAAAGCATTTGTGAAGCCACAACACGCACAAACTTGAGGCGGATGGGCTACAACAGCAGAAGACCCCACCGAGTACCACTCATCTCCACTAAAAATAGGAAAAAGAGGCTACAATTTGCACGAGCTCACCAAAATTGGACAGTTGAAGACTGGAAAAATGTTGTCTGGTCTGATGAGTCTCGATTTCTGTTGAGACATTCAGATGGTAGAGTCAGAATTTGGCGTAAACAGAATGAGAACATGGATCCATCATGCCTTGTTACCACTGTGCAGGCTGGTGGTGGTGGTGTAATGGTGTGGGGGATGTTTTCTTGGCACACTTTAGGCCCCTTAGTGCCAATTGGGCATCGTTTAAATGCCACAGCCTACCTGAGCATTGTTTCTGACCATGTCCATCCCTTTATGACCACCATGTACCCATCCTCTGATGGCTACTTCCAGCAGGATAATGCACCATGTCACAAAGCTTGAATCATTTCAAATGGGTTTCTTGAACATGACAATGAGTTCACTGTACTAAAATGGCCCCCACAGTCACCAGATCTCAACCCAATAGAGCATCTTTGGGATGTGGTGGAACGGGAGCTTCGTGCCCTGGATGTGCATCCCACAAATCTCCATCAACTGCAAGATGCTATCCTATCAATATGGGCCAACATTTCTAAAGAATGCTTTCAGCACCTTGTTGAATCAATGTCACGTAGAATTAAGGCAGTTCTGAAGGCGAAAGGGGGTCAAACACAGTATTAGTATGGTGTTCCTAATAATCCTTTAGGTGAGTGTATATGAGCATAGCTCACTTACATTCACTAAAATATTGAAACGTTAGCAGCAATACTGATTCAAAATTCGAGCGCCAGTGGTTAAATGTCAAAGTGCGGTTTGAACGCCCCGCCCCCTCAGCCGAACTGAAAGTTTTGATTGGTTTTGCACCCGAGTCAGACCTGTCTGTTATTGGCTGAAGCGCAGGGCTCCACCCCAGTAGTTTGAAAAGTGCCTGTCAAATGTCAGCTCGCCCTGTTGCTCCGTCGGCACCTTTGAAAAAGTACTTTGTACTTTTGGTGAAAAATAAATGTAGCGATAAATGTTTATTCTACTCAAGTAAAAGTAAAAGTACCACAATTAAATAAAAAAATCGAAAAATCTACTCAAGTACTGTAACGAAAGTATTTGTAATTAGTTACTTTCCACTTCTGTGAAAAAGTGAACATAATTTTTTTTCACATATGACCTGGACTATAAAGCCTATTCGAACAAGACTAGTTTTCATGGAGGACGTTAGAGAAATTTGTGAAATTTGTGGAGATTTTAAGGCTGACTTCTATGTCTGTGTTTTTCTCACTCATCGGAGAAATCTAATCCCATCTGAATGTGAATGTCTATTAGTTGTTGGGTGTAATAGAACAGCTTAACATGCTTTTAATGTTCAAAAACATTATTTTTCTCATATTGTACATTATTGCAGTACCTGCAGTATTTCCGTTTTGTCTGAAATTCTGGGTGTGCCTCAATCAGCTAATATATTTAAATAACATTTAGCGTTTTTCAAAACATCTAATGATGTCATGATGCGTATTGAGTTAGCTCGCATGACTACTGTACTGGGTACCTGACTGAGCTCACCTGCTCTGATTTCTACAAAGCTCACCTTCCAAAAAGCCCAGAGTGATGTGATTGGCCAGCTGAGCCAGTGCGTTGTGATTGGGCGTGTGTCGTAAATGTAACGCCCCTTACCATAATTATGAGCTTCAGCTTCCAAGACTTCTAAAGCAATTTTAATGTCGTTGGCATTACTGAATAAGTTGGAGCCCAAGATTCATCCAAACACACAGCGCCTCCACAAAATGGCAACAACAGAACTTTTTAGGCAGGTTTGGAGAAGTGTTCTCTATTAGATAGAATAATTCCCTTTTGTGGGAGACTAAGAGATTTGTAACTTTGCAGATCTTATACATGCGCACACACAGATACATTAGGTAAGATACACACTAAAGGAAAAGGAAAACATTAAAAAGCATCATATGACCCCTTTTAAAAAAATCCCTTTTATTTTTAGATCCCTTTTAATCTTAACACCAGAAATCCTGCAGGTCATACAGACTTTGTTCTCCAACCTCCAGCCCATTACATGATTATCGCTTTCTGATGAGATGCAAGCGTCTCAAAAATGCTTTGCCGCTCCACCTCTGTGTGCAGTGTGAATGCTGTCTTGGCACTGAGCATGGGCAATGAAAAAAAGTATTTACTGCATATGCACTGCAAAAGTAAAACAGGTGTTAGGAAAACAATAGGGCTTAATCCTTAGAAAACCATTTAGGTGCTTGGTGCTTTTAGTGCTTTATTGCTAATAATCTTTAGCAAAACAATATAGTTTCAAAAACTTGGGAAAAGTACAGTTACGAAGAATACTTCATTATTGTACACCGACAATCACATCATATTTCTATAGAGGAGGAAAACAATAGGGCTTAATCCTTAGAAAACCAATCAGGTGCTTGGTGCTTTTAGTGCTTTATTGCTAATAATCTTTAGCAAAACAATATAGTTTCAGAAACTTGGGAAAAGTACAGTTACGAAGAATACTTCATTATTGTACACCGACAATCACATCATATTTCTATAGAGGAGGAGAGAAATCCGCATTCTCATTTGTCTTGATTGAATTTGTATTTCAGCCTTTTTCCAAAAACGGATGTTGAGCTAACACTATATAACCTTTTTAAATTAAGTGTTGCCTGCTGTCCTTCCTCAAGTGGAAACCTTAGAGAACGCGGTGAGCACGCAAACCACCCTCCTGAGAGAATCTCTCTGGCCCACCATTCCTCTCCAGCCTCCCTACCAGACCACCACCCAGAGACCCCCTTCCTCCACTGACATGGCCCTGTTTTCTGAAGACCAGACCATACAGCAACCAGAAAACTCATGTCACAAGGTTAACATTTTAAATTCAGCACTTGATTTCATGCAGAACTACTGCATCATAATGTATTCATCATAGTAAATGACAGTGATGAGCAAAAGCTAAATGATTGATAATTGTTGATTGTCCACTTGAAATTGAAGAATTCTTGTTGGTGGATTGGCAGGTGTTTGTACTCAGTAAATTAAGCATGTTTACATGCACACTAATAAGCTGATCACTCCCAAAACTCAGCTTATTTAATTAACCCATTGTCCTGGTTTAATTGCAAACCAGTAAAAACCGGCAAAGCAAGGGAACCTGGGTTATTCCTGGTAGTGATGTAAAAACGTAATCATTTGTGTATCTGATTCTAATTATTACGTTTGTTACGTGAGTTGTATGCATTTGAGATGCACAATAATACAGTTGGAAACGGTGCCATTTTGCAAGTAGAATGTAGTTAAATGTGTGAACGTTTCTGCTGATATTTCCAGTTCTCATGAAGCTCATCTCTGGCCCCATCTCTTATTCTACTTTTCTTCTTTGTCTTGCAGATTGGTCACTCATCTGAATGGGATCAGATCAATGGAGAGTTGAACACTGCTGTTTCCAGTAATTCCCTTGGGTTACCTTACATTTCTTTGTCAGACATTACTGAAAGATTTATGCCACATTCTCTGCAAACTGCTATGTGGGCACATGACATTACATGTTAAGACAGTTTTCTGACATGCATGTAGAGTGACATGCAGTTATCAGTCTGAAAGTTTTAAATGCTATTTTCAAGTTCTAGTGTAATCCTTGAGTTTATTATGAATTATTTTATGAGTTATTATTAATCCATCCTTATTTTTATTTATTTTTAAATTGAAATGCTAATTTTGTGTTTTTCTGTAGTGGAGACAGAGAAATTTGAATTCTGTCAGAGGGTAGTCCATTCAGAAGAATCTGAGGATCAGGGAAAGGTGGGATACTCACCACTCTTTGCTTGAGTACTAAAACAGCATTGTCCTCCTGAAACAATGTAATATAAACATATCAGAGAAAATTCTGCTAGTGTTAATACTACTTGTTGAGGTCATCATTTTTTATTCTCAACACTTCTCTTTTCATTTGGCATGTTGGCCTTTAAAATGTATGTCAATCAATTCCAGGTTTAATTTTTTTAGAGGTTGATTATTTTAATATTATCTTACCTTGATGGAGTGCAATTTATCCAGAAAAGCTGTCTTCTAATGTATATGCAAATTAGGCAACCAGATTTATCGATGAGTTGTCTGTTATCTGGGCACAGGTGGACACAAGACCGATCCTGTTCTGCACCCAGCCAGGCAGACACAGAGAGGTAGAGGAAAAAGAAGAGAGAGAGGAAGAGCAAGCTAACAGATCAACAGAAATTTGTGTTATGCATACAGACGAGAGACAAGGTGCTGGGTAAGAAATGTAATCACATTAAAATAAATTGGTGAAAGGGAACAAAAGAACACACAAACAAATAAACAAATAAACTTGACTTGACAAACATATAAACAGTTAAAATAGACTGAATGACAATGCAATTCATGGAGTGACTTTACTTGTGAATGTGTATATTTGTTTCTTCAGGGCTTGCTATATATTAAGCAGGTCATGAACTGCATTGTTTTATTGTTTCATAATGTTTCCTGGGGTGCACATTTATAATGTTAGTATGATTTTTCTACCCTGATTTTTAGCCCTCTGATTTGAACGCTCGTTTGAAGTGGTGAAAAGTGTTGATTATAGCATAATATTTAGATCTATAGCATTAGATCTATAGCATTATATTTGAATTGTGGCATAAAAGCATTTGTGAAGCCACAACACGCACAACCTTGAGGCGGATGGGCTACAACAGCAGAAGACCCCACCGGGTACCACTCATCTCCACTACAAATAGGAAAAAGAGGCTACAATTTGCACTAGCTCACCAAAATTGGACAGTTGAAGACTGGAAAAATGTTGCCTGGTCTGATGAGTCTCGATTTCTGTTGAGACATTCAGATGGTAGAGTCAGAATTTGGCGTAAACAGAATGAGAACATGGATCCATCATGCCTTGTTACCACTGTGCAGGCTGGTGGTGGTGGTGTAATGGTGTGGGGGGATGTTTTCTTGGCACACTTTAGGCCCCTTAGTGCCAATTGGGCATCGTTTAAATGCCACGGCCTACCTGAGCATTGTTTCTGACCATGTCCATCCCTTTATGACCACCATGTACCCATCCTCTGATGGCTACTTCCAGCAGGATAATGCACCATGTCACAAAGCTCGAATCATTTCAAATTGGTTTCTTGAACATGACAATGAGTTCACTGTACTAAAATGGCCCCCACAGTCACCAGATCTCAACCCAATAGAGCATCTTTGGGATGTGGTGGAACGGGAGCTTCGTGCCCTGGATGTGCATCCCACAAATCTCCATCAACTGCAAGATGCTATCCTATCAATATGGGCCAACATTTCTAAAGAATGCTTTCAGCACCTTGTTGAATCAATGCCACGTAGAATTAAGGCAGTTCTGAAGGCGAAAGGGGGTCAAACACAGTATTAGTATGGTGTTCCTAATAATCCTTTAGGTGAGTGTATAATTTAATCACAGTTTCAGTAACATTATTTTCATCCTACTAAGAAAAACAATGTGAAGTGGACGGTTTAGTCACTGGTTTGATTTACTGACACAAACAGCAATACATTATTTTGAGATGACAGCATGTCTGACAGAAATCACTGATCACGGATCAGGCATTAGAATTTACAGTTGCTTGCATGTTGTGGTATTACTGTCGAGTCCATATCGTAGAAGTCTGTTTGCAAAGCCTGCACCTGAATTGCGACTGATTTACCAAAGAATCCACAGTTAAATGTACCGAACAAATAAATAATGCTCAACTGAGACTCTAGCCTGTAATGGAACTGTGTGTGTGTGAACCGTGAAGTGAACTGGCAGTGTAGTCTGGCTTCAGTATGTAACTTTTATATATTTATATATATATATATATATATATATATATATATATATATATATATATATATATATATATATATATATATATATATATATATACAGTGAGGAAAATAAGTATTTGAACACCCTGCTATTTTGCAAGTTCTCCCACTTAGAAATCATGGAGGGGTCTGAAATTGTCATCGTAGGTGCATGTCCACTGTGAGAGACATAATCTAAAAAAAAAATATCCAGAAATCACAATGTATGATTTTTTAAACTATTTATTTGTATGATACAGCTGCAAATATGTATTTGAACACCTGAGAAAATCAATGTTAATATTTGGTACAGTAGCCTTTGTTTGCAATTACAGAGGTCAAACGTTTCCTGTAGTTTTTCACCAGGTTTGCACACACTGCAGGAGGGATTTTGGCCCACTCCTCCACACAGATCTTCTCTAGATCAGTCAGGTTTCTGGGCTGTCGCTGAGAAACACGGAGTTTGAGCTCCCTCCAAAGATTCTCTATTGGGTTTAGGTCTGGAGACTGGCTAGGCCACGCCAGAACCTTGATATGCTTCTTACAGAGCCACTCCTTGGTTATCCTGGCTGTGTGCTTTGGGTCATTGTCATGTTGGAAGACCCAGCCTCGACCCATCTTCAATGCTCTAACTGAGGGAAGGAGGTTGTTCCCCAAAATCTCGCAATACATGGCCCCGGTCATCCTCTCCTTAATACAGTGCAGTCGCCCTGTCCCATGTGCAGAAAAACACCCCCAAAGCATGATGCTACCACCCCCATGCTTCACAGTAGGGATGGTGTTCTTGGGATGGTACTCATTATTCCTTCCTCCAAACACGTTTAGTGGAATTATGACCAAAAAGTTCTATTTTGGTCTCATCTAACCACATGAATTTCTCCCATGACTCCTCTGGATCATCCAAATGGTCATTGGCAAACTTAAGACGGGCCTTGACATTGGCTGGTTTAAGCAGGGGAACCTTCCGTGCCATGCATGATTTCAAACCATGACGTCTTAGTGTATTACCAACAGTCACCTTGGAAACGGTGGTCCCAGCTCTTTTCAGGTCATTGACCAGCTCCTCCCGTGTAGTTCTGGGCTGATTTCTCACCTTTCTTAGGATCATTGAGACCCCACGAGGTGAGATCTTGCATGGAGCCCCAGTCCGAGGGAGATTGACAGTCATGTTTAGCTTCTTCCATTTTCTAATGATTGTTCCAACAGTGGACCTTTTTTCACCAAGCTGCTTGGCAATTTCCCCGTAGCCCTTTCCAGCCTTGTGGAGGTGTACAATTTTGTCTCTAGTGTCTTTGGACAGCTCTTTGGTCTTGGCCATGTTAGTAGTTGGATTCTTACTGATTGTATGGGGTGGACAGGTGTCTTTATGCAGCTAACGACCTCAAACAGGTGCATCTAATTTAGGATAATAAACGGAGTGGAGGTGGACATTTTAAAGGCAGACTAACAGGTCTTTGAGGGTCAGAATTCTAGCTGATAGACAGGTGTTCAAATACTTATTTTCAGCTGTGTCATACAAATAAATAGTTAAAAAATCATATATTGTGATTTCTGGAATTTTTTTTTTAGATTGTCTCTCACAGTGGACATGCACCTACGATGACAATTTCAGACCCCTCCATGATTTCCAAGTGGGAGAACTTGCAAAATAGCAGGGTGTTCAAATACTTATTTTCCTCACTGTGTATATATATATATATTTCAAATGGGATATAAATACAGTGGGGAGAACAAGTATTTGATACACTGCCGATTTTGCAGGTTTTCCCACTTACAAAGCACGTAGAAGTCTGTCATTTTTATCATAGGTACTCTTCAACTGTGAGTGACGGAATCTAAAACAAAAATCCAGAAAATCACATTGTATGATTTTTAAGTAATTAATTTGCATTTTATTGCATGACATAAGTATTTGATACATCAGAAAAGCAGAACTTAATATTTGGTACAGAAACCTTTGTTTGCAATTACAGAGATCATACGTTTCCTGTAGTTCTTGACCAGGTTTGCACACACTGCAGCAGGGATTTTGGCCCACTCCTCCATACAGACCTTCTCCAGATCCTTCAGGTTTCGGGGCTGTCGCTGGGCAATACAGACTTTCAGCTCCCTCCAAAGATTTTCTATTGGGTTCAGGTCTGGAGACTGGCTAGGCCACTCCATGACCGTGAGATGCTTCTTACGGAGCCACTCCTTAGTTGCCTTGGCTGTGTGTTTCGGGTCGTTGTCATGCTGGAAGACCCAGCCACGACCCATCTTCAATGCTCTTACTGAGGGAAGGAGGATGTTGGCCAAGATCTCGCGACAGTTGAAGTGTACCTATGATAAAAATTACAGACCTCTACATGCTTTGGAAGTAGGAAAACCTGCAAAATCGGCAGCGTATCAAAAACTTGTTCTCTCCACTGTATGTGTATATATGTGTGTATATCCGTCCTTCGGATGAGACGTAAAACCGAGGTCCTGACTCTCTGTGGTCAATAAAAATCCCAGGATATCTTTCGAAAGAGTAGGGGTGTAACCCCGGCATCCTGGCCAAATTTGCCCAGTGGCCTCTGTCCATCATGGCCAATCATCCCCATATACCGATTGGCTTCATCACTGTCTCCTCTCCACCAGTAAGCTGGTGTGTGGTGGGCGTTCTGGCGCAATATGGCTGCCGTCGCGACAGTTGAAGTGTACCTATGATAAAAATTACAGACCTCTACATGCTTTGGAAGTAGGAAAACCTGCAAAATCGGCAGCGTATCAAAAACTTGTTCTCTCCACTGTATGTGTATATATGTGTGTATATCCGTCCTTCGGATGAGACGTAAAACCGAGGTCCTGACTCTCTGTGGTCAATAAAAATCCCAGGATATCTTTCGAAAGAGTAGGGGTGTAACCCCGGCATCCTGGCCAAATTTGCCCAGTGGCCTCTGTCCATCATGGCCAATCATCCCCATATACCGATTGGCTTCATCACTGTCTCCTCTCCACCAGTAAGCTGGTGTGTGGTGGGCGTTCTGGCGCAATATGGCTGCCGTCGCATCATCCAAGTGGATGCTGCACATTGGTGGTGGTTGAGGAGATTCCCCTTTCTATGTAAAGTGCTTTGAGTGCCGAGAAAAGCGCTATATAAATGTAATGAATTATTATTATTAAATATATATATATATATATATATATATATATATATATATATATATATATATATATATATATATATATATATATATATATATATATGAATGATAATTTTTATCAAGCTCGTATATTTAAGTTCAGTAATTTCACTTAAATGACAATGAATAGGTCATTTTCATTGGCATTTAAGTGAAATTACTGAACTTAAATATACAAGCTTGATAAAAATTATCATTCTATAAGAAAATTTCAGATGGCACTTAGAGACTTTTGCATCTGAACTCTTATATATATCTATATCTATATCTATATCTATATCTATATCTATATCTATCTATCTATCTAAAATCTTACTGACCCCAAACTTTTGAACGGTAGTGTGTGTGTATATATATATATATATATATATACACACACACTACCGTTCAAAAGTTTGGGGTCAGTAAGATTTTTTTATGTTTTTAAAAG
The DNA here is from genome assembly GCA_021554675.1 of Leuciscus idus. Taxonomy (NCBI): domain Eukaryota; kingdom Metazoa; phylum Chordata; class Actinopteri; order Cypriniformes; family Leuciscidae; genus Leuciscus; species Leuciscus idus. The sequence continues at coordinate 24,159,104 of CM038631.1, forward strand.
AAGTATCTTCTGCTCACCAAGGCTGCATTCATTTGATTAAAAATACAAACAAAAACAGTAATATTGTGAAATATTATTCCAATTTAAAACAGCTGTTTTCTATGTGAATATACAGTAAAGTGTAATTTATTTCTGTGATCAAAGCTGAATTTTCAGCATCATTACTCCAGTCTTCAGTGTCACATGATCCTTCAGAAATCATTCTAATATGATGATTTGATGATCAAGAAACATTAATGATTATTATCAATGTTGAAAACAGTTATTTGAAATCTAAAGCTTTTGTAACATTAAACACTACCGTTCAAAAGTTTGGGGTCAGTAAAAATTTTACTTTTATTTTTGGGGGAAAGAAATAAAATAAATCAATACTTTTATTCATCCCGGATGAGTTAAACTGATCAAAAGATACAGTAAAGACATTTATAATGTTAGAAAATATTCTATTTTAAATAAATGCTGTTCTTTTGAACTTTCTATTCATCAAAGAATTTTGAAAAATGTTGTACACAACTGTTTTCAACATTGATAATAAATGTTTCTTGAGCATCAAATCATCATATTAGAATGATTTCTGAAGGATCATGTGACACTGAAGACTGGAGTAATGATGCTGAAAATTCAGCTTTGATCACAGGAATAAATTACAGTTTAAAATATATTAAAATAGAAAACAGTAATTTTAAATTGTCATAATATTTCACAATATTACTGTTTTTTTTTATTATTGTTTTTTATCAAATAAATGCAGCCTTGGTGAGCAGAAGATACTTCTTTTAAAAACATTAAAAATCTTACTGACCCCAAACTTTTGAACGGTAGTGTGTGTGTGTGTGTGTGTGTGTGTGTGTGTGTGTATATATATGTGTGTATATATATATATATATATATATATATATATATATATATATATAATAAATAGCTATAAAGGTAACAATTTCAGGTCACTACTTTATACAGTGAATAATAATTTTATTAATCAAAATGAACTTGGTCCACAGTCGGATGGTAAAGAATGATACTTGTTTGGCTGCTTTGTACATTTCTTGCCATCACAAACACACTGTAAAGATTTTGGAGGTCAATCTCAAAATTTTATGTTGACTTGCTGCTCTGAACATTTTTAGTTGGTTCAGTTGAAATATATGAATTAGGGATGTTCATTTAACTTTTTTTTTTTTTACTGACAGCTGATGCTTTGTTAACCAGTCATCATCAGTTAACTGACATGATTAGAAGGTTAGATCAGAATTAAATGGAATTAGAATAGATTAGTGTCTGTGACTCATTAAAATACCTCAAAATGTAGATTTACGTGTGCAAATAGCAGCATAAACAACAGAACATGAGGATTCACACACCGTCACATCAAGCACCCACGGTGTTTCTGTGAACACAGTAAACCAGAATAAAATATATATGTGTAAATATAATAAATAGGCCTACTCAAATGAACAAAACTAAAGTGCAAAAAATAGTACACGCTTTAGGGTCTGTTTACAGGACATTGTCTTCAAAACGGAAAAACGGAAAACTTTTCATGCATTTTGGCCGTTCATTTACACGAAAATGCCATTTTTGGGGAAAACAAGGTTCAAAGTGCAAGGTTTTGAAAACGATGCCTTTACCATCTGCATGTAAACAACAAAAACATGAATTTGTGAAAATGGTACGTCATGCACATGCGTATAACATGTTCACGTATGCATATTATGTGCCCACAGGGTGTAGCGACATCAACTACTGGCCTGGCTTGCTTAATACAGCCTTTTTAGTGTTAATAGGTTTGTAAACAATGTTGTAGTTGTATTTAACAATATTTTACATTTTATCAATTTTGACTGATATGTGTAGTGTATTACTTTAGTTTGAAAATTACTTAAATTATCTTTTTAACTGTTTACTGAGTAATAGTAGATCAGAATTCATACTGTCAGTTAACAGGTTAGTCATAGGTATCCCTAATATGAACTCAATGTACTTTAACACTGGAACTTTAGTTGAACCAACTGAAGATTTTTTTTATTTTTAACAACAATCAACATCAGGGATGCAAACAGCACGCTTTTCGGCGCCTCCCGCTTTTTTCACGTCAGTTTGGGTCTGAGAGCGTCTGATTATAATTTCACAAAGTCATCTGAAGCCATTCCATAGCTTAATGTGAGGGACAGAAGTGTATTTACATCATTAAATTAAAGTTTACGGAAACTCGTTTTCCCTCCTCTGCGGCTGTCAATCATTCTCCATTCAGTATTCAAACAGCACGCGCGCCTCGTCCGGTTACAGCAGGATGCACGGTAAAACTCTCTCCAATGTGCGCAAGTGCGCATTTAAAAGTTCACATTATAATGTCGGGCGGTGGCCGGTAGTAAATGTGCTTTAGAAATAAACGGAACTTGATAATGTGAATATATCATATTCAAATTATAATGTGAACTTCTAAATGCGCACTTGTGCAGCGCTGCACACTGTGACTCCATGTTGCTTTGAGCACATCATTCTGCACCGGTGATGCGCATACGCGCTTTGTGTGCTCTGTTTTGAAGCGTTCTCTTACGAGAGGTACTCTCGTACTGCGTAAGTCTTACGCTAGGGGAAAATCTCTTTTCCGCGAGATACTGAAGCCAAAAATTATCCTTAATTTTGAAATAATGTAAAACGCGTTGCGGCAGCATGCAGACACAGGCGAGACGGCTTGTGCGCCTATTGGCTGCCCTGCGGCAACTGCAGCAGCCTATCGATAAGGCCTTTTCGTGACGTCAGCTCCAATGGGGGCGCTTCGCGCCCAATACGTCACGTCCCGCCAGAATGGGCGTGGTCTAGGGCTATAAATATAGCTTCGAGAGGCTAGCTCACTGATTTTTCATCTCTTCAGCGAAGCTCTCGCATCGCTGGATCCGGAGAGAAGCCGCGCCGTCTGAAGAAGCCTTTCAGCGGGACGAGTCGACACTCTGAAGCCGCTGGCCGCGCCGCCTTCAGTCGCCTTCCTGCTGCGCTATCCGGCGTTATATCCTTTCTCTGCTACTGTGTTTTGTGTATGTGTGTGTGCTCGCCGCCGCGACACACACTCTCATTGCACTAAAAGAGCCGGGCGTCTTTTTCAAGACGCCCCTTTCCTGAGGATCACGCAGCTCTCGCGCTCGCTGACGGCGACCGCCCTCACTGCGAGCCAGTTACTGCCTATGGTGACTCTGAGGACTCACCTGGCATCCTTCTCCGAGACTGCTCCTCCGCCCCCCCCCAACCCGCAAAGCTCGCCGGTTCGCCCGCTTGCCTTGCCTGCTTGGGGGATGATACCTGCTCTCCCTCTGTTCGAGCCGCGCAAACCGCGCCGTTCACAGGGGATGTCAGGAGCGGACGGTCACGGGGCTAGCTTTCTCTCTCCCTCTGTTCGAGCCGCGCAAACTGCGCCGTTCACAAGGGAGGCTGGAAGCGGACGATCGGGGTTAGTTTTTCTTTACGTTACAAGAAAGCTACCCTGCCCTTGCGCCCCATTCACACGTCACTCACCGGCGAAAAGAGAACTCAGTTCCCTGATTAGGCGACTGGAAATATCAATATTGCAGCAAACGAGCCTGTTGTAACACGCACGCTTGCAAGCAAACGCCGAAGAAAACATGTTGACGCTCTCTTATATGCTCACGCATCTATACACCTTTGTGTTCCCCCCTGTGGCTCAGTGGCGGAATCTTAGGTTTTTCGCACGAGAGACCGGGGTTCGAATCCCGGTCTAACGGCAGATATATTATGCCGCCAATGCTTCGCTCTGTCAGTTCCCTGAAAGGCGACTGCAGATGTGCATTTTGCAGCCAACGAGCGCGCTGTACAACCCGCTCGCCTGCACCCAAACACCGTTTCTATGGTTCCCGTGCGTCTCTGGCGAAAGGAGAAAAGGGTGTTTTTAGCCCCGCTGCGGCCGGGCCGACCTCCACTCCTGACACATTTCTCATTCCCCTCTGAAGTTCAGGTGACTGGAAATGTCAATATTGCAGTGAGCGAGCCTGTTGTTTTGCACGCACGCCTGCAAACAAACGCCAGCATGTTGACGCTCTTTGATAATACTCGCGCTACTGAATGTCTATGTGTCTTCCTCTGTGGTCCAGTGGTAGATCATCAGGTTTTCGCGCGAGAGACCCGCGATCGAATCCCGGGTCTACCGGCAAAACAAATTTTTGCCGTCAATTCTCGCTCTGGCAGTTCCCTGAAAAGGCGACTGCAGATGTGTATTTTGCAGCCTACGAGCGCGTGGTACAACCCGCTCGCCTGCACCCAAACTCTGTTTCTATGGTTTCCGCCTCTGAAGTTCAGACGACTGGAAATGTCAATATTGCAGTGAACAAGCCTGCTGTAATACACGCACGCCTGCAAACAAACGCCAGCATGTTGACGCTCTCTGTTTCTATGGCAACTTCTCGCTCGTTCAGTTCCAGTAAATGCGACTGTTCCAGTGTATTCTGCAGTAAACAAGTCGGCGAAGCAGCCCGCTTGCCTGCACACAAACGCCGCTTTTACGGCTACCCAGATAAATCCCATAAGAGTGTATTTTCTGGTGTCCCGGCCACGGCCGATGGTGTTACGAATGTAGACGAAATGCCCACTGCCCAGTGCTCATACCTACACACAAACACAGCCCGTCACACAGGGCTCGCGCACATGAAATCGACCCAGGTCGATTGCGCATTAAACGTGGTAAATGTGCCCACTGCCCAGTGCCCACAAACACTACGTTCCGCATATCTCAAGGTTTCTGTAAAAACAAAACCAACGTGCATTCGCTCTGCTCAGGCGGACAATGCTCTCAGTGTTGTAAATGTGCCCGCTATCCCGCGCCCACATTCACACATAGACATGACAGGTCCTACGGGACTCGCCCAGCCCTCCCCTCTCGGTTGACCACCGCAAAGGAGTCGAGCGCGGGCAATCTGCCCGCTGTTATCAGCGCGCCCCCTGCCTCGAAGCGCGAAGCTTATGTTACAGCACACCGAAGCCCCTCTGTCGCTGAGCGACCAGAGCGCGCTCCGCATTCAGCCCCTAGCCATTCGTGCAGATGCATGGGCAAGGCTACCCGGGGGTTTTGAAGTGGGTGCTAGACATTATAGAAAGAGGCTATTCGCTACAGTTTCGCTGACGCCCTCGCCGCTATGTGACGCGCGTCGAAGCTACGGTAAAAACAGAAGTAGCACCACCTACTTCGAGCCGAAATTTTGAAACTGTTGAGCAAAGGGGCCATAGAGCCTTTATCTCAAGCTCAGAGTGAAGGAGGGCCATACAGCAGATACTTCCTGGTACTGAAAAAAGACGGGGGTCTCAGACCCATACTAGATCTAAGGCAACTGAACAGAGTGCTTGCGAAGCAACAGTTCAGAATGCTCACGACCAGAAAAATCCTCACGCAGATTCGCCGAGGAGATTGGTTTGTGTCAATAGATCTGAAAGACGCATATTTTCAAATACAAATAGCGTCACGTCACAGGCGACGTTTGAGATTCGCCTTCGAGGGCCAGGCATATCAGTGCTCAGTCCTACCGTTCGGTTTGTCTCTAGCCGCTCGCACCCCTCAGACTACAGGGCATGCGAGTATTGAACTACTTGGACGATTGGCTGATTCTAGCTCAATCTCACTCGGTGCTCATAGAGCTCAGGACCATTTTGCTCGATCACCTCGAGAATCTGGTTCAATTGGGCGAAGAGTTCTCTGTCTCCCAGACAGATAATATATTTTCTGGGCACAGAACTGGACTCGCTGTCTATGATAGCGCGACTGTCACCAGAGCGCGTACTAGACATTCAGCGCGCAGCGAGCTCTTTCCGCTGCGGCGCATCTGTCCCGCTCAAGAAATTTCAGAGGATGCTAGGTCTCATGGCCTCAGCATCATCAGTACTTCAGCTGGGCTTGCTTCGCATGCGCCCGCTACAGTTCTGGCTGAAAGCGCGAGTACCGCGCCGAGCGTGGGCTTCCGGTCTGCTTCGTCTCAAGGTCAATCAGAAATGCATCGCAGCTCTGAAACCTTGGAAAGCAAACGACTTGTACCAATCAGGTGTTAGCCTGGGGACTTCCTCGAGTGTGAAGGTAGTGTCTACGGACGCCTCCACCTTGGGATGGGGAGCACTGCTCAAGGGCAGACCGTTCTTCGGCCAATGGTCAGAACGGGAGAAGCTTCTACACATAAACTGCCTCGAAATGTTGGCAGTAGACAACGCACTGACGCGTTTTTGTCCCTAAATACGAGGACACCACGTCCTGGTCCGCTCGGACAACATGTCAGTGGTGTCCTACATAAATCGCCAGGGCGGCCTCAGGTCCCGAAACCTGCACAGGCTGACAGAACGCCTCCTGGTGTGGGCTCAGCGCAACCTGCTCTCGCCGAGAGCAGCGCATGTGCCAGGGCTCCTAAACGTAGGACCGGACAGACTGTCCAGGAACAATGTTCCGACAGGCGAGTGGCCTCTACACCCACAGACAGTCCAGCTGCTGTGGAAGAAATTCGGCAGAGCGGAAGTAGACCTGTTCGCGTCTCAAGAAAACGCTCACTGTCTGGAATTTTTCTCCAAGAGCAGGGACGTGCTGGCTCACGTATGGCCCCGCCGCCCGCTCTATGCCTTTCCTCCCGTCTCTCTCCTGCCTCAGGTGATAGAACGGATCAGAGAAGGATGCTCAGTGCTACTCGTAGCGCCGTTCTGGAAAAACCAACCCTGGTTCCCAGTTCTGATGCAGCTAGCAAGCACTGCCCCATGGCCAGTGCCAGTGAGGAGGGACCTCCTCTCTCAGGCCAAGGGCTCGTTTTGGCATCCGCGCCCAGAGCTGTGGTCCCTTCATGTTTGGGCCATCAACGGGTACCCGCTGACCTCCCAAGCGGAGTGTTAAACACGATCACGCAGGCTAGAGCTCCGTCTATGCGACGTCTCTATTCCTCGAAATGGTCAGTGTTCTCCAGCTGGTGCACAGCTTGTGGCGTGTCGCCCCTAGACTGTGGGGTGACGGAGGTTCTCTCCTTCCTACAAGAGCTGTTGGACAAGGGCAGGACCCCTTCCACGCTCAAAGTGTATGTGGCGGCCATAGCAGCGTTCTCAAAAACAACGCTGGGTCAGTCAGTAGGAAGGAACGATTTAGTCATCGTCTTCCTTAGAGGAGCTAAGAGACTGAATCCTCCCAGACCTCCCTCAGTCCCTGTATGGAACCTTTCTACAGTGCTGGAAGCCATGAAAGGTGACCCATTCGAGCCTTTACAGACGATTGATCTTAAACACCTGTCTTTCAAGACAGTGTTTCTTCTGGCTCTCGCTTCAGTGAAGCGCACAGGGGACTTACACGCGCTCTCAGTAAGCGCGACGTGTATGGAGTTTGGGCCTAATGACTCAAGAGTTATACTCAAACCTAAGCACGGTTATGTTCCAAAATCCCTCAACACACCGTTTAGGGCGCAGGTCATTCCCTGTCAGCCCTACCGGTCTCTGACGAGGAAGGAGACGCAAGCTTCCTTTGCCCAGTCAGGGCATTAAGAGCTTATGTGTCTCGCACGTCTGTTTTCAGACAGACAGAGCAGCTCTTTGTTTTCACTCTACGGACGTTCTAAGGGACTTGCCGTGTCGAAACAGAGCCTATCCAGTTGGATAGTTGATGCTATAGCGCTGGCTTATACCTCTAAGGGCTTACAGTGCCCATTTGGAGTCAGAGCACACTCCACGAGAGGCGTGGCCTCGTCGTGGGCTTGGTCTAGTGGGATTGCCTTGCAAGATATCTGTATGGCGGCAGGCTGGGCCTCCCCGTCTACATTTATAAGGTTTTATAACCTAGAGGTTCCCGCCTTGCAGGCTAAGCTGCTTTCGGTCTAAAATCGGTACTGTCTGCCCTGATGTGTTCGGGCCAGAATACTGAAACTGCTTGAGCAAATGCTCGCTGTTTGATCGCGCAGCTCTATGGGCAGTGTGTAAGACCCACTATATTCGTCAGTCCAGGCCGGGGGTCGCCCTGACTGTACGACACATCATCAGTATAACTGCTCCTTATAGGATGTTATATTATTACAGGAATGATGCTATTCTAGCCACTCTTTCCTGGGCTCTCTGTGAGTCCCTTATGATCATGTACTATATGAGCCCGGGCACTTGCCCTTGGGACTTTGGTGCTGGATCTTAGCATGCACGGCGTTTTACACTGTTTCCCCTAGCGTAAGACTTACGCAGTACGAGAGTACCTCTCTTAAGAGAACGTACTCGGTTACTAACGTAACCTCGGTTCTCTCTAGAGAGGAAACGAGTACTGCGTATCTTGCCGTGCCTGCACACGCTCTGGTTCGCTTCGGCGATGAAAAACCAGTGAGCTAGCCTCTCGAAGCTATATTTATAGCCCTAGACCACGCCCATTCTGGCGGGACGTGACGTATTGGGCGCGAAGCGCCCCCATTGGAGCTGACGTCACGAAAATGCCTTATCGATAGGCTGCTGCAGTTGCCGCAGGGCAGCCAATAGGCGCACAAGCCGTCTCGCCTGTGTCTGCATGCTGCCGCAACGCGTTTTACATTATTTCAAAATTAAGGATAATTTTTGGCTTCAGTATCTCGCGGAAAAGAGATTTTCCCCTAGCGTAAGACTTACGCAGTACTCGTTTCCTCTCTAGAGAGAACCGAGGTTACGTTAGTAACTGAGTACGTTTCATAATGGTTTTGCGCACTGAAAGATTATTAAAAGCCTATATTTTTATACCTAGCCTGCACAATACATTTAAAATAAGCATAATTTAATTGTATATTATTTCTGTGTAGTGTAGGCTATATAAATATACACTTCTGAATTCTTGACATTCATATATAAATATAAAATTTTTAAATGTATGATTGCCTGATTGAATTTTATAAGAGTACTAATACTAATTTGTTTTTATTAACATGTTTAGATTTGATTAAAATTACTGTGCAGATTTTCTCAAGAATTACTTTTTGCTGCTGATTTATACACTCACTAAGTTTAATAAAAATACATAATACATTTATGTAATATTTAAAGGTGTTAACTGTAATCTTACACTGCAAAATGTTAAATTACAAAGGATTAAATTCATCACAATTATGTAAGTATCTGGATTTTTGCCGCGGGGCGAGGGCTTTGATAACCTCTCTCTTTTTTGACCATACATGTGTTACCATACATGTGTTTCCATCCCTGCAACATAACAATCTTGAAACAACCACACCTAAATATGTAAATTTATCAGGAGCTACTGTAAATGGATAAGCAGAAAAATAATTATTTTTTGCTGCACAATTTATAGGAAATAATTCACTCTTAGAGAGGTTGAGTTTATACCCCGAAATGCGACTGAAACGCTCAAGTGCCATCATGGCATGAGGGAGAGAATTATGTGGATCTGCGATAAATAGTAGCAGATCATCTGCATAGAGCGATAGTTTGTGCTCACTGCCCCCCCTGGATATACCCTGGATAACTGAAGTTGACCTTAGCAAGATGGCTAAAGGTTCACTGCAAATAATAAGGGGGACAGAGGGCAACCCTGTCTAGTTCCCCTATACAATGGGAAATATTGTGAGCTAGTGTTATTTGTAATTATGGAAGAAAAGGGAGAAGCATATAAAAGTTGTATCCAGGACAAAAAATTTGGACCCACACCAAATCTCTCTAAACTGCTGAAAAGATAGCTCCACTCCACTCTATCAAATGCTTTTTCAGCATCTAAAGATATAAAAATTTCAGGAATATGCTTATTTGAGTCAGGAGAATAAATAATATCGAATATTCTGCATATATTAAAGAAAGAAAAGCGTTGTTTAATGAAGCCAGTCTGATCTGGAGCCAAGATAGTAGGGAGAATGTTCTCCAGTCTTCGGGCTAGAATCTTTGCCAATATTTTACAGTCCACATTGAGCAAAGATACGAAGAGAATGATTCCTCAAATACAGCAAGTAGCAGAGGCATTAGTTTCCCTTAAAACATTTTTAAAAATTCTACCGTAAAGCCATCTGGCCCTGGAGCTTTTGAGTTTTGCATGTTTGAGAGAGCTACATTACGTTCTTCTAAGTTTGGAATTTTCTCCAATTCAGCATTATTGTTAAAGGGGATTTGTGGCATTTTAATGGAATTTAAAAAAAGAGTTAAGTTCAGAAGGGTTATAATCAATTTCGGATGAATATAGGGCTGTATAGAATTGTTCAAAGGCCGAATTTCTAATTCATCCTTTGTGACCCTGCCATCATCTCTACGAATAGATGTTATAATGTTTGTAGTTGAATATTGCCTTATTTGTTGTGCAAGAATTTTCCCAGATTTATCTGAGTGTTCATATAATTTAGAGTGAGATTGAAGCAGAAGTCTTTCTGCCTGTTCGGATTTTATTAGATCAATCTCTGTCTGCAGCTTTGTTCTTTCCCTTAAAACTTCGGGTAAGGGGTTGATTGCAGATCTCAAGTCCAATTGTTTAATCTGATTGATGAGGTCATTTAGTTGCTGGCTTCTTTTTTTCCTCTCCCACGATGAAAAAGAGATTATTTCCCCCCTAATATAGGCTTTTAAAGACTCCCAAAGTGTGGCTTTGCTGATTTCTGGGGTATCATTAATAGATAAGAAAAGATCAATTCTATTATTAATAAAATCTACAAAGGATGAATCAGAAATAAATAAATTATTAAAGTGCCATGTCTTTCCGAATTGGCGATTTGGGAAAAGCTAATTTTAAAACCCCTGGACTGTGATCCGAGATTACAATAGATTCATATTTACAGTCAGTTAGAGAAGTTAAAAGTTTATCATCTATTAAAAAGTAGTCGATTTGTGAATATGAGCGATGCACTGGGGGAAAAAAAGAGAACTGTTTAATATTTGGATATAAAAAACGCCAGGGATCTGAGAATTTGTATGTCTCTAAAAAAGTATTAATAAACATGGCAGATTTGGTAAATTTCTAGGGCGTTTTTGAAGACCGATCCATAGTGGGGTGGAGCACACTGTTAAAGTCTCCTCCTAGGATTAATTTGTGTGTGGTCAAATTGGAGAGATTGGTTAAGATAGATTTTACACACATATATATATATATATATATATATACATGTGTATATATATATATATATATATATATATATATATATATATATATATATATATACATATATAAAAAATCTATGTATATGTCCCAATTGGGGGCATAAATATTCGCTTTTATCAAGGGAACATTATATAATGTACTAGTTATTATAACAGATCTTCCCCCTCTATCACTTTGAACATTACTCACGCAGAATGGGGTGTTCTTATTAAACCAACTGAAGATTTTAAATGCAACTATCAACATAAAACTGAGTTTTGGCCTTCAAAATACTTGATTGTTGCATTTAAAATCTTCAGTTGGTTCAACTAAAGTGCCAGTGTTAAAATACATTGAGTTAGGGATAGAAAATACATGCATTAGGGATACCTATGACTAACCTGTTAACTGACAGTAAGAATTATCTATTACTCAGGAAACAGGTAAAAAGATAATTTAAGTAATTTTCAAGTAATAAACTACACATTTCAGTCAAAACTGTGTGTAAAATATTGTTAAATACAACTACAACATTGTTTACAAACCTATTAACACTAAAGAGGCTGTATTATGCAGGCCAGTAGTTGACGTCGCTACACCCCACAGAAACACCCCATGGGCACATAATACGCATACGTGAACATGTTATACGTGCATGACGTACCATTTTCACAAATTCATGTTTTTGTTGTTTACATGCAGATGGTAGAGGCATCGTTTTCAAAACCTTGCACTTTGAACCTCGTTTTCCCCCAAAATGGCATTTTCGTTTAAATGAACGACCAGAATGCATGAAAAGTTTTCCGTTTTCAGTTGAAGACAATGTCATGTAAACAGACCCTAAAGCGTGTACTATTTTTTGCACTTTAGTTTTTGTTAATTGGAGTAGGCCTATTTATTATATTTACACTTATATATACACTTATTTATATATATATATATATATATATATATATGTGTGTGTGTGTATATATATATATATATATATATATATATATATATATATATATATATATATATATATATATATATATATATATATATATGGATATCAGACTCTGAGTTTTTAGCTACTCCTCCTAAGTGGTTTATTTTATTCACACCAAACTTTTTCAACATGATGAAAATACATTAAAGATGCTAAATTGTGAACGGATATTAAATATCTCAAACAGTTTTGCTATAGTGAGGGATTAAAGTAATGTCCAAAAACGAAACACTAAAAGCCTCATATCTTCTAAAAATTTAATTATACACCATTTATTTCTATATAAAATTATACAAACATCAAAACTAAACCCATTTTATTCTTTTTTTTTTCTTCAATTTAAGAATTATTTATGTTTAAAAACTAATTTAACTATTTAGTCAAAAAAATAAATAGTCATACATAGGGCTATACTGCCCTCTTGTGTTCAAAATCAGGACCTATTGTATTTATATATAAATATATTAGGTATGTGACTGAGGATTCCACCAGTTAATCGACATGTGACACCGGGCTTTTAAATCGCTAATATAAAAGTGAAAGTAAAATACTCACACGGACATTGATAATGGTGTGGAGCAGAGCGAGCGTTTTCAATTAATTCCTATGGAAGTAGGAATGAACTAAAAAACATTCACTCTGTTCTGCTTGCTCCTCGCCGTGGATGCGCACTGTTATGAATGCCCATGCAGCCGTGCACTTTTTAGTTTCACTTTAAAATTAGCGCCATTTCAGGGCCGATTGCTTGAATTGTGACTTCAATAGCCTATTATTCTTAATGGAAAACACAACAACAAAACAGTACAATGACAGATTCGCTTAAATAGGCGCTTGAGTAGGTGAAACGACTGAGTCATTCATGAATGAGACAGATGTTTATGGATTGATCATTGAATCTTTGAGTCAACCGATTCGTTCAAAATGCTGAATCATTCAGTAATGAGAAAACACGTTGCTGTGAGATGCGCAATGGTTCTGCTGTGATCTTTAACTATTTTCGCTGCTGAAACAGAACAAAAACAGTCAATATTGCATCTAAAATGACTTAATTGTAACTTTTTATTGAACTGTTGTATGAAATCAATGTCACAGTTTCAATCGTGATGGTATTCAGGAAACAGCACTCGTCATGTGAGGTTGCTTAACTGTATCATACGTTTAAAAATATAAAAACTACATATTTAATTAAATTAATTTTAATATTTCATATTTTTACAGTAATACATTTATTATCCACTCAACTTACAATAAATGTAATAAAATCAGAATAATCTCTCGTTTTAGTGATTCCCAAGTTATTTTTTTGTCATTGAAGTTCTAATCAGGCTACTTGTCTGGTCAGGCCACTGATCTATATAGAATGACATTATATAGATCAGTGGGTCAGGCAAGTAAAATTCTCTTTTTCTTGTCCCTTCAAAAAAGCCCTAATATAAATTACACTCTGACAAGAGTTTAACCCTTCCATTGCTGTGTGTATTGGCCTGCATTGAAGGATAAGAACTGTACCTTGTCTCTTCTTAACAAGTTTGATTAACAAAGTCATAGAACCAGTTTATTTGTAGTGCATTGACAACATAGTTTAAAATAATGAATTTAATAATTAGATTAATACAAATATAAAAAAGACCTCGAGATAAAAACTGTCCTTATGCAAAAGATAACTTTGCACTCATTTTAAAGTGACTTATGACATTTAATGACATGAATCCATCTAAATTTAAATGATCTCATGGATGTGGCTGTTGTGGTTCACGGTCATAGTGGCACCAGCTGCTTCAGTAAATGTGGCATATTCAGACGACTTTGATGTGGTTCTTTTACATTTATCGTGTTTTACATTCATATTGCCCGTCGTGCACAGTTACCCTAAAGGCACCGGAGTGGCGGTGCCACCGGCTTGGGCCCGTCATTGCTGCTCGCAGCTATATTTATTAGGGCCCAAGCCCTGAAAGGGCGAAGGCCCTATTGTTTCTGGAAGGATTATTATGGCCCAAGCCCTGAAAGGGCGAAGGCCCTATTGTTTCCGGAAGGAATTTCTTTTTTTTTTTGTGTGTGTGTGCCTTTTTGCCACTTTTGGGGCCCTTAACATGCTCAAAAACTCTTGAAATTTTGCACACGTCAGAACCTGCGGCCATCAGGGCCGGACTGAAGATGGTACCCGGGCGTGGCAGGGGGGCTCGACAGCGCCCCCTGGAATGGTGTCCGAAAACTTGGTCCATGAATCAAACACGCTTGCATGTAATATGAAACTCAGTACACATTTAGATCTCATCGGGCCGAACAACTTTCGTGCTCTAAGTTTTACAAAAGCCCAACAGGAAGTCGGTTATTATACGTTGTTTGGAAAACGCATACAATGGAATGTGAAATACTCCTCCTAGGGAATTCATCCGATCGCCACCAAACTCGGTGTGAATGAAGTCAAGACATTGAGGATGAATTCTTGCGAACGGATTTTTGATATTTCAAACGGTTTGGCCGTGGCGAGGAAACGAATTTATGGCGAATAATGGGACACAGGAAGTGTGTTATAACTTCTGCATACATTAACTGATCTTGATGAAACTTCCACAGTGTGTTCGTTGTTAGAGGCCGATCACATGGATGTGACTATTGTGAGTCAAAGTTATAGCGCCACCAACTGGCAGCAGGAAGTTTGTCACTTTCAAAATGCTTTGAAATCACTCTTATTTTTACCCGATTTGCTTCAAACTTTGTGTATAATGTAGACACACGGCAGATGTAGACCTGTGAAAGGATTATTGATAGCTAGTGTTGTTTTTGGCGGCCTGTTTTAATTTTAGTTTTAGTCTAGTCTTTGTGTCAAGCTGTCGTTTTAGTTTTTATTAGTTTTAGTCACGTTCATACTCTTTTTAGTCCAGTCAAGTTTTAGTCAACGAAAACTGATGACATTTTAGTCTAGTTTTAGTTGACGAAAACTGATGACATTTAAGTCTAGTTTTAGTCAATGAAAATTGTATTTTAGTCTCTTTTTAGTAATGCAATTCTATTTAACCCAGTCAATATAGAATTTCAAACAAGATTATCTTATTATATTTAGTATATTTAGGGCTGTGACGGTGGCAGTTTTTTTTTTTTTACCACCGCGGTAATGGACCAACTACCGGCGGTGGTTGGGGGGTTATAAAAAAAAAAAAAAAAAACTCGTTTTATATTTCCACACAAAGACGCGTGATATAGCCTATACTCTGCGCTCTGAGAGGGATGTGGGACACGAGCCAGCCCTTTACGCCAGCCCAACAGGAAGTCGGCTATTATGGGTTGTTTGGAGAACCAGGGTGGCCGCGGGTCCTTAAAAAGTCTTAAAATGTCTTAAAGTTTTCCTAATAAAAGACCTTAAAAAGTATTAAAATGTCTTAAAATCAGATTCGATAGGTCTTAAATATTTCTGGTCACGTTACCGCAAAAATGTCTCCAGTCTGACGGACCTAATGTCCGTCAAATAAGCAGTGAAGCATCGAATCGCCAGAATGTTGAGTTTTTTTATTTATAACATGTGATATAGTTAAGTAACGTTTTTTCCTGCATAGAGAATTATGAGGCGGCCGCCTCCGTCAAATTTCGTGCCGCCTCCGGCTCTCGACAATAACAAATAACTATGAGAATCACCGAAAACGTGAGGATGATTCTGTTTTATTTCATTTAATGTAAGTGGCGATTGATAGCCTATAGTTGATAATAATATAGGCCTACCTAATGTAGGCTACTGACGGTAACAATGTTGCGCTGTTGAGGCTCGCGCAGTTATTTATAACATAGTTAAGAAACAATATATAGCCTAGGCTACACACGACCAGAGAGCTGTTTTCCTGAATGCCATCAAGATTGAAACCGAGACTGATTTCATAACAGTTCAATAAACAAATTGTTAAAATTAAGTCACTTACATTTTAGACACAATGACTGTTTTTGTTCCGTTTCAGCAACGAAAATAGTTCCAAACAAAGATCACAGTAGAACCATCGCGCATCTCACAGCAACACTTGTTGCATTACTGAATGATTCCGCGTTTTGAACAAATCGGTTGAGTCAAAGATTAAATTACCCATTCATAAACTGCCTCATTCTGAATAAATCAGCCGTTTGAACGAATCGTTTGAATGAATGACTCAATGACTCGCTCATTAAGACGGTTGCCTGCCGCCTCCTGGCGGTGTAGTTTCATAAAGTATCATTCTTTTCAACATTCCTTATTTTTATATTCAAAAATATTAAAAATAATCTAATTTAATACAGTTATAATTTTTCAATGTAAATTATTTAATTTGATTGGTAACAGCCTAGTGTCTTATTATTTTAATTGAATATATTGATCAAATTTAAGAATTTGAAATGAAAGATGGAGCATACATTTAATAAAATTAGGGGGGAAAATGCCCTTTATAAAAGGTACAAAAAATTTGTGTTTTCAAACAGTGATGTAATGAAATATTGATAATTTAAGTTTGAAGGGAGTAAAGCCTCTGTTTAGGCTATTAAGGAAATGTAATTTTGCCAAAAGAAGAACTTTTATTTTAAATAAATGTTCATTTTAAATCAGCCTACTTCAGTGTGATATGTTATCGTATTATCATGCTTAACACTAAGAATTTGAATAATTGTAATGTGATGATCAGATGCAGATATCTAAATCAAAGAATATGGGCGGTTGGCGGGTGGATTATCTATTTTTAACAGTGGATTCGGGTGACTCAAAGTGCACCAGATTAATGAATTTATCTTTAAAATGTACAAAGTTTTCTTCAGGGGGGGGCATGCCCCCGGACCCCCCTAGAGGTACCAAGCTCCACCCACAAAAATAATGTGGGAAACACATAAGGCTATATGATGATCTACAAAAAATACAAATTTAATTATCTTATTATTAAAATACATTATTAGGATTTTACCACCTCCGCCTCATTTTGAGCCAGGAAAAACCCATAACATAACAGGAGCTATTTTGCTGAATATTCTCACGATTGCAAATGTTACATTGATTTTAGTTCAATAAACAAGTAATGAATATTAAATTATTTCAATTACTTAGTTTAAATATTACATATACGCATGTAATATAATGTGCATTTCCATGAAGTCAGATATTTTGGTTTGAATGTGGATTTATTTGCAAAATCAGCCTCTGAATTTTTACCCACTCCTCTTAAGTGGTTTATTTTATTCCAACCAAACTTTTTCAACATGATGAAAATACATTAAAGATGCTAAATTGTAAACAGATAATAAATATCTCAAACGGTTTTGCTATGGCGAGGGATTAAAGTAATGTCAAAAAAGGAAACACTAAAAGCCTCATATCTTCTAAAAATGTAATTATACACCATTTATTTCTATATAAAATTATACAAATATCAGAACTAAACCCATTTTATTCTTTTTTTTTTCAATTTAATAATTGTTTAAGTTTAAAAACATCCAGAATGTTTTTTTAGTCCCCCCCAAAAAAAAGATGTCATTCATAGTGCTATACTGCCCTCTTGTGTTCAAAATCAGGTAGGCTTATTGTATCTATATAAAAATATACTAGGTATGTGACGGTGAGAATATTTTAACACCGGTTAATCAACGTGTGACACCGCTGGGTGCTTTTGAATTGCTAACTTATAAACGAAAGTAAAATATGTTCGTCCGCACTGACATGGATAATGGTGCAGAGCAGAGCGAGCATTTTCAATGAATTCCTATGGAAGTAGGAATGAACTAAAAAAACTTTGACTCTGTTCTGCCCGTTCCTCGCCATGGACGCGCACCGTTATGAATGCCCGTGCAGCCGTGAGCATTTTAGTTTAATTTTAAAATTAGCGCCATTTCGGGGGCATATTGCTTGAATTTATTTTACAAAAGCACAATGTTGTGTTTTATTTCGACTGTACACAAATATAAGTTAACACTTTGCAGTTTGAATGATGTCCTGTATGAACAAAATGACGGAGTATCTTTTTATGTGTCCACTGTTCAATCGTGCCCGCGCCACACACACACACACACACACGCACATTCCAGCATTGCAATCTTGACATCGCAGTCTGTTCATTATAGCCTTAATAAAATATAATAATAAAATAGTCAACCTAACATATAAAAATTACACTGCTCTGTTTAAATAGTCAGTAGTACAATTCATACTATTCACAGTAATCACCGCTCAACTGTGATGTTTCCAAGCACATTTTTGCGCATGTGAAAGAGGATATTTTTTCCCTTCAATATTGGAACGTGAGTGAAGTACAAAGCCTATAATAAACAATAGTTTAGCATCCAAAAAATTTAATTATATATATATATATATATATATATATATACACACTCATCTAAAGGATTATTAGGAACACCATACTAATACTGTGTTTGACCCCCTTTCGCCTTAAGAACTGCCTTCAGAACTGCCTTAATTCTACGTGGCATTGATTCAACAAGGTGCTGAAAGCATTCTTTAGAAATGTTGACCCATATTGATAGGATAGCATCTTGCAGTTGATGGAGATTTGTGGGATGCACATCCAGGGCACGAAGCTCCCGTTCCACCACATCCCAAAGATGCTCTATTGGGTTGAGATCTGGTGACTGTGGGGGCCATTTTAGTACAGTGAACTCATTGTCATGTTCAAGAAACCAATTTGAAATGATTCGAGCTTTGTGACATGGTGCATTATCCTGCTGGAAGTAGCCATCAGAGGATGGGTACATGGTGGTCATAAAGGGATGGACATGGTCAGAAACAATGCTCAGGTAGGCCGTGGCATTTAAACGATGCCCAATTGGCACTAAGGGGCCTAAAGTGTGCCAAGAAAACATCCCCCCACACCATTACACCACCACCACCAGCCTGCACAGTGGTAAGAAGGCATGATGGATCCATGTTCTCATTCTGTTTACGCCAAATTCTGACTCTACCATCTGAATGTCTCAACAGAAATCGAGACTCATCAGACCAGGCAACATTTTTCCAGTCTTCAACTGTCCAATTTTGGTGAGCTGGTGCAAATTGTAGCCTCTTTTTCCTATTTGTAGTGGAGATGAGTGGTACCCGGTGGGGTCTTCTGCTGTTGTAGCCCATCCGCCTCAAGGTTGTGCGTGTTGTGGCTTCACAAATGCTTTGCTGCATACCTGCATACTGCCGCATAACTGAAGTGGTTATTTCAGTCAAAGTTGCTCTTCTATTTTCGCCCACTTTTTCGCCCACAGGACTGCCGCATACTGGATGTTTTTCCCTTTTCACACCATTCTTTGTAAACCCTAGAAATGGTTGTGCGTGAAAATCCCAGTAACTGAGCAGATTGTGAAATACTCAGACCGGCCCGTCTGGCACCAACAACCATGCCACGCTCAAAATTGCTTAAATCACCTTTCTTTCCCATTCTGACATTCAGTTTGGAGTTCAGGAGATTGTCTTGACCAGGACCACACCCCTAAATGCATTGAAGCAACTGCCATGTGATTGGTTGATTAGATAATTGCATTAATGAGAAATTGAACAGGTGTTCCTAATAATCCTTTAGGTGAGTGTGTATGTATGTATGTGGGTCAATGACGTGGCGTGTCAATTCTGGTGTCCCAAGCATATTCATAATATAAAAATGTATACATTTTTAAATGCACTTCATTAAGTGACTCAACTTCCCCCTCTTTAATTACTCATGTGAGAATTCATTATAAATAATTAATCTTTAAGGAACTATTGAGCTCAAAAGTCTCAAAATGTCATTCCGGGTAACTGTCCCGGCTTAAAATATGAATACAAAAATACAACAAAAATTTTAAAAATATAAATAAAAGTATTTAAAATCTACTTGGGCATAATTGTATTGATGTTTTCAATGATTCCTACAAATATAGTGATAATACTAAGCTTATTTACATTTTTATGACAGAACGACTTTTGTCCCCAAATTGTGATTTCTCTAATGTCAGTCCTGGATAACAGACATCAATGACTATTTTGGACCATAATGCATTTTGGTATGTCATGTGACATAATATTGTATCAAAAAGAAGACCCTGAAGGAGCACTAGAACATGTGCAAAGGTCAGGAAGCATCTCTTAAAATGTCGATATTTTGATATTTCGGTCACTGGTGCACTTTGTAGCAATATCATGTGACCTTTTGGATAACACTAATAAAACATTTATAATGATTTTATATTAAAAAACGATCTATTTGATCTAAAAGGTTACCTTAAGTGATGATAGCTAAGTTGTAGTTTTCCATAGGTGGTTAAGTTAGTGCCTGATTATAAAGAAAAAATATTGTTTTTTGTCATTCCTGGATAACAACATATCATTCTTGTATAACAAAAAACCTCTGTTAGCCAGGACATGTCATCCGTTATCCAGAATGACATATGCACAACAATCTAGTTTTTAATTAACATTTGTAAACTTTTAGGCAAAGTTATTATTGTTATATTATTAACATTAACATTATTTACATAATTGTATGTTTTTTTGCCATATTTTAGCTGTCATTCATCTTGATTTCATATGATTCAATGAGTCACATGGGTCATTATCAATGAATTTAACTTTTTTAAATCATTAAAAACTTGTCAGTGTCTCTTACTTTGTTTCAAGTTTGAGTGTTGGAAAGGAAAAAATGATACTGAGGATGGTTTTTATGGTAATCCTGAAAAATATTGCAGAATGTCCTTCCGTCTAACAGTATGTCATTCCGGCTAACAATGACACAGGCAATTCATTTAACCCATATTTGTGTGTTAGATTACACAATT
The DNA here is from genome assembly GCA_021554675.1 of Leuciscus idus. Taxonomy (NCBI): domain Eukaryota; kingdom Metazoa; phylum Chordata; class Actinopteri; order Cypriniformes; family Leuciscidae; genus Leuciscus; species Leuciscus idus. The sequence goes on from CM038631.1 coordinate 24,179,878, forward strand.
CTGTTTTTTGTTGAGTTAATGATAAAACAAGTCTTATTTACTTTATTGGAAAACATTTTTAAACATTTTCCAGCTTTTTTTAAAATTTGGTTCTGAATTTTGAGTTATCAGCAGCCAAAACTGAGCCCATGTCTATATGAAATCCCAAATTGATTATATTAATTGTGATTAAAATGTATTTTTACGAGCACTAGTTGTTTGTTGAGCTCCAATTATGGATATCAGTACATTTGTATATGCCAACAATGGTAGAAATGTAATTAATTAAAAAATTCATTACGTTACCCAGAATGACATTTTCATGGGGAAAAAGATCTGATTCACCAAAAAAAGTGGTTAATTACATTCTTGAAATGTGTACATGTCATTGCATTACATACACAACACTCTAATAAGTATAGAAAGTCCTAAAATTAGAATTTTTTGGGCAGTTTTATTTTTTTTCACATCTTAATCCTTATCCGTCATTCACCCATGTATGTATGTACAGTACCAGTCAAAAGTTTGGAAACATTACTATTTTTAATGTTTTTGAAAGAAGTCTCTTATGCTCATCAAGCCTGCAGTTAAAAAAAACAAAACAAAAAAAAAACAGTAATATTATGAAATATTATTACAATTTAAAATAATGGTTCTCTTTTTTAATATATTTTAAAATGTAATTTATTTTTGTGATGCAAAGCTGAATTTTCATCAGCAAGTACTCCAGTCTTTGGTGTCTTATGATCCTTCAGAAATCATTCTAATATGATGATTTGATACTCAGTTATTATCAATGATGGAAACAGTTGTGCTGTTTAATATATTTTTTTGGAATACTTTTTTCAGGATTCATTGATGAGTAAAACGTTAACAGCATTTATTCATAAAAACAGCATTTATTCAAAATAAAAACATTTCTAACAATATAAATCGTTACCATCACCTTTTATCAATTTAACGCATCCTTGTTGAATTAAAGTACTAATTTTAAAAAAAAAAAAAAATTTTTACCAAACTTTTGAACGGTAGTGTATATTGTTACAAAAGATTTCTATTCTAAATAAATACAGTTCTTTTTAACTTTTTATTCATCAAATAATCCTGAAAAAAGTATCTCAGGTTATAAAAAAAAATATTAAGCAGCACAACTGTTTCCAACATTGATCATAAATCATCATATTAGACTGATTTCTGAAGGATCATAAGACACCAAAGACTGGAGTACTTGCTGATGAAAATTCAGCTTTGCATCACAAAAATAAAATACTTTTTTTTTTTTTTTTTTTTTTTTTTTTTTTTTGGGATCATAGAGCATATTACATTCAAGTAGAATACGTTTTAACCCACCTTTTTTTTTTTTTTACATTAACAAAGAACAAATAAAAAAAAATAAAAAAAAAGTAATCAACAGCAATGTAAAAAAAAATAAAAAATAAAAAATAAAATAAAATAAAAAAATAAAATAATAATAATAATAATAAATAAATAAATCATGTCTCACATACAAGTGTCATCACCACTAGATCAATTGAAGTGTTGAAGTTCCATTTTCAGATCCACACAATCACAGATACATTGTTAGCAATTATGTGGTCATGCAAGGTTAGTTATATGAAGAACCGGTCGCCAGATGTCCAGAAATCCGTCGTTGTTATCATGTAGAAAATATGTAAGTCTCTCCAGAGGGAGTATCCTCAAGACCTCTGTGTACCAGTCCTCAATTGTAGGACAGTCACTGGAAATCCAAAATTTCAAAATAGTCTTTTTTGCCACATGAAGAAGAATTTCCGTCAGTTTCGCGTTATGCTTGTCCCTTGCATTATCCACTTTAGCAGCAAGAACACAATGAAACGGTGAAAGTTCTAAATTATATCCCAATAGCGTGCTCACTTCATTTTTAACATCGGTCCAATATTTTTGGATTTTAACACACTTCCAAAACATATGTGCATATGTCCCCATTTCAATATTGCATTTACAGCAGTATGGTGAACTAAGGCCCAGCTTGCCTCTTAACAAAGGTGTAAAGTGGAGTCTGTGTAATATTTTAAATTGTGTTTCTCGGTCAGAGTTACACCTCAAAATCTTGAGTGTGTTTTTTATCAGCAAAGACCATTTCTCTTCATTTATTTCTATCCCTAAATCAGTTTGCCATTGCCTTTTAAGATGATCTGTTGTATATGTAATATTTGATGAAAATATTTTATATACATGGGAAATAAATCTTTTTGGTTTATTATCTGTTAGAATGCGCTCCAAGAATGTCAGATTTGGAGGTTGTATTGATTTTGGGATATAATGTCTAATTTGTAGGTAACGGAAAAAATGAGACGAGTGTAAAGAGTACCTGTTCTTTAAAGCCTCAAATGACTCCAATGACTCTCCTTCATACAGTTTGACAAGCTGATCCAAACCTCCCTCATACCAAAGTTTAAACACCGAGTCTTGACATGATGGAATAAAGTCTGGATTTTGATATGTTGGGGCCAATAGCGAAAAGTGATCTTTCAGTTTAAAAAACAACAACATTTTGTGCCATGTTTTAATAGTGTTTGACACAATGAAGTTGTTCTGCAATTCTAATTTAGTCTTTTTATAGGATATGAAAGGGCAGTATTTTAATGATACAAGACCACAACAACTGGATTCTATATCAATCCATGTATTTGAAGCATCAGGATTCACCCATTCATATATATACCGCAATTGTACGGCCCAATAGTAGAGACGAATATTTGGAACAGCTAAACCTGCCTGATCTCTATTTCTCTGTAATTTACTCATTTTCATTCTTACTTTTTTCCCCTGCCAGATATATTGAGTAAATATTTTTTCCAGCCTTGAAAACCAAGAATTTGGAACCGAGTTTGGTAACATTTGTAAGGGATACATGAGTCTAGGGAGTATATTCATGTTGAGTATGCTTATACGTCCCAACCAGGATACAGGTAACGTTTTCCACCTATCTAAGTCCTCTCCTATACGCGCCAGCACTGGGTCTAAATTCAATTTAAACAATTTTTTTAGACAAGGGCTCACTTTTATACCAAGATAAGTTATTTCTTTGGGTGCCCACCGAAAAGGAAATCCCATGGGTGGATCTGAGCCTGTCAGGGCGCCTATTGGCATTGCTTCTGTTTTTAATAAGTTTACTTTAAAGCCAGATATGTGTCCAAATTGTTTTATATATTCAAGTAATTTGGGAATGCTGCCATCTATTTCAGTCAGATACAGCAACACATCATCTGCGTATAATGAAATCCTGTGCTCTGCATCCTCCATAGAAAACCCCTTTATCTCTGAGGAAATTCTAATAAGCTCTGCGAAGGGTTCAATGGCTAACGCGAACAAGAGAGGACTCAGAGGGCATCCCTGTCGCGTACCACGCTCCAGAGGAAAAATATTTGAGCAATGAGAGTTGGTAATCACAGCTGCTTTAGGGGATGAATACAACAGTTTTACCCAATCTTTAAATTTATTGCCCAGTTGGAATCTATCCATCGCATAAAATAAATATGTCCATTCGACTCTGTCAAATGCTTTTAATGAGTCCAAGGACACTATCAAGCCCTTGATGTTTTTATTGCTAGCACATTGTATGATGTTTAGGAGTCTGCGTATGTTATGAAACGAGTTCCTCCCTTTTATAAACCCTGATTGATCGCGTTTGATTAATAATCTTATCAAAGATTCTAGTCTTAGGCTTAACATTTTTGCCAGTATTTTGGCATCAACATTAATTAATGAGATTGGTCTATAGGACGCTGGGTCCTCTGGATCCTTATCCTTTTTTAAGATAAGACAGATATTTGCATGTGTCATTGTTTCTGGTAAATGTTGAGTTGTGGTAAAACTATAGTTAAATGTTCTTAATAAATAGGAAACAATCTTTTCTTTAAATGCTTTAAACCATTCTACAGGGAGCCCATCAGGGCCGGGGGCTTTTCCATTGTTCAATAATAAATTACATTTTAAAGTATATTACAAAAGAGAACCATTATTTTAAATTGTAATAATATTTCATAATATTACTGTTTTTTTTTTTGTTGTTGTTTTTTAACTGCAGGCTTGATGAGCATAAGAGACTTCTTTCAAAAACATTAACAATAGTAATGTTTCCAAACTTTTGACTGGTACTGTATGTATATATCGTATATATGTATATTGTGTATATATATATATATTAGGGGTGTACTGATACGCGTATTCGTATCGAACCGTTCGGTACGAGGCTTTCGGTTCGGTTTTCGGTACGCATTACAGGTTCGTTGGACCATTTTTTTCTGCCGACCAAAATTTCGTTATTTCAAATGAAGTCGCGTCGCGGGTGGCAAGCGCGCTCATAGAGGCTGGCGCGACCACACAACATCAACTGGCAAATGCAATGTAAGGAACGAAACTGAGCTACTCTTATTGTGTTTGTGTGGACCGTTTATCAGTTTTGACCTGTGAAGCGGGACTCGCGAGCCCTATCAAGCAACATCACACAGCGCTAAGAGATCCAGACCAGTAAAGAAAGCATTTGAATTTCAAATGCTTTTTTGAATTCGCCACTGAAGTAATAACATCGCTGCGAGATCTAGTGAGAAACATGCAAATTTCTCTGTTATTAACGGATCAAACAGCGCTGACGTGGAAACCAGGAAGAAACATCGTGCCATGAATGAACTGGCCGGTGTCCACAGATCAGCAACATTCACCGTGGAATGGATTTGCTGTAGTAACACTAACTGCAAGTATGGAAGTTTGTCAGGAATAGTGGGCTATAATGCTTTCAAGTAACATTACATCTGTTTTATTTTGACATTATGAATACAATTGCTGCCCTCAAATGTTAATCTGAACTAAAATAAACCTTTGTTTATAACTAGCCAACTACTACAATATTACATTTCATTTTGTCCAAGGAGCTGTTTTGTTTTATACTGTATGCTCATAAGAAGAGTCAAGTATAGCTCCATTATTGCTCAGTAAAAAAAAAAAAAAAAAAAATCATACTTTATGATGTTAGTTTCATTAAATAAAATAATAATTAAAAAAAAATTAATTCAAGGAAATTTCTCTGGCATTTATTTATTTTTGCTGTAGCCTATGGAAAACGTACCGAACCGAACCGTACCGAACCGTGACACAAGTGTATCGTATCGAACCGAACCGTGAATTTTGTGAACCGTTACACCCCTAATATATATATATATATATATATATATATATATATATATATATATATATATATATATATATATATATAAGGGGTGTGCAAAGCAGCCGGTATTTGTATCTGTATTTGTATTTGTTGAGGGGGGAAAAGTATTTGTATTTGTATTCGAGTAAAATTCTAAATAGGTGTAAAAATCCAGTTTTTATGCGTTACACTTCTAATTTACGTTATAGTGTAAGTATTCTTTAATTATATCCATTATAATAATTATGGATATGCAATATTGGTTGATGTTTTTCCATAAATCCAGCAATGAACATGTAACAACGAATGTCAAAAAGAAAAAGAAAATAACATAACAGCCATTACCTACGTTAACGTTACTCTGTCAACAGCCTATTGTCTAAATTACCGAGCTAACAGAGCTACTAGTGTTGTCACGGTACCAAAATTTCAGTATTCGGTACCAATACCAGTGAAAATCCACGGTTCTCGGTACCAATTTCGGTACCAAAGCTTAATTTAGATTAAATTTACATATATTAAAGTGTATATCACGGTTACAAAGATGGAAACTGTAGTATTAAAAACACTTTACAATAAGATTCCATTTGTTAGATAACATTAGATAAAATGACCTAACAATAAACAATAGTTATGTACTGTCGCAATTATTCTCCTTGGGGTTAATTTAAAAATACATTTTTAAAATCAAAAGTTAACATTATTTATGTTAACATTATTTAATGCACAATGAATGAAGTGAACAAACATGACCAATCAAGTGTTTGTATTAAATAACATTCACAAACATTAATTAATGTTGTAAAAATATATTGTTCACTCAATGTGTTGATGTTAGATAACGCATTAAGTAATGTTAATGAATGGTATCTATCTTATTGTAGTGTTAACAAACTATACAGGAGATAAAACATGTTTTATTTGACTTGACTGTACTTTTATTTGATCCAAAACTGCATTCATATTTAATTTTAAAAGGGCTTTTTAAACCTGCTAAGAGTTATCCAGCCAAGAATAAGCCTAGAACTGCTTTTCTGACGGACTGATATTAATGACATAAATGACGGCTTTTTATTTCATTTCTCATCTCCACAAATATAAAGCTAATGCAAGGGCTAGAAATCAATTAATTATTTGCTGATACTTCCTCGTCATCATGGAGAGCGCAGTTCGCACCGCTTTCTCCTTTCCACAAGCGCTTGCTCTCTCGTGGCGTCTGTCGTTGCTATGCAACCGCGCCGCTCATTTGAAATCTGCACGCGCAAAAAACGCGCTATGTGAACGGCCCCGTATGACAACGTGACATTAGCCTAATCCAAAATATTTCCATATGTGGCTCTTTCCTCCTTTCTTATCAACAAGTGGATTTACAGCCACCACATCAGCAGCACCGCCGGTCAGGAAACGCAGCTTTTTGATATAAAGTTTTTCTTGTTCCCGAATACAAATATTTTTAAAGTATTTGTTCGAAATAAGTATTCGTAAAAAACACATCATTTGTGCCTTTCCGAATACCGTATTATATATATATATATATATATATATATATATATATATATATATATATATATACATATATATATAATTTTTTTTAATTTTTTTTTTTTTTTAAAGTGACAAGACAGAGAATATTACTTATCTGATATATATATATATTCGAACAGGGGACTGGTTCGTCACCATGGACCTGAAGAAGGCATATTTCCACATCCAGGTCATTGCACGGCACAGGAAGTTCCTCCGGTTCGCCTTTGGGGGAAAGGCATATCAGTATCGGGCCCTTCCATTTGGTCTAGCTCTGGCTCCGCTGACGTTCTCCAAGTGCATGGATGCAGCTCTGGCCCCCTTGAGGCTCCAGGGCATCCGTGTGCTAAATTATCTAGACGATTGGCTCATTCCAGAGAGTTGGTGTGTCCTCACAGGGACGTCCTTCTCCACCACCTCCGGTCTCTTGGTCTCAGGTTGAATGCTCAGAAGAGTGTCTTAACTCCTCCTCAGCAGACCACTTTCCTGGGTGTCTAACTCAATTCTCTCTCGATGCAGGCCAGTCTGGCCCCTGCTCGAGTTTCCAGTCCAGAAACAGTTCCCGTTTCAGGCTTGGCCATCATGTAGCGGTGGGCATATGTCGCAGGCTTCTGGGCTCATGGCAGCAGCCTCTCCTGTGCTGCCCTTGTGTCTCCTTCATATGAGACCATTCCTGTGGTGGATGCAACTCAGGGGCATCCGCCCTTCTTGGTCTGCCTTCCACCTGCTGAGAGTGTTGTGCAGTTGCCTTTGCACTCTTTGGATGTGGAAAGACTCCCCCTTTTTACTTCAGGGGGTCAAGATGGGTGTAGTTTGTCATTGCCAGGTTGTCACGACGGACGCCTCTTTGACTGGTTGGGGTGCGGTCTTCGAGGGCAGACCAGCGTACGGTGTTTGGACGGGCAAGCTTCTCTCGTGGCATATAAATTGCCTCGAGCTGCAAGCCGTCTCTCTGGCCGTGGATCATTTTCTCCCGGCCCTGATGGGCTGTCATGTCATTGTCAGGATGGACAACATGGCAGTGGTGTCCCATGTAAATCGCCAGGGAGGCTCGCGGTTGCGCACCCTCGACAGGCATGCAGACCGCCTCCTCCTTTGGGCTGTTTCTTTCGCTGAGAGCAGTTCACGTTCCAGGGGACCTGAACGACGCAGCAGACTTTCTGATAGCCCAATTCTGGCCATCCCAGACGTGGTTCTCGGAACTGAGCTCCCTGGTGGAGGGGTCCCCTTGGCAGATTCCTATCAGGAGAGATCTGCTGTCTCAGCTCCAGGGCAGGATTTGGCATCTTCGACCCGAGATATGGAGGTTGTGGGTGTGGCCGATAAGAGGCAAACGCTAGTGATAGTGGCGTCTGGTCTTACCACTGATGTTCGGGAGACCATTGATAATGCTCGTGCGCCTTCTACTAGATGGCTGTATTTCTCTAATGGCGCTTTTCCGCTCGCCTCGGCTCGCCTCGACTCGACTCGACTTGACTCAGCTCGGCTCGGCTCGGCTCGCTTTTTGCTCCGTTTTCCATTGCAGATAGTACCTCCACAATAGTACCTGGTCGTCATAGCGACGCCGCAGGAAACTGCCGTGACTTAATCTTTTACGCGAGACGCGCGAGACACACCCGCTACCCACACACACAGGACAATGGAGGAAATCGAGTGTATGCTGTTTTTGGATGTTTTTGTTTTTGTTTTTGCTGTTTTTTATTCAGGATACTCCGTCTGGCGCGTGCAATGATGACGCAGTGAATAGTGACGATTCTCTCTGACCAATCAGCAGTCTGCCGTGTTTTCACGTCACATTTTAGTATCGCCTCAGCTCGCCCAGAACCTCGCCGGAGGTGGTACGAAAAAAAGTACCTGGAAGCAGGTACAGGTACAACTTTTACACAGTGGAAAACCAAACAGAGCCGAGTCGAGTCGAGGCGAGCTGGTACTGTGTAGTGGAAAAGCGCCATAAGTGGAAGCTTTTTGAGTCTTGGTGTACGGCAGGCTCTTTCTGTGAGTGAGCCTTGTATGGAGTTTGCCCCAGGTCTTGTGAAGGTGTTTCTACGGCCTAGACCTGGTTATTCCCCAAAGTTTTGTCCACATCATTCCGCTTTCTGTATGAACTGGTTGCCTAGGTCGTAGTTGAGTCTGGTCTGGCAAAAAGAAAGTTATAGGAAAGTTCCTTGTTGGGCCAGATCTTGCAGCGCTTAGCTTGGCGTGTGTGGTATATCGTTCCCATTGCGTCATCGCTACACAACGTAGAGTGAACCTATGAAAGAGAACGTTTCGGGGTTATTCGCGTAACCCATGTTCTCTGAATAGGGAAGGAGACGCTACGTTCGCTGCCAAGCTCCTCTTGCTGCCGAACGAGCTTCTTCTTTATCGGTGGAAAATCTGAGGAGCAGATGGCGTGTTCACTGGATAAGAGTGAGTGACGTAGCGCCGCTGAGGAGGCGCCCGCACCATCAGCCAATGAATTGGCGTGATTCTATACTGGTTCAGACAATCAGCACATGCCTTCACGTGGCAGCCCTGTTTTGACTAATTTTACAGTACCACACATTTCTAATTAATTTATTCTTTAATGGAATCAAAAGAATGGTTATGAACCACAGAAACCACCAACACTTGGCAAAACGATATGAGAAAGGAGAGATATGCAATTACTTAAGGGAAATTGTGCTTATTTTTCGCATAAATATGCTTGTAACCAATTGCTTTAATATATAATTGTACTTGTATTCACTTATCTATCATACTAATTAGAATATTACTTGGCCCAAACATGTATCAGGCACCACTATTCCTGGTCTAGGAGGAATACAAAGGAGTAATCACAATTTCAATTCAATTCTTGTGATTTGATTTTGATCTTGATTCAATATTGATTCCTTTGGATAAATACTAGGTACAGTAGATACATGTTCATTTAAAGCCCTGTCGGCTGGTATTATTATTAAAGGTTCAAAATAACATCTCAAATTAAATATAATGCGTTTTTTTAATAATAACAACATTATAATATTATTTTAATGATATAGGTAAAAATATAATAAATATGTAATTTAGTTATCATATTTAGCAAAATACTCCTCTCTACAGCAATTATTTTAAAGTCCAAATAATGTGCTATGGTCATTAAATGGCTTTCCAGAGGTAAATGTAATGTTACGTGACATATTTTTCTCCAGCTGTTATTATAGACCTCTTTCCGCACTTGTAATTAAATCGACAGAATCTGAGAGCTGAGAATTTGTTTCATTGCAATAGTAACCTTCTCTGTCGGTGTCAGTGTCCTCTTTGCTTCGTGATTTTTCTCTGCGTGAGAAAATGGATGTGTGGCGTGAGAGCGTGGAAATAGTGACGATTGCGCGAGTCTCACGGTGAGTTTGTAAATGTTTGTAAGACTGTTGTTTTTTGGCGGGTGTGCTTGTGCTGCCGCGGTCTTGTTAATTTGCCATGTTGTTTGTGTATCTCTATAGAGTTGGTAAGTCCCGCCCATCCGTAAAACCCCAAGTGGTTGAAAAATCGTCAATGCAAGTGAATGTGAGAAAATAATTATTTTCTGGTCCCGTTTGAATTGTGCCATGAATGTGAACATATGTTGTCTGTGAATTTTTTATATAATTTTTTGTTACGAGTTTGACAGTATATTGTATGATTCTTTGGCTAGCAGTTGTGGGAAAGACATAACGAGAAAGACTACATGTCGCTTATGTGACGTCACCCCATAACACATTTTCCCTCCACTTGTCAAATCACGGTGCTAATGCTGCGATAATCTATGGAGACAGATCGAGATGCCTGTGTGTTTTGTACCCAAATGTCACCATTCAAACCAAATGGGCTGTTTTTTCTTCAGATTCCCGTCTGATGTAAAAACTAGGTTGTAGTCCACAATGTGCTTTCACACAAAGTCTAACCGTATCAAACTTCTACCCGCTAAATTGTAGCATTCTTCACACGAAAAATTATATTAAAAATTCACAGACAACATATGTTCACATTCATGGCAAAATTCAAACGGGACCAGAAATTAACTAGAAAAATGCATTTCCGGAGGAACTGCAAAGTGTGCTTGCTCGGGTGCAGTGCACTAACGTTAGCAGGTAGTGGATAAGGGTGCGTTGAAGTTTGCTTGATCTGAGAATTTCAACAATAGTACTTTTTTCAAGATTGTGCAAAAAGGTGAAAAGTTAAGAGACATGTCTGCAATGTAGACTAGTGCCAATGGCATTGTTTATGTGGCTTGGTTGTTGGTTTTGAAATAATTGGTTATGAATATGCAGCAGAGAGTGGGAGTGTTTTGGGTGATGAAATAGTATTGAAAAGAAGTTGACAGTCTTCATTTACTGTATCCAATAAGCCAATACAAAACTCACCCAGCTGTTCTGTGGTTGAGTGTTCCCTTTGATTAGGAACAAATTTACTATCTCAAATTAAAGTCTACCGTAATTAGCGATGCTTTGATTGCTGCTGTCAAGATGGTTGTCATCACCTACACAGAAACGCTGATTTTTCTAGCCTACCGTCAGTCCTCATATTGTAATTAAATGAAAAACGCTATCAGTTTCACTATTAGCTTACTCTAGCGATGCAATCGCAACAACATGGATAACGCTGTTTGGCCTTGCCTAACTTTATATGACATATGCGCCATATGCTAGAGTTACACATCCCGCTGCCATTTCAGGGCTTGAATTTCGGTGCGGGAATGTGGGGATTGCACATAATTTAAAGGACAAGTTCGGTATTTTACACTTAAAGCCCTGTTTTCAGATAGTTTCTGATGAAATACAATGGTTAAGATTGAACTTTGGACTAGGGCTGTGCGATATAGCTAAAAAAATTATCACGATATAATGTTTCATATCGTTCGGTATCGATAATTATTGACATTTTTTTAGAACCTTTTTTTTTTAAGACAAGTAGAAAAGTTTGAATTTAAACCACTGTTTTTTTATTTTATTTATCCACATTAAGGCAAACAACTAATTATTTTAGTTTAAGCAGTCAAAAATAAAATGTAAAAAAATATATCTTCTTTATGTCTTATATTAAGATAAAAAAGTAAGTGTTAAAGAAACTCTTGAACTTAAAATGTTATAAAATGTGTGCAAAGTGCAATGTAAAAGTGTAAACGTAGAAGAATCAAGGCAAACTTTGAGGTAGATCAACATCTGTAATAAGTAGGGGTGTAACGGTTCACCAAATTCACGGTTCCTTACGACACAGTGGTGTCACGGTTAGGTACATTTTGAGATACAGCAAAAAGAAAGAAATGCCAAAGAAATTTCCTTGATTTAAAAAAAAAAAAAAATTATTAAAAAGAAAAGTTATTTTTAAATAAGTCTGAGTTTTCCCTACATCTTGAAACGTTTACTTTTATAAATGGGGGTAATATATTTGAAGGATGAACAAATGTGTTTTGGTCATCACATTAAAAATAACATTTAAATATGATAATATTTGAGTTTTGAAGTGCTGGAAAAAGATGTGTGATGTACTTGAAAGCATTTTACTATTCCTGCCAAACACGGTTACTGTGAGTGTTACTACAGTACATTAAATCCATATACAATGAATGTTGCTGATCTATGGACTTAAATATAACTAGTTCATTCATGGCACAATGTTTCTCCTGGTTTCCACGTCAGCGCAGTTTGATCCGTTAATAACGGAGAAATTTGAATGTTTCTCACTCGATCTCACGCTGGATGTTATTACTTCAGTGGCGAATTCAAATGCTTTCTTTACTGGATCTCTTAGCGCTGTGTAGTAACAGTGTCGCTTGATCAAGATCGGCTCGCGCTCATAGACAGTAGCTCGCGCTGCACTGACATTGATGGTCCAAACTGATAAACGGTCCGTGGAGCACAAAATAATAACGCTGTTTCGTTCCGCTTTCATTCCGCTTGCCATTTGATGTCGGGCGACGTTATGGTGGTCGCGCGTGCATTTGAATGAAAATATTGAGCGCTATATCGAACATTTTTTATATCGTTACCGACAATGGTGTACCGTCGATAAATACCGATACCGTTTTATCGCCCAGCCCTACTTTGGACAAATGCTGCTGTCCCGAGAATTTTAGGTTTTTGTGTTAGCACCCCCCCACCTTAACAATGGCTGCATAGGTGCACTAGAATAATCCTTCCTAAAATGCATTAAACTTTCGTTTACAAAGACGTGAAACTCAGTGGTGAGGGGTGTTCACTGATATGCTCACACAAAAATCGCTGCAAAAGATGCTTTCCAACAGGTTTTATCGTAGTTTTTGTCCAACTCCATTGACTTGTATAGGACGTGCTGTGAGACCGCAGCACCTTTACGGTATTACTCCGCCGCTTCTTCTTCTGCTTCTTCTGTGTATTCAATGAAATGCCAGTGGTTTGCTTGCAATTGGCAAAGGTGCATTATCACCACCAACTGGGCTGGAGAGTCTATTATTCAAGCTCTCAACGGAAGAATGTACGGGTGTGAGGCGTTTGGAAAAATAGGTCCACAGTTTTACAACGAATGGTAAAACACCTGTTTGAAAGCATCTTTTGCAGCGATTTTTGTGTGAGCATATCAGTGAACACCCCTGACCACTCGGTGAGTTTCACGTCTTTGTAAACGAACGATTTTTCCAGTGCACCTATGCAACCGTTGTATAGGTGGGGGGTGCTACCACAAAAACCTAAAATTCTCGGGACAGCAGCATTTGTCCAAATTTCAATCTTAACCATTGTATTTCATCAGAAACTATCTGAAAACAGGGCTTTAAGTGTAAAATACCGAACTTGTCCTTTAAACCATTTCCGCAAGGTTAGCTTTTATAGTGCGAGAAATTCCCGCACAAATATATTCGCTTCATCTCAGAACAAATGATTTAAAAATAAATTCACAGATGCGAGAAAAAATATGTCAAACTGTCTTTTATTTTCTAATTTAATTCCTCAATCAGCGCTGGACCGGCATTTTCTGTCTTCCGCTGAGTCCTGGCCGTAGACCGATCATATGTTTCACGCTGTCAATGCAGTGGTCTGCGTTGCGCTGATCTTATTCACACTATCGAGTGTAAGTGTAGCATTCTAACATTGAGTCATAATGAGCTGTTTGTGAAGAAATTATCCGCTTCCAAATTGTCATTTTAATCACGAAATTGAAACATTAAAAAATAATTTGCTCTTTATGGTGTGCGAGTGATAGAGCGCGGCAGCAACGAACCAACTGATCAGCTTGCAGCGTAACAACATTGAATGCTCGGCCGAACAGCTGATCATAGCTGTACAGGGCGCCTTATTATTCTTCATCTCCATAAATATATCTAGTAGTAAAGCTAATGCAAGGGCTAGAAATCAATTAATCTTTTGCTGATTCTTCCTTGTCATCATGGAGAGCGCAGTTCATGGTTGCATAACTTGCATAGCAACGACAGACGCCACGGGAGGAGCAAGCGCTTGTGGAAAGGAGACAGCGGCGCGCCCGCACTTTCCACTTGTTTTTACACATCTAAGGTGCGTTCCATTCGACAGGGTCCATACGCAGTGTTCACTGCTCCCCTACTCCCTGAGCACGGTATATCAGTTAAAGTGGACTTCACTGACAATAACCGCTCATTTGAAACGCCCTGCAAACGTCATCAAAGAAAGTCAACTACGGGGTCGCGCAGATTATGATATAACATAAATATATATAGGACTACATTCATATTTAAATTTTTATTATTATATTAGGCTATATATTTACAATTAAATTGCACTATTTTACAACTACCTAAAATAAAATCACTTTACTTACTAGCTTACTGGTTACAAACTAGCTAAGCTGGCTGCATTCACTGAGGTAAATTATAATCATCAAAAATAGTACATGTAATATTCACAACAGTAACCGTTAAAAATACTGTCATTTAACAATGGCGAAATGTATGAATACTTACACGCACGTTAGTTATGACCGTTCTGACTGGTGATGACGTGGTGCGTGAAATGACAGTTGGGTGATCATCGCTCTCCACTTCCTGTGAAGTGATGTATCGATGTTCCCTTATTCCCTATGCCGTGCGCAGTGCCCTTCGAACTGAACATGTTCGCTCCCTTCGGATTGGAATCTCACTTAAGATGGCGGAATACCCTGTGAAGTCCACTTCGCAGTCCACTTACGGTCAAATGGAACGCACCTCTAGAGCGTTGTTGATTGTTTGAGCATGTGACTGCGCGTTTCTCCTTGTTTTGGGGAATTCCCTCCCAGTTTAAAAAACAAAATTCAGGCCCTGCATTTATTAAGACAAACCTAGTCAAAACGAATGCAGTCTATACACTGACTTGGCAGCTCTGTGAAATGTAATACAACAGTGCCACCTACTGTCTAAATGCATTACCATTAAAAGTGTGAGGTGGAACTCTTTTGCATAGACATAAGTAAATGGGTTTGTCAATTAGCCTGAAATAAAAAAATATATAAAAAAATTCAGATCTTGTGCATCCTCACATTGGAGTCCCGAATTCATGTACAAAGTTTGGTTCCCATACGTGACAGAGTTCCTGAGATATGGACGACTTCCTGTTTGGCGACTACGCCTCCGATTTCGTTTGGCTGTGACGGGCAAACGCTTCCGAAAATCAAAAATCCTTCTAGTAACTTTTGTGAGGCTTGGTCCAAGGATCATGTACGTCCAGTTTCGTGAAGTTCGGACCAAATTTGTGACCTGTGAAAATTTTGTTTCGCTTTCTGTTCAATCCAATATGGCGGACGAACGACATGGACTCGTGATGTCATCTTCGCGAGCAACTTACACCGGTACTGACCGGACGTTTTAAAGTTGGAACGGTGTCTCTGTCTCAAAGGGCCTAGGCGCAGGAGCTGGCCAAAATTTCTCTCCTGGGAATAATAATAATAATAAGAAGAAGAAGAAAACTTAAGAAGAACAATAAGTGTGCTGCTTTCAGCAAGCACACTTAATTATTTTCTCCCATTCACTTGCATTGACGATTTTTCAACCTAGAGGTCCAGTGGGGTTTGCGGAAGGGGCGGGACTTACCAGCTCTATGCCAAACGCGCGGGGGAAGGGCTGAGCCCGTTCGGAGCTACGATAGCCCAGAGGCGAGCGTCGGCGAATGTTAAAGAGAAAACCGATTTTCATTCAAACAAATCGACGTAAACTACACATTCGAGTTAATCGATAAAATCGATTTATCGCCCAGTCCTACTTTTAGTATGTTTTTAAGTACATCTGATACTAATGTAAACCACTGAGAAACCTTTTGTTAGAATTTTTTTGGGGGCAAGCCATATTTGCAGCTGACTACTGGTTAATTTCGTTCAGATGATTTTCTATGAAATCAGAAATAAATCTCACTCTAAACTTTAACAATTACACCACTTCCTGCAAGAGCTTGCATTTCAATGGGCGCAAACTTTTATTACAGCTAATTGCGAGGTGTGCCAGATTAATGCAGTCAGCAGAAAAAAATAATTCATATTCATAGGAGCAAATTTAGTACTTAACTTATATGTATGCAACATAATAAATTTCAGGACTGAGCCTGTGCTTATTTTGTACTGTATACAGTACTACATAGTTTAGACACACTGAATAGTAGTTATTTAATTGAATTCTATGTTCTCATTGCCTTAAAATAATAATAATAAAAAAAGATTTAGAAATTAAATCTGCCAGAAAAAAGTATCTGCTTAACCAACAGGTTAACCAAAAGGTTAAGTAAAATAAAATAAAAAATTAATATATATTTAACAGAATGCTCCTCTCTAGTGTTATTTTTCTTGCTACAGAGTTATTCGCCATGAATGGCTTTTTTAAAGGTAAATGTAGCATTACATGACAAGTTGTTCACAAACAGTTTTATTGATGTCTTTTTGCAGTTGTGAATAATTTTTATATAACAAAATTCTATGATATGAATAACAATTCACACCTGTTAAATGTGTAATGTAAAATACAGGCTGTTATGGTACAGTAAAAGTAAGCATACTTTAAACACTGCAGTCACTGTAATATTTCAATGTATTCAAATAGCTGGAATCTATTATATTATTATGTATATTTTCACGATTACAGCAAAAAAAAATCTTTGGTTACACTTTATTTTAAGGTGTCATTGTTACAGTGTAATGATATATTTAAGTACTGTGTAATATTAAGTAACTACATGTACTTACTATCGGGTTAGGGTAGAATTAGGATTTGGTTGAGGGTTAATTGCATGTAATTATGCATAATTAATTGTTATTTCTATGGTAAGTACATGTAACATATGAAACAAAGACACTGTAAAATAAAGTGTTACCAAATATTTTATAGAATTGTAACAGAGAATTGTGCAGAATTAATTGACCCTTTTATGTGCTGTATTTATCAGTTGTCTGATTACCTGTACCTGCCATCAAATAGCCTTTGAAACTGATATGGCACTCAAATACAATTAATCACTCACTCCTGTCACTCAGAATGCAGTTCAGTGAGATGGGGACAGCTTCCCAACATCAAAAAATAAGTGTTTTAGTATTTCTTGACATCTTTTTTTCTCTCTTTCCCTCTGGCAAAAAAGCGATGGAGATAGTTCTTTGTCTCTGCGCAGCAAGAGGAATAAGGAGGCAGAGCGAGAACTACATGATATGTCGGAGAAACTATCTCAACGTCTGGAGGAACTTGATCTGGTCAGTAACTCAATCTGTGAGTTTATCTGCTGTTTTAGTAAAAAAAAAAAAAAAAAAAAAAAACGTATTTTTCTAACTTCTCCTTGGCTGTTGATTCAATTGAAACTTGCCATGCATTATCCCAAGCATTTATCAAAGCATTGCAATGATATGTCAATTAAACTGTCTATAGAGTCGCCTATTTTGACTAATTGACCCATGTCTCCTTAAAAAAATTCACCCAAAAATGAAAATTTAGTCACCCTCAAGCTGTTCTAAACCTTTCTTCTGCTGAACACAAAAGAATATATTTTGAAGAATGATGGTAACCGAATAGTTGATAGGACCCCCATTGACTTCCATAGTATTTTTCAATGGAATACAATGGAAGTCAATGATGTCCATCAACTATTTGGTTACCAATATTGTTCAAAAATATCTTCTTTTGTGTTCAACAGAAGAAAAAAAAATCATACAGGTTTGGAACAACTTGAGGGTGAGTAAATGATGTCAGAATTTATTTTAACTATCCCTTTAACAAAAAATATAGACAACAGAGTATTCTGGGGTGGCACACCAAGTTGCGTCAGCAACAACTAAAAATCTGGGAATGTATAAAGCCATTTAAACTAATATTTTAGACTTAAGTGTTTCAAAATTCTAAGAATGACGTAATTTTACTCTTATTCAAGACTAAAGGTTCCTAAGTGTTAAGACTAGGTCTCAGCTCATAATTTTTTAAGAGAGCTGGAGAGGTATCCTAACCTAGTTATGTGTATGTATATTATGTTGTATATTATGATATGATGACAGGGAGTTGATAAAACAATACAGGCTTGATCATAAAGGTATTCTTTTTGTAACTGACCTTGTAAGAAATGTAATAACTTCTCCCACTCTACAAATCAATGCTCTGACTGCAGTAGACTTGGGGCCCATCAGTCCACAGTAAGCAGGGTCTTAAGTATCACTATTGTGGCACTAACCACACCAAACATACTGTAGTGGCCAAAAGTGATGTGCAAAGGTTTTTGTTTAATGACCTTACAAGTTTGTTTAATCCATCAAACTTTTTTATTTTATTTGTTTTTTTTTTATATATGTTTTAAAATATGAAGGAAGATCAAAACACTAAACTTAGTGAAAGTATTTATCTGACAAAATGATTTGGCAAAAAAGCAAACTACAGCTACATGTTTTAGAGAAGCAAAAAAGCTCACAGGAAAATAATACATTGACAACAGCATAATCAGTTATTCATATTTCACTGGTTCTCTCTTGTTTTTGCATGTTCATAATTTCTTTGCATGATTTGTTTCATTGCATTATCACAAATAAAGCAATTGACTCCAAGCACAACTATGCAATATGCTTACAACATTTTTTATAATATTTGGATAACGGGTGAAGATGTCAATTTTCCTAGGTTGGTCAACACTTTTGGCCACTATTGTATGGCAGTTCATTGACTTTCCAACTGATCTTCAAACCGTGCTACAAAAGCAAGCAACTTTTATGAGGATTGCAAGCTTCCTTGGGGTTGTTGGAGCCTTTGATGGATCTCATGTTCCCATCATTGCTCCAACTGCAAATGAGGAGACATATATAAATAGAAAAGGATTCCACAGCATCAATACTAACTAGATGCGAAAGTTCGTCGAGACAAACTTTAAGTTGGCTTGGAAAAGTTCGGACGAGAAGTTTAAAGTAGTTTGAAGTATTACATTATTACTTGATTTTGTCTTTCTCTATCCTTTTATAACAATTAAAAATATTTTGTTGCCGTCACATGAAAATCGATCAAATTATCAAATAATTGTTCTGGGTGGTTGCTAGGTGGTTGCCATTGTGTTCTGGGTGGTTGTTATGAGATTAGATATAAATTAGAAATATTAGATAGAATGGAAAATGAGTCTGGATGGATTAGAAATACTAGTACATAGAATGGCAGCTAATGAAGTCTGATGAGCCTCTCCAACTGTCAAATTTTGAATTTAGTTTGGAGTTTCTTTGGAGAAAGAAAGAAAGAAAGAAAGAAAAAGAAAGAAAGAGAGAAAAAGAGAAAGAAAAAGAGAGCGAGAAAGAAAGAAAAAGAGAGCGAGAAAGAAAGAAAGACAGAAAAAGAGAGCGAGAAAGACAGAAAAAGAGAGCAAGAAAAAGAGAAAAAGAAAGAAAGAAAAAGAGAGCGAGAAAGAAAGAAAAAGAGAGCAAGAAAGAAAGAAAACTTAAATGAATCTCAATGAATTAGAAATAGTACATAGAATGGCAGCTGATGGAGTCTAATGAGCCTCTCCAACTGTCAAAATTTGAATTTAGTTTGGAGTTAGAAAGAAAGAAAGAAAGAAAGGAAAGAAAGAAAGAAAGAAAGAAAGAAAGAAAGAAAGAAAGAGAAATATAAGATAGATAGATAGATTAGTTAGAAAGAAAGAAAGAAAGAAAGAAAGAAAGAAAGAAAGAAAGAAAGAAAAAGCTTAAATGAGTCTCAATAAATTAGAAATAGTACATAGAATGGCAGCTGATGGAGTCTAATGAGCCTCTCCAACTGTCAAAATTTTAATTTAGTTTAGAGTTAGAATGAAAGAGAGAAAGAAAGAAATATAAGATAGATAGATAGATAGATAGGTTAGAAAGAAAGAAAGAAAGAAAGAAAGAAAGCTTAAATGAGTCTCAATAAATTAGAAATAGTACATAGAATGGCAGCTGATGGAGTCTAATGAGCCTCTCCAACTGTCAAAATTTGAATTTAGTTTGGAGTTAGAAAGAAAGAAAGAAAGAAAGAAAGAAAGAAAGAAAGAAAGAAAGAAAGATAGATAGATTAGTTAGGAAGCAAGAAAGAAAGCTTAAATGAGTCTCAATAAATTAGAAATAGTACATAGAATGGCAGCTGATGGAGTCTAATGAGACCTCCAACTGTCAAAATTTTAATTTATACAGTTGAAGTTTAAATGGTCTTGGCTCAATTTGAACATTCCGCAATGAAAGTCTATGGGATTTTTCCAAGTTTTGGTCAGCAATTTTAGGAAAACCGTTAGTCTGATCAGTCTGAAAAGAGCAAGCAACTCGAGTCAGAACAGTTTGAAAGTTTAGTCTGAGTTTAGTGGTTGTAGCTTGAACAGTTTAGGAGGAGTAGCGTGGAGAATTTTGGCTAAGAAGAATAATAATAAGCTTAAATACAATATCAGTATGTTGGCTTTTCCAAGCCAACTTAATAATAATAACTAGATGCGAAAGTTCGTCGAGACAAACTTTAAGTTGGCTTGAGAAAGTTTGGACCAGAACGTTTTTTTGCTAGGCGGTTGCTAGAATGTTATGGGTGGTCGCTATGGTTTTGCTAGGCGGTTGCTAGGGTATTCTGGGTGGTTGCTATGGTGTTGATAGGCGGTTGCTAAGGTATTTTGGGTGGTTGCTAGGCGGTTGCTAGGGTGTTCTGGGTGGTTGCTATGGTGTTGCTAGGCAGTTGCTAAGGTATTCTGGGTGGTTGCTAGGCGGTTGTTAGTATATTTCGGGTGGTTGCTAGGGTCTTTTGTGTGGTTGCTAGGGTATTTTGGGTGGTTGCTAAGGTATTCTGGGTGGTTGCTAGGCAGTTGCTAGGATGTTTTGGGTGGTTGCTAGGGTATTTTATGTGGTTACTAGGGTGGTTGCTAGGGAGTTGATAGGGCATTCTGGGTGGTTGCTAGGCGGTTGCTAGGGTGTTCTGGGTGGTTGCTATGGTGTTGCTAGACGGTTGCTAAGGTATTCTGGGTGGTTGCTAGGGTGTTCTGGGTGGTTGCTAGGCTGTTTTGGGTGGTTGCTAGGCAGTTGCTAGTATATTTATGGTGGTTGCTAGGGTATTTTGGGTGGTTGCTAGGCGGTTGCTAGGGTATTTTGGGTGGTTGCTAGGGTGTTTTGGGTGGTTGCTAGGTGGTTGCTAGGGTGTTCTGGGTGGTTACTAGGCAGTTGCTAGGATATTTTGGGTGGTTGCTTGGCGGTTGCTAGGGTATTTTGGGTGGTTGCTAGGGTGTTTTGGGTGGTTGCTAGGCGGTTGCTTGGGTGTTCTGGGTGGTTGCTATGGTATTCAGGGCGGTTGATATGGTGTTACTAGGTGGTTGGTAGTTGTCACAGATGGTTACTATGGAGTTTTTATAGAGTTCTTAGCATGATCTTGGCATGACTTAACACTTAACTAATCGCTATTAGCATGTAGCTATTCACTGCTAGCATGTGTAGCATGTTGGAACTGCTGTTTGCTAGCATGAGTCAAAAGAGCCAAACCTCATCTCTATACGATGTTCCTATACAGAGATATAGGTCTTGCAAAACGGTTGCTAGGGTACTCAAGTTTGGTTGCTATGGAGTTGCTTGGGAGCTGGAAGCATTAAACTTAAGAAGTTTAAAGTGTTTTGAAGTTTAAAGTAGTTTAAAGTAGTTTGAAGTTTATGATAGATAGATAAATAAGTTAGATAGATAGATACACACACACACACACACACACACAGACTACCTCGCTCACACACTCACTCAGACACACACACTCAGAGTTTGAGTTTAGAGTTTATAAGTGTATAAATTGATGAGTTTATAAGTGTATGAGTTTAGAGTTTATAAGTTTAAATGAGTTTAGAGTTCAGAGTTTATTAATTTATGAGTTTAAGAGTTCATAAGTCTATGAATTCATGAGTTTATTAGTTAATTAGTTATTAAATTTAAGTTAATTAGTTTATAAGTGTATGAGTTTAGAGTTTAATAGTTTAAATGAGTCTCATTGGCTCATATAGTATATAGAAAGGCAGTTTGGTTTAGTCTTCAAGGTGTTTAGATTAGAATTTTTGTCGGTTGGTAAGTTTGAATCTGAAAACATTCCACAATGATAAGTCAATGGGAGTTTTTCCGAGTTTTGATCGTCATTTTTTTGGAAAACCATAAGTCCGATCAGTCTGAAAAGATAAAGCAACTCGAGTCAGAACAGTTTGAGTGTCTGAGCCGAGTTTGGAGTATGTAGAGTCAAAGCTCTAGGAGGAGATCCAATTAGTTTTTTTTTATTGTCAGAAGAAGAATAACTAGATGCGAAAGTTCGTCGAGACAATTAGTTTTTTTTTATTGTCAGAAGAAGAAGAATAACTAGATGCGAAAGTTCGTCGAGACAAACTTTAAGTTGGCTTGAGAAAGTTTGGACCAGAAAGTTTTTTGCTAGGCGGTTGCTAGGATGTTATGGGTGGTCGCTATGGTGTTGCTAGGTGGTTGCTAGGGTATTCTGGGTGGTTGCTAGGCGGTTGCTAGGGTGTTCTGGGTGGTTGCTATGTTGTTGCTAGGCGGTTGCTAAGGTATTTTGGGTGGTTGCTAGGGTGTTGCTAGGCGGTTGCTAGGGTGTTGCTAGGCGGTTGCTAGGGTATCCTGGGTAGTTGCTAGGCGGTTGCTAGGGTGTTCTGGGTGGTTGCTATGGTGTTGCTAGGCGGTTGCTAAGGTATTCTGGGTGGTTGCAAGGTGGTTGCTAGGGTATTTTGGGTGGTTGCTAGGCGGTTGCTAGGGTGTTCTGGGTGGTTGCTAAGCGGTTGCTAAGGTATTTTAGGTGGTTGCTAGGGTGTTTCTAGGCGGCTGCTAGGCAGTTGCTAGGCTGTTCTGGGTGGTTGCTATGGTGTTGCTAGGCGGTTGCTAAGGTATTCTGGGTGGTTGCTAGGCGGTTGCTAGGGTGTTCTGGGTGGTTGCTAGGCTGTTTTGGGTGGTTGCTAGGGTATTCTGGGTGATTGCTAGGCGGTTGCTAGGGTATTTTGGGTGGTTGCTAGGGTGTTCTGGGTGGTTGCTAGGCGGTTGCTAGGATGTTATGGGTGGTTACTAGGGTGTTCTGGGTGGTTGCTAGGCGGTTGCTAGGATATTTTTGGTGGTTGCTAGGGTCTTTTGGGTGGTTGCTAGGCAGTTGCTAGGGTGTTATGGATGGTTACTAGGGTGTTTTGGGTGGTTGCTAGGGTGTTGCTAGATGGTTAGGGTTTTCTGGGTGGTTGCTATGCTGTTGCTAGGGTGTTCTGGGTGGTTGCTATGGTGTTGCTAGGCGGTTGCTAAGGTATTCTGGGTGGTTGCTAGGTGGTTGCTAGGGTGTTCTGGGTGGTTGCTATGGTGTTGCTAAGGTATTCAGGGCGGTTGATATGGTGTCACTAGGTGGTTGGTAGTTGTCACAGATGGTTACTATGGAGTTTTTATAGAGTTCTTAGCATGATTTAACACTTAATTAATCACTATTAGCATGTAGCCATGCACTGCTAGCATGTGTAGCATGTTGGAAGTGCTGTTTGCTAGCATTAGTCAAAAGAGCCAAACCTCATCTCTATACGATGTTCAGATACAGAGATATAGGTCTTGCAAAACGGTTGCTAGGGTACTCAAGTTTGGTTGCTATGGCGTTGCTTGGGAGCTGGGAGCTTTAAACTTAAGAAGTTTAAAGTGGTTTGAAGTTTAAAGTAGTTTAAAGTAGCTTGAAGTTTATGATAGATAGATAGATAGATAGATAAGTTAGATTGATAGACAGACAGACACACACACACACACACACACACACACACACACTAACTCGCTCACACACTCACTCAGACACACACGCACACTCAGAGTTTATGAGTTTAGAGTTTATAAGTGTATAAATTGATGAGTTTATAAGTGTACGAGTTTTTGAGTTTAGAGTTTATTAGGGGTGACCCCGAATAGTCGAAGATTCGATGCTTCGATTGGAGGAGCCTGATTCGACTACCGATCTCACGGTCGAATCTTCGCAGAGGTGTTATGAAACGAGGATCATGCCACTTTGGCTATATGAGGGCGCTCAATGTCTGATTTCACATAGAACTAGCTTTTATGTCAATACGTTAATATTCAGCCTATTATGATAATGCTGTAGGCCTATATAAAAATGTGCAAAGAAAGAAGCTTTTAATAAATATTTTTTAACGTGCGTGAATAAATCCAAACACCCCGTGACAGATTTAAGTTTCACTTTCAATCCGTGACCGACAGAGGAGCGTCTTGGCGGCAAGGATTTAAATCTTTAACAGTGTCTGGGATAAGAAAATCTAAAGTGTGGATGTACACCATCAGAAAGGATATTCTCCAAGGCTGGATTTAGCATCAGGAAAACCATGATCGCACTTCTGCCGGCCAACGTTAACATGTTTCACGCATAGACTGGGTTTCACGTTAGAATGTATTTTATCCGCGCGCACAATTTGAAAAGACTCCAACGGACACACACAGAGTGAAAGACTTTCAGGATTTGTTCTCTCGATCAGGTACAAGTGATTTCAAAACTTTTCAGCCGGTTCTAATTTTATTTTTGGATGCTGTGAACATTTTTAGCTAAAAAGACTGCCTCTCCAGTTTAGCATTTATTGTTGTTTCTGCAGTTAAAAAGACAAAGTTGAAAATTCTGGCTATTATCGTTATTTTAATAATTTCTTTATTTTAATTTTATTTATTGATCTGTCATGGTTATCTAATCTAACTATTTTTTTTTTTTTTTTTTTTTTTTTCTAATCTAACTATTTGTGGCTTGTGTTTTGAATACATGTTCCCCTGCACTTTAGGCATTTTGCACACATTTGCTCCTCATCCTGTGACTTGATTCTGATTTATTTCGTTTTGTATTTTTATTTATTAGAAAGGTATATTCTGTTCTAATTTAATTTAGTAAATTAATTGTTTATTTTTTCGGTGCATCGATGTTGTGCTGTAGGCTGGCCTGCTCGCACAGGTAATTTAGCCGATTTAATTTGATTTGCATGTGAAATGCAAATCTGCAGTGTGGCCTTTCTGGAGTTATTTATGTTATTTCTTAGTTTTATTGATCAAAAATGTTTTTATACATTTTCTTCTATATCTTTGTGTGATTTTCTGTACATCGCGGCTTTGAAACGTTAAAGTCCCGCCCCCAGCCCCACCCCCATCCCCATCCCCATACACATGATTCGACTATTAGTCACTATAGGCAAGTTTGAAGTTTAAATTAGTTTGAAGTTTAAATTAGTTTGAAGTTTAAATTAGTTTGAAGTTTAAATTAGTTTGAAGTTTAAATTAGTTTGAAGTTTAATTTAGTTTGAAGTTTAATTTAGTTTGAAGTAGATAGATAGATGAGTTTATTAGTTTAAATGAGTCTCAATGGCTCATATAGTATATAGAACGGCAGTTTGGTTTAGTCTTCAAGGTGTTTAGATTTGAATTTTTGTCGGTTGGTCAGTTTGAAAATGAAAACATTCCCCAATGTTAAGTCAATGGGAGTTTTTCCGAGTTTTGATAGTAATTTTTAGGAAAACCGTAAGTCCGATCAGTTAGAAAAGATATAGCATACCCAGTCAGATCAGTTTGAGTGTCTGAGCTGAGTTTGGAGTATGTAGAGTTAAAGCTCCAGGCCGCATTAAAGTTGTAAATTTTTAGTAAGAAGAATAATAATAATAATAACTAGATGCGAAAGTTCGTCGAGACAAACTTTAAGTTGGCTTGAGAAAAGTTTGGACCAGAAAGTTTTTTGCTAGGCGGTTGCTAGGATGTTATGGGTGGTCGCTATGGTGTTGCTAGGCAGTTGCTAGGGTATTATAGGTGGTTGCTAGGGTGTTGCTAGGTGGTTGTTAGGGTATTCTGGGTGGTTGCTAGGCGGTTGCAAAGGTATTTTGGGTGGTTGCTAGGGTGTTGCTAGGCGGTTGCTAGGGTATTCTGGGTGGTTGCTAGGGTGTTCTGGGTGGTTGCTAGGCTGTTTTGGGTGGTTGCTAGGGTATTTTGGGTAGTTGCTAGGCGGTTGCTAGGATATTTTGGGTGGTTGCTAGGGTCTTTTGGGTGGTTGCTAGGGTGTTCTGGGTGGTTGCTATGGTGTTGCTAGGATGTTCTGGGTGGTTGTTAGACAGTTGCTATGGTGTTCTGAGTGGTTGCTATGGTGTTGCTAGGGTGTCCTAAAGTATTTTGGGTGGTTGCTATGGTGTTGCTAGGGTGTTCTAAGTTATTTTGGGTGGTTGCTAGGGTGTTCTGGGTGGTTGTTAGGCAGTTGCTAGGGTGTTCTGAGTGGTTGCTATGGTGTTGCTAGGGTGTCCTAAGGTATTTTGGGTGGTTGCTAGGGTGTTCTGGGTGGTTGTTAGGCAGTTGCTAGGGTGTTCTGAGTGGTTGCTATGGTGTTGCTAGGGTGTCCTAAGGTATTTTGGGTGGTTGCTAGGGTGTTCTGGTGGTTGTTAGGCAGTTGCTAGGGTGTCCTAAGGTATTTTGGGTGGTTGCTAGGGTGTTCTGGGTGGTTGTTGGGCAGTTGCTAGGGTGTTCTGAGTGGTTGCTATGGTGTTGCTAGGGTGTCCTAAGGTATTTTGGGTGGTTGCTAGGGTGTTCTGGTGGTTGTTAGGCAGTTGCTAGGGTTTCCTAAGGTATTTTGGGTGGTTGCTAGGGTGGTCTGGGTGGTTGTTAGGCAGTTGCTAGGGTGTTCTGAGTGGTTGCTAGGGTATTCTGGGTGGTTGTTAGGGTGTTCTGGGTGGTTGTTAGGCAGTTGCTACGGTGTTCTGAGTGGTTGCTATGGTGTTGCTATGGTGTTCTTAAACTTAAGTTTAAAGTGGTCTGAAGTTTAAAGTAGTTTAAAGTAGTTTGAAGTTTATGACAGATAGATGGATAAATAAGTTAGACACACACAAACACACACACACACACACACACACACACACACACTCACTCACTCAGACACACAAACACACACACACACACACACACTTACTTCCTCGCTTACACACTCAGACACACACACACACAGAGTTTTTGAGTTTAGAGTTTATAAGTTTAAATGAGTTTAGAGTTCAGAGTTTAATAATTTATGAGTTTAAGAGTTTATAAGTCTATGAATTTATGAGTTTATTAGTTAATTAGTTATTCAATTTAAGTTAATTAGTTTATAAGAGGATGAGTTTAGAGTTCATGAGAAAACCGTAAGTCCGATCAGTCTGAAAAGATATAGCATATAACTTCAGATCAGTTTGAGTGTCTGAGCCGAGTTTGGAGTATGTAGAGTTAAAGCTCTAGGACGAGTTTGAGTCAACAGTTTTTAACAGAAGAATAATAATAACTAGATGCGAAAGTTCGTCGAGACAAACTTTAAGTTGGCTTGAGAAAGTTTGGACCAGAACGTTTTTTGCTAGGCGGTTGCTAGGATGTTATGGGTGGTTGCTATGGTGTTGCTAGGGTATTTTGGGAGGTTGCTAGGGTGTTCTGGGTAGTTGCTAGGTGTTTGCTAGGGTGTCCTGGGTGGTTGCTAGGGTCTTTTGGGTGGTTGCTAGGTGGTTGCTAGGGTGTTCTAGGTGGTTGCTAGGCGGTTGCTAGGGTGTTTTGGGTGGTTGCTAGGGTATTCTGGGTGGTTGCTAGGCGGTTGCTAGGATATTTTGGGTGGTTGCTAGGGTCTTTTGGGTGGTTGCTAGGGTCTTTTGGGTGGTTGCTAGGTTCTTTTGGGTGGTTGCTAGGCGGTTGCTAGGATATTTTGGGTGGTTGCTAGGGTGTTTTTGGTGGTTGCTAGGGTGTTCTGGGTGGTTGCTAGGCGGTTGCTAGGGTGTTATGGGTGGTTACTAGGATGTTTTGTGTGGTTGCTATGGTGTTGCTAGGGTATTTTGGGTGGTTGCTAGGGTGTTTTGGGTGGTTGCTAGGGTGTTCTGGGTGGTTGCTAGGCGGTTGCTAGGGTGTTATGGGTGGTTACTAGGATGTTTTGTGTGGTTGCTATGGTGTTGCTAGGGTATTTTGGGTGGTTGCTAGGGTCTTTTGGGTGGTTGCTAGGGTGTTTTGGGTGGTTGCTAGGTGGTTGCTAGGGTGTTCTGGGTGGTTGCTAGGATATTTTGGGTGGTTGCTAGGGTCTTTTGGGTGGTTGCTAGGGTGTTCTGGGTGGTTGCTAGGGTGTTCTGGGTGGTTGCTATGGTATTCAGAGCGGTAGATAGATACACACACACACACACACACACACACTCAAACAGACTACCTCGCTCACACACTCACTCAGACACTCAGACACACACACACACACACTCAGAGTTTATGAGTTTAGAGTTTATAAGTGTATAAATTGATGAGTTTATAAGTGTACAAGTTTTTGAGTTTAGAGTTTATAAGTTTAAATGAGTTTAGAGTTCAGAGTTTATTAATTTATGAGTTTAAGAGTTCATAAGTCTATGAATTCATGAGTTTATTAGTTAATTAGTTATTAAATTTAAGTTAATTAGTTTATAAGTGTATGAGATTAGAGTTTTTTAGTTTAAATGAGTTTCATTGGCTAATATATATAGAATGGCAGTTTGAATTAGTTTTCAAGGGATTTAGATTTAAATTTTTGTCGGTTGGTGAGGTTGAATTTTTTTAGAATGCCCAATGTTAAGTCAATGGGAGTTTTTCCGAGTTTTGATCGTCATTTGTAGGAAAACCGTAAGTCCGATCAGTCTGAAAAGATATAGCATATAACTTCAGATCAGTTTGAGTGTCTGAGCCGAGTTTGGAGTATGTAGAGTTAAAGCTCTAGGACGAGTTAGAGTCAACAGTTTTTCACAGAAGATTAATAATAACTAGATGCGAAAGTTCGTCGAGACAAACTTTAAGTTGGCTTGAGAAAGTTTGGACCAGAAAGTTTTTTGCTAGGCGGTTGCTAGGATGTTATGGGTCGTTGCTATGGTGTTGCTAGGGTGTTCTCGGTGGTTGCTAGGGTGTTCTGGGTGGTTGCTAGGGTGTCCTGGGTGGTTGCTAGGGTCTTTTGGGTGGTTGCTAGGTGGTTGCTAGGGTCTTTTGGGTGGTTGCTAGGGTCTTTTGGGTGGTTGCTAGGCGGTTGCTAGGGTGTTCTGGGTGGTTGCTAGGGTGTTTTGGGTGGTTGCTAGGGTATTCTGGGTGGTTGCTTGGCGGTTGCTAGGATATTTTGGGTGGTTGCTAGGGTCTTTTGGGTGGTTGCTAGGGTGTTCTGGATGGTTGCTAAGGTATTCTGGGTGGTTGCTAGGGTCTTTTGGGTGGTTGCTAGGCGGTTGCTAGGGTATTTTGGGTGGTTGCTAGGGTATTCTGGGTGGTTGCTAGGGTCTTTTGGGTGGTTGCTAGGCTATTTTGGGTGGTTGCTAGGGTCTTTTGGGTGGTTGCTAGGCGGTTGCTAGGGTATTTTGGGTGGTTGCTATGGTATTCTGGATGGTTGCTAGGGTCTTGCTAGGGTGTTCTGGGTGGTTGCTAGGGTGTTTTGGGTGGTTGCTAGGGTATTCTGGGTGGTTGCTAGGCGGTTGCTAGGATATTTTGGGTGGTTGCTAGGGTGTTTTGGGTGGTTGCTAGGGTGTTCTGGGTGGTTGCTAGGCGGTTGCTAGGGTGTTATGGGTGGTTACTAGGATGTTTTGTGTGGTTGCTATGGTGTTGCTAGGGTGTTTTGGGTGGTTGCTAGGGTGTTCTGGGTGGTTGCTAGGCGGTTGCTAGGGTGTTATGGGTGGTTACTAGGATGTTTTGTGTGGTTGCTATGGTGTTGCTAGGGTATTTTGGGTGGTTGCTAGGCGGTTGCTAGGGTG
Organism: Leuciscus idus; assembly: GCA_021554675.1. NCBI lineage: Eukaryota > Metazoa > Chordata > Actinopteri > Cypriniformes > Leuciscidae > Leuciscus > Leuciscus idus. Next base: position 24,209,677 of record CM038631.1, read on the forward strand.
TTTTGGGTGGTTGCTAGGGTGTTCTGGGTGGTTGCTAGGATATTTTGGGTGGTTGCTAGGGTCTTTTGGGTGGTTGCTAGGGTGTTCTGGGTGGTTGCTAGGGTGTTCTGGGTGGTTGCTATGGTATTCAGAGCGGAGTTTTTATAGAGTTCTTAACTAATCGCTATTAGCATGTAGCTATTCACTGCTAGCATGTGTAGCATGTTGAAAGTGCTGTTTGCTAGCATGAGTCAAAAGAGCCAAACCTCATCTCTATACGATGTTCTGATACAGAGATATAGGTCTTGCAAAACGGTTGCTAGGATACTCAAGTTTGGTTGCTATGGAGTTGCTTGGGAGCTGGAAGCTTTAAACTTAAGAAGTTTAAATTGGTTTAAAGTAGTTTGAAGTTTATGACAGAGAGATAGATAGATAAATAAGTTAGATAGATACACACACACACACACACACACACACACACACACACACACACACACACACAAACAGACTACCTCGCTCACACACTCACTCAGACACTCAGACACACACACACACACTCAGAGTTTATGAGTTTAGAGTTTATAAGTGTATAAATTGATTAGTTTATAAGTGTACAAGTTTTTGAGTTTAGAGTTCATAAGTTTAAATGAGTTTAGAGTTCAGAGGTCTATGAATTCATGAGTTTATTAGTTAATTAGTTATTAAATTTAACTTAATTAGTTTATAAGTGTATGAGATTAGAGTTTATTAGTTTAAATGAGTTTCATTGGCTAATATATATAGAATGGCAGTTTGAATTAGTCTTCAAGGGATTTAGATTTAAATTTTTGTCGGTTGGTGAGTTTGAATTTTTTTAGAATGCCCAATGTTAAGTCAATGGGAGTTTTTCCGAGTTTTGATCGTCATTTGTAGGAAAACCGTAAGTCCGATCAGTCTGAAAAGATATAGCATATAACTTCAGATCAGTTTGAGTGTCTGAGCCGAGTTTGGAGTATGTAGAGTTAAAGCTCTAGGGCGAGTTTGAGTCAACAGTTTTAGTAAGAAGAATAATAATAAGTTTAAATAGGATTTCAATATGTTGGCTTTCTCAAGCCAACTTAACTAGATACGAAAGTTCGTCGAGACAAACTTTAAGTTGGCTTGAGAAAGTTTGGAGCAGAACGTTTTTTGCTAGGCGGTTGCTAGGATATTATGGGTGGTTGCTATGGTGTTGCTAGGGTATTTTGGATGGTTGCTAGGGTGTTCTGGGTGGTTGCTAGGGTATTTTGGGTGGTTGCTAGGGTGTTCTAGGTGGTTGCTAGGGTATTCTGGGTGGTTGCTAGGAGGTTGCTAGGATATTTCTGGTGGTTGCTAGGGTTTTTTGGTGGTTGCTAGGCGGTTCTGGGTGGTTGTTAGGCAGTTGCTACGGTGTTCTGAGTGGTTGCTATGGTGTTGCTAGGGTGTTCTAAGGTATTTTGGGTGGTTGCTATGGTGTTCTGGGTGGTTGTTAGGCAGTTGCTAGGGTGTTCTGAGTGGTTGCTTTGGTGTTGCTAGGGTGTCCTAAGGTATTTTGGGTGGTTGCTAGGGTGTTCTGGTGGTTGTTAGGCAGTTGCTAGGGTGTCCTAAGGTATTTTGGGTGGTTGCTAGGGTGTTCTGGGTGGTTGTTAGGTAGTTGCTAGGGTGTTCTGAGTGGTTGCTATGGTGTTGCTAGGGTGTTCTAAGGTATTTTAGGTGGTTGTTAAGGTTTTCTGGGTGGTTGTTAGGCAGTTGCTAGGGTGTTCTGAGTGGTTGCTAGGGTATTCTGGTTGTTGTTAGGCAGTTTCTACGGTGTTCTGAGTGGTTGCTATGGTGTTGCTAGGGTGTCCTAAGGTATTTTGGGCGGTTGCTAGGGTGTCCTGGGTGGTTGTTAGGCAGTTGCTACGGTGTTCTGAGTGGTTGCTATGGTGTTGCTATGGTGTTCTTAAACTTAAGAAGTTTAAAGTGGTCTGAAGTTTAAAGTAGTTTAAAGTAGTTTGAAGTTTATGACAGATAGATGGATAAATAAGTTAGACACACACAAACAAACACACACACACACACACACACACACACACACACACAACACACACTCTCTCACACACACACACACACACACTTACTTCCTCGCTTACACACTCACTCAGACACACACACACAGAGTTTTTGAGTTTAGAGTTTATAAGTTTAAATGAGTTTAGAGTTCAGAGTTTATTAATTTATGAGTTTAAGAGTTCATAAGTCTATGAATTCATGAGTTTATTAGTTAATTAGTTATTCAATTTAAGTTAATTAGTTTATAAGAGGATGAGTTTAGAGTTCATGAGTTTAGAGTTCATGAGTTTAAATGAGTCTCATTGGCTCATATAGTATATAGAATGGCAGTTTGAATTATTCTTCAAGGTGTTTAGATTTAAATTTTTGTCGGTTGGTGAGTTTGAATCTGGATTTGAATTTTTTAGAACTCCCCAATGCAAGTCAATGGGAGTTTTTCCGAGTTTTGATCGTCATTTTTAGGAAAACCGTAAGTCCGATCAGTCTGAAAAGATATAGCATATAACTTCAGATCAGTTTGAGTGTCTGAGCCGAGTTTGGAGTATTTGCTAGGTGTTCTGGGTGGTTGCTAGGCAGTTGCTAGGGTGTTCTGGGTGGTTGCTGGGGTATTTTTGGTGGTTACTAGAGCGTTTCTAGATGTTGCTATGGTGTTCAGGGTGGTTGCTAAGATATTTTTGTTAGTTGCTATGGTGTTACTAGGTGGTTGGTAGTTGTCAAAGATGGTTACTATGGAGTTTTTATAGAGTTCTTAAAATCTTTAATAACGAGTGCCTTCAGTACGACATCATGCATAGTTGCTAGGGTGTTCTGGGTGGTTGCTAGGCTGTTTTGGGTGGTTACTAGGGTATTCTGGGTGGTTGCTAGGGTATTTTGGGCGGTTGCTAGGGTGTTCTGGGTGGTTGCTAGGCGGTTGCTAGAGTGGTTGCTAGGCGGTTGCTAGGGTGTTCTGGGTGGTTGCTATGGTGTTGCTGGGGTGTCCTAAGGTATTTTGGGTGGTTGCTAGGGTGTTCTGGGTGGTTGTTAGGCAGTTGCTAGGGTGTTCTGAGTGGTTGCTATGGTGTTGCTAGGGTGTTCTACGGTATTTTGGGTGGTTGTTAAGGTTTTCTGGGTGGTTGTTAGGCAGTTGCTAGGGTGTTCTGAGTGGTTGCTAGGGTATTCTGGGTGGTTGCTAGGGTGTTCTGGCTGGTTGCTATGGTGTCCTGGGTGGTTGCTAGGTGGTTGCAAAGGTATTTTGGGTGGTTGCTAGGGTGTTCTGGGTGGTTGCTAGGGTGTTCTCAGTGGTTGCTATGGTGTTCTAGGCGGTTACACAAACACACACACACACACACACACACACACACATTAACTCACATACACTCTCTCTCACACACACACACACACACACACATTAACTCACACTCACACACACACACACACACACACTAACTCGATAACACTTACACACTTTTATATGCGTTTATATGAGTTTAGAGTTTATGAGTTAAAATGAAGTAAATTTAGTAGTTTGAAGTTTAAATTATCTTAAAGTTTATATAAGTTTGACGTTTAAAAAGTTTAAATTATTTTAAAGTTTAATTTAGTTTGAAGTTTAAAGTAGTTTGAAGTTTAAAATAGTTTGAAGTAGATAGATAGATGAGTTTATTAGTTTAAATTAGTCTCAATGGCTTTTATATTATATAGAATGGCAGTTTGATTTAGTCTAGGGTTTCAAGGAGTTTAGATTTGAATTTTTGGCAGTTTGATTTAGTTTAAGGTTTCATGGGATTTAAATTAGAATTTTTGGCAGTTTGGCAGTTTAAAAAACCTGAACATTCCGAAATTTTAATTCAAATGGTTTTTTCCGAGTTTTGATCATCATTTGTAGGAAAACCGTAAGTCCGATCAATCTGAAAAGATAGAGCACACCGAGTCAGAACAGTCTGAGTGTTTGAGCCAAGTTTGGAGTATGTAGAGTTAAAGCTCTAGGAGGAGTTTGAGTTGTAAATTTTTGGGGTCAGAATAATAATAATAAGTTTAAGTACAATATCAGTAAGTTGGCTTTCTCAAGCCAACTTAATAAGTTTAAATAGGATTTCAGTAAGTTGGCTTTCTCAAGCCAACTTAATAATAAGTTTAAGTACAATATCAGTAAGTTGGCTCTCTTAAGCCAACTTAAATATAATAAGTTTAAGTACAATATCAGTAAGTTGGCTCTCTCAAGCCAACTTAATAAGTTTAAGTACAATATCAGTAAGTTGGCTTTCTCAAGCCAACTTAATAATAAGTTTAAATAGCATTTCAGTAAGTTGGCTCTCTCAAGCCAACTTAATAAGTTTAAGTACAATATCAGTAAGTTGGCTTTCTCAAGCCAACTTAATAAGTTTAAATAGGATTTCAGTAAGTTGGCTCTCTCAAGCCAACTTAATAATAATAATAAGTTTAAGTACAATATCAGTAAGTTGGCTCTCTCAAGCCAACTTAATAAGCTTAAGTACAATATCAGTATGTTGGCTTTTCCAAGCCAACTTAATAATAATAATAATAAGCTTAAATACAATATCAGTATGTTGGCTTTTCCAAGCCAACTTAATTATTGATAATTTTGCAAAATGCAAATCCATTTTTTAAATAAATTTAATATTAAAATAAATGTTTCAGTGTCTTAATTAAATTATTTTATTATAACAACATTACATGATTGGTGTCATGGTGCTGTGACCATCCTTGCAGGCTCACTATTGGCTGATTCAGTGGTTGAGGGTGGCCATTATGGGTTGACATCATTGTAGTCCTTAGTTCACAACACTTAAGTGCCACTTATGTCAGCACTTAAGAATCAGTCTTAGACTTTGCTGAAAGTCTCCTGCTCTCAGACAAGGACCAGCGGGCAGCATACTAGAGGCACGCAGCTCGCAAGTGGTTTTCTCTAGAATACCTTGTTCTCCTGATATTTCAGTGCTGTATTTTAGTGAAGGTAAGGCCATCTTCGATTCTCTTGTTCTTTTGTAATTTTAATTTCACATAATCCTGTATTTCAGTTAGACGCATTGGCACTTTAGAGAAATAGCCGTGAACGAAACACATGTAAATGTTTATAGCAATCTAATTTGCACGTAACTTAAGCCCTTGCTCCTAGCACTTTAGATTTGACACATTTTGCCGTTATTGACTTAATTGCCCGAACGAAACAGCATCTGTAAGAATTGATAGATATAAATAGAAGGGCTTCAGATCACTTCAATAGGACCAGCGGGCAGCATACTAGAGGCACGCAGCTCGCAAGTGGTTTTCTCTAGAATACCTTGTTCTCCTGATATTTCAGTGCTGTATTTTAGTGAAGGTAAGGCCATCTTCGATTCTCTTGTTCTTTTGTAATTTTAATTTCACATAATCCTGTATTTCAGTTAGACGCATTGGCACTTTAGAGAAATAGCCGCGAACGAAACACATGTAAATGTTTATAGCAATCTAATTTGCACGTAACTTAAGCCCTTGCTCCTAGCACTTTAGATTTGACACATTTTGCCGTTATTGACTTAATTGCCCGAACGAAACAGCATCTGTAAGAATTGATAGATATAAATAGAAGGGCTTCAGATCACTTCAATAGGACCAGCGGGCAGCATACTAGAGGCACGCAGCTCGCAAGTGGTTTTCTCTAGAATACCTTGTTCTCCTGATATTTCAGTGCTGTATTTTAGTGAAGGTAAGGCCATCTTCGATTCTCTTGTTCTTTTGTAATTTTAATTTCACATAATCCTGTATTTCAGTTAGACGCATTGGCACTTTAGAGAAATAGCCGCGAACGAAACACATGTAAATGTTTATAGCAATCTAATTTGCACGTAACTTAAGCCCTTGCTCCTAGCACTTTAGATTTGACACATTTTGCCGTTATTGACTTAATTGCCCGAACGAAACAGCATCTGTAAGAATTGATAGATATAAATAGAAGGGCTTCAGATCACTTCAATAGGACCAGCGGGCAGCATACAGGTACTAGAGGCACGCAGCTCGCAAGTGGTTTTCTCTAGAATACCTTGTTCTCCTGATATTTCAGTGCTGTATTTTAGTGAAGGTAAGGCCATCTTCGATTCTCTTGTTCTTTTGTAATTTTAATTTCACATAATCCTGTATTTCAGTTAGACGCATTGGCACTTTAGAGAAATAGCCGCGAACGAAACACATGTAAATGTTTATAGCAATCTAATTTGCACGTAACTTAAGCCCTTGCTCCTAGCACTTTAGATTTGACACATTTTGCCGTTATTGACTTAATTGCCCGAACGAAACAGCTGTACTCACTCAAGCGGTGAGAGCATTATCTGTATATCTGTGTAATTTGCACGCTGTCGCGGAAGCGTCAGCGGAAGCGTTCAGCCTCCTCGTGTTAAGACCGACTCGGGTAAAGACCAGCGACTCTACCTGCGCGACTCCACCGAGCAAGGACACCAGAAAGGCACTTACGTATCTCCTCTTCCCTTTTTCTTCCCTCTACTTATCTTATTGTTCACCTTAATCAACATGTGCTTTCAATACATTCCTGTTATCTCTCGGCAACGTCCTTTCATCACGCGCAATAGACAGCGCAATATTGCCAATCTGCGTCCCATCCTCACATCCTCACATACTCCTCTCTCTCTTTCCGTGGGTCTATGGAATTGTCAGTCAGCAGTCAATAAAGCTGACTTCATTCCAGCCTTTGCATCTCATTCTACTCTTAGTATCTTGGGGCTGACTGAGACCTGGATTCGTCCAGAAGACTCAGCAACCCCTGCTGCTCTCTCTAGCAATTTCTCCTTCTCCCACTCCCCTCGCCAGTCTGGGAGAGGTGGGGGTACAGGGCTTCTCGTTTCTAACAATTGCAAATACTCCACGCTCTCTTCTCTATGCAACAACAACTCATTTGAATATCATGCTATTACACTTACAACTCCCATTAAAATCCATATTGTAGTCATTTATCGCCCCCCAGGTCAGCTGGGTAACTTTGTAGATGAGCTGGATGTGCTGCTGTCCACTTTCCCTGAGGACGGCACCCCACTACTAGTCTTCGGTGACTTCAACATTCATCTCGAAAAGCCACATGCAACAGACTTCACCTCTCTCCTAGCCTCTTTCGATCTCAAACGACTCATCACCACAGGTACTCACAAATCAGGCAACCAACTGGACCTGGTTTACACACGCAACTGCACCACAGAAAACATCCTGGTGACACCTCTCCACGTTTCAGATCATTTCCTCATTACTTTCAGTCTACAACTCTCTACCCCTGCACCACCACCCCCACCACCAGTCACTTTCAGACGAAACCTGCGCTCACTTTCCCCCTCCCATCTTTCCTCTGCCGTATCATCCTCTCTTCCCCCACCCTCACAATTCTCATCTCTGGATGTGAATACCGCAACGGACACCTTATGCTCCACTCTAATCTCTTCTCTAGACATTATCTGCCCTCTCTCCTCCAGGCCAGCACGCGCTACTCCCTCTAACCCCTGGTTATCTGAGGTTCTTCGGGAACACCGGACCGAACTCAGGGCAGCGGAGAGGAAATGGCACAAATCAAAAGACGCATCTGACCTGAGTATGTATCAATCTCTCCTCTCCTCCTTTTCTGTTGATGTTCATGCTGCAAAATCTTCATACTTCCACAACAAGATCAACAGCTCCTCCAACACACGATTACTCTTCAAGACATTCAACTCTCTCCTCTGTCCACCTCCACCACCACCCGCCTCCTCCTTAACTGCTGACGATTTTGCGCACTTCTTCACCAACAAAACAACAGCTATCAGCAGTCAGTTCTCAGCTCCACACACACAGGAACCCAGACCGACCCCTTCCACAGCCAATACCCCTCTGTCCTCCTTTTCTTCGCTAACCGAGGAAGAAGTATCTACACTTCTCCTCTCCAGTCACCCTACCACCTGCCCGCTTGACCCCATCCCCTCACACCTTCTACAAGCCATCTCTCCCACACTTCTACCATCACTCACACACATCATCAACTCATCCCTCCATACTGGCACCTTCCCTACAGCATTCAAGCAGGCTCGGGTTACTCCACTGCTCAAAAAACCCACGTTAAACACATCATTTGTAGAGAATTACAGACCTATCTCTCTCCTACCATTCATTGCGAAGACACTTGAAAGAGCTGTCTTCAACCAAGTAACATCCTTCTTGTCTCTAAACAACCAGCTGGATGTCAACCAATCTGGCTTCAAGAAAGGACATTCAACTGAGACTGCATTACTGTCAGTCACAGAAGCCCTACGGATCGCAAAAGCTGCTTCCAAATCTTCAGTCCTCATTCTCCTGGATCTGTCTGCTGCCTTCGACATGGTGAATCATCAGATCCTTATGTCCACCCTCTAATCACTGGGCATCACAGGAACTTCACTCCACTGGTTTGAGTCCTATCTCACAGGTAGGTCCTTCAAGGTCGCATGGAGAGGTGAGGTATCCAGAGCACATCAGCTGACCACAGGTGTTCCCCAGGGTTCAGTTCTTGGTCCCCTCCTCTTCTCCATCTACACCACATCACTGGGACACATCATACAGGCACATGGTTTTTCCTACCACTGCTATGCTGATGACACGCAGCTCTTCCTCTCCTTTCAACCAGATGATCCCACAGTAGCTGCACGGGTCTCAAGCTGTCTGGCGGACATCTCCACATGGATGAAGGAACATCACCTGCAGCTCAACCTGGCAAAGACTGAGCTTCTCGTCCTCCCTGCCAATCCGTCTCTACAGCACGACTTCACCATCCAGCTAGAGTCATCATTAATCACCCCATCAAGATCGGTCAGAAATCTTGGAGTAACGTTTGATGACCAGCTGACCTTCACAGATCACATTTCAAAGACAGCTCGATCATGCAGGTTTGCACTGCACAACATCAGGAAAATCAGGCCTTTCCTAACTGAGCATGCAACACAACTTATCGTCCAGGCCCTGGTCATCTCTAGGCTTGACTACTGCAATGCTCTTCTGGCTGGACTTCCAGCATGTGCGACCAAACCCCTACAGATGATCCAGAATGCTGCAGCTCGTCTTGTCTTCAACGAGCCCAAGAGGGCCCACGTCACTCCTCTGTTCATCTCTCTGCACTGGCTACCTCTCGCTGCTCGCATCAAGTTCAAGGCACTGACACTTGCTTACAGAACTATCACAGGCTCAGCTCCCTCCTACTTTCACTCACTCCTACGAGTCTACATCCCTACCAGACACCTACGATCGGTCAACGAGCGACGTCTCGTGGTTCCATCACAGAAAGCCACAAAATCACTTTCCAGAACATTCTCATTCACAGTTCCATGCTGGTGGAACGCTCTCCCCACCCTCATCCGGAATGCAGAATCCCTGACAACATTCAAAAGACAGCTGAAAACCAATCTCTTCCGTGAGCACTTAACCTTATAGAAAAAAAAAAAAAAAAAAAAAAAAAATTCCTTTCCCTTTGAAACATCACTTATCAGGCTTATGCTACTCTGAATAATACCTGAACTTCGTATTTTTAGCACTTCTTGCGTTGTTGTTGCTTTTGCCTCTTTATGATGACTCGCTGAATTTTGTCCTAATTTGTAAGTCGCTTTGGACAAAGGCGTCTGCTAAATGACTAAATGTAAATGTAAATGTAAGTCCTACTTTAAAAAAAAAAATTTATACTCAAGTCAAATCTTAAGACTGTTCTAATAGCATTTCTAACTATTGTTACGACCGCTAGGGGTCAGCTGTAACAGGAAAAAGGAAGAGTCACACTACCAGAAAGATGCCCAATAACAAGAGCTTTATTTACAATAAGGGTTTAGTGCCAAAACAAGGCCAAAATGCAAAATATCTTAGGGTCTTAACACTATGCTACCGTTTGATCAAGGAAAATTTAATTTAATGTGTACCTTCATTAAGTCAAGTGCTAATCAAGAAATAACAGTCAGCAGCCAATCAAATTTCAGCAGCTAATAATGTTAAATTTAAATGGCCTACCGTTACAAAAATGGACACATTCGTACTTGTGTGAAAACAAATATGTGTACCAAACATAGACTGTAAAAAAATATGGACGTAGTGTCCGTGACGTCACCCGTAGGTTTCTGAAGAGCATTTTTGAAGCCTAAAGTGGGCGGAGCCGGCCGTCGCCATCTTGGCCTTGCGTCACTCCCAGATAACAGAAAATAGGCAAACCGGCGGGGCGTGAGTGGAGCTAAGAAGCCTGGCCATAGATATGAGCCTGGCTATCTGAAATCACCAAGCTCGACGTGATCGAGTTAGCTGATGATGTAAAGCCAATTAAAAGTTCCTATTTTTGCCCTTCGAAATATTATAATAGTTAAAAGACATGGCTACAAGTGAGACTGTGTATTACTTCGAGAGTGTTTGTGCGTGACAGTGATTTATGTGCATAACGTTACATGTCAGTCACTCTTTCATGGTCCGTCAGTGCGGCATCGCTCAAGTTCGTAGAGAGCTTATTCAGTCCATTTTAAATTCTGATTTTGGCCGCCTCTCAAATTGGTTAAACCGTTAAACCATATATTGCCTTTGAAGTGCAAGTAAATGCGCTAGAAAATCCGCGCTCATTCATGTGCATTTAATGCACGGACGGAGAAAGCGCCGACGCCTGCATGATTTCATCTGACAGTACATAAGCATATTATAATCCATCTGTTCCATGATAGCAGAACGAACGAGCCTTTATTGACGTTTTAAATTTGAAAACCCCAAAAAGCAAAGAAATTGTCAGACATCTATCCATGTTCACAGAGGAAAACAACTGAAATACAGCGCTGGTTGTTCTCTCAAACGATAACGACGGAATCCAAAGATGTGGGCTTTGTACCCAAGTATTAAATTTTATGAAATAATCCCGAAAAAAAGCACAAACACTGCAGAGAAGGCAAGTTCAGCAGCTAACATTTGCTGAGGTGAAGTGACGGCTAGTAACAGCAGACAAACGGCTAGCATTGACAGCGGCAATCCATCTGTCACTCAAGTGGCCACACCCTTAAATTTAAATATTAATCAACTAAACGGACGAGTTATAAAAAAATTCACCCCCCTCACAGTTGTTATGAAGGGCAAAATTAGCTGTATAGACCAAAGCCACATAGAGATCCAGGCTGTAAACATGTTTTTTTCTGCTGTAAAGTTGGTAATTTTAACATGAGGGAGATACAGATTTGACTCACTTCTGGAGCCAGGCCAAGCGGCCAGTTAATGAATTGCAGTTTAACTCACTTCCGTGTTGGTTTCAAGAGAGAGACGGGGAGGTTGCCGCTTGGTACCAAATTATATAAAAATCAGCCACAAGGTGTCTTTATAATAAAGAACTTTTTTCACTAAATAAACTTCTAAATACTTTCTTTAAGCCCTAACAGTTATCTTATTAGGGGCCAAGCACCGAAGGTGCGGCGGCACCTATTGTATCTGTTCCCGTTCTTATTATTCTTCTTCTTCCGCCATGGGAGTCTATGGCAGCCCATAGAACCGATTGCGGGAAAGTTGTAATGGTTTGACATTCTGATAGAGGACAGTCCCAACATTAAATACACATTTTGGTGTGTCTAAGTCATTCCCTCTAGCGCCAGCACCTGTCCAAAGTTTCACTAATATTTTGCTAATAACTTTTGAACCGTAAGGCCAATCAACAAAATTATTTTTTCCTCTGATTCCTGAGCTCATGACGGTTCGATTGCACCCTATGACGTCATTTTCCGTCATAAAAATATGGCCGCCATCTTGAATTTTCCGAAAAAGCTACTTTTTCGAACTCGTCCTAGACCGTTTGTCCGATTTGCACGAAAATTTAACCAGATCATCTTCAGGCAGTGGTGACAAAAATTTGTGGAATTCAAATTGATTCGTCAAACCGTTTTTGATAAACGCTCGAACAAATTTTACGTAGCGCTTGCAAAAACAGTCATAAGGCTGTATCTCCGCAACGGTTTATCGTATTCAGACCAAACTTGGTACATTTCATCACAAGCATGACCTGAGGCTACATGCTGCGTTTCGGCGCAGCGCCACCTACTGGTCCGGAGATATGAAAAATGGCTATTTTTGCTTATAACTTCTGAACAGTTTGTCCAAAAATCATAACATTGGTCTCGTTAGATTCAGGGCAACATGCCGAGTCGACTGATATCCAATTTTACCATATCGGCCGGACTGTCGGACATTTTGAATTTTGTGCTAAAATGCTGTATTTTAAGAACGCATGAACGGATTGTTACGAAACTTGGTATGGGTCATCAGCACGATGTCCTGAAGGAGCCTGAGAAGTTTCGAAACAGCGTCACCTAGTGGTTAATCTTTTTTTTCAAATGCTTATAACTCTTGGGTATGGTCGACTTATTTTCACGAAACTCATCTCATTAGACTCCTGAATCCTTGCCGAGTCCAACGATACCAAACATGCTAGGTTTCGCCTTACGGTTTGTGTAGTGTTGTGATTTAGCGCTTAAAAAACATTTGGCTATATCTTCGAAACCGCTAGTCCGATCGAGACGAAACCACCGTCAGAAGTTTGGAATCATAGGTCGATAGCTATATGCTTATGCCCAAATGCGAAAATATTGATAGTAAGGGGTAGTAAAATCCAATCAAAGTCATGTGTCAGTCATTTTTTACGTGTTTTTTCATATAAATGTCTATAACTCCGAAGCGAATTGAGATATTTTCACCAAAATTGACACACATATGTATGGGCTCACTCTGAGGACACAAAAAAAATGGTGGGACTGAGCCTCTTGGTGGCGCTATAATAGAACAAAACATGAAATTCCCATTGACTTCAATACAGTTTTGTGAAATAAAATGCTATACTTGTGTATAAGTATAAATGCATTGGTGTAATATTACGAAACTCAGAATATGCCATCAGCACCACCCCCTGAAAGTACTCAAAATATTTAGAGACAGCGCCACCTAGTGGTCAAAAGTTATAACAAAATTTCCAAAAAGGCTAATAACTTTAGAATAAATCTGGCTATTGAAATTGCACTGGTCTTAATAGATTCCCTGGGTCAAGCCGAGAACATAGATACCAAGTTTTCCTTATTTGGCCTAACTTCCTGTCCGCCATCTTGATTTTCATTTAAAACATACTTTTTCGAACTCCTCTTAGACCGTTTGTCCGATTTTCACCAAAATCGAATCGTATCATCTCCAGACTGAGCCGACTAAAAGTTATGGATTTCTTGTCGATAGACGAAACCGTTTTCGTATAGCGCAGCAGCAAATTTGAGGCATGATGCCAAAAGGACTATTCAGGCTTTATCGCTGCAATGCCTTGACATATTGACACCAAACTTTGTATGTGTCATTGTCACTTCACTCTGACCACATCACATCAGTTTTGTAACTGCGCCACCTATTGGTCGAAAGTGATAATCCATTAAATCATATTTTTTATTACTGTTTATATGATTTTTCAGCTATTTTGCCTAAAATCCTCTTTAAATATCTTTAATTGCTCATTGTTGCAGTTGGTCTGACACTTTCAGCAATGTTGGCATGTCTTGTCGTCTTATTCTGCTTGGCCCCGGTAATTGCTGCTTGCAGCTATATTTTTTATGTGTATCTATCAAATGTATCCATCATTCTAATATTCTGACAAACATACCATGTCAGCTCTAGACCATGCAAAAAGTTGTCAAAAGTAATTTGATCCATTAAAGAGTTTATCTCTTACGATCAGAAATTTTGTTGGTGTGGCCCATTATGACTAATATGCCTGTATCTTGTGTCTTAAAACCTTGTACGTATGGAGAACAAGTCATTCTGAAGAAACATGCCTAATGTAATGCATTTCTGATGCTTGGGGACTAACAGCAAAATTTGAACTATCAGCCATTTCAACTGACAGATGAAGGCTGGAATACTAATATCCACAGAATAAGATTTTTTTAAACTAATATTTTTCTATCAATCTCCATTTTAAAAGACTGAATAACTTATGTAACAGATAAATGCACAGAACCAGTTCGTTTGTAGAACTATTATCCATTAACATTGAAGTTTTATATAATTTACAAAGTAAGTTGTGAGATGGTTATAGATCATTACATTTGAATACTTAAAAAAAAAAAACGTAAAAAATACTTACCTTTTAATATATCCAAATAATTTTGAAAGGAATATTTTTGTCAAGTTGCCTTACATGATTTAACGTATTGGTGTCCATTTAAATTAAAGAGACGATTTCATGTTATATTATATATTTTTGTAAAGACACTTGTATTTAATGTTGTGATATAAATAATAAATCAAACACTTGTGTACATACTAAACTGCAAGCATACAAGTAATCAAACAGACAACGCATTCTCATAACCTGACATCAGCTCAGAAGCACCCACAGAATTATAATTTGTACAAATAAATGATTAAAATATTTCTTGCAGGCAAAAATAACATGCAAGCATAGTGCACCAAGCCAAAAGCAGTTTAATGTAAATGCCATAAAAGACATAAGTATGTTTTGTCGTTATCCTTTTTTTTGTTGTATAGAAATTTAACGTTTTGTATTACATAGGCTTGGAGCAACATTGAGGTGAGTAAATGATAACAGAATGTCAATTTCTAGTATTCTAGTGCTGCTATGATGTATATGTACTGTACTGTATGTGTTAAACCTGCTTTGTGTTAAACTGGCTTTGTGGTGCAGATGTTGAAGCGTGCTCTGGGTGAGGTTGGAGAGGTGTGTGAGCCAGAAGAGGAAGATAAACAGTCTCATCATAGCAACAGCATCATGGAAAGACGCACTCCCAAAAACATAGGTATGTCAGGTCCTTTCAAACCACTGCCATCATGTGACAGTACCCCAGATAACTTAACATGTCTGTGTTTCTATCTAGGTTCATGTCATGCTAGCGCTCATGCACACTCATTGTTGGACTCCCCTCCACCTGCACAGCGCTCCTTCCAGCAAGATGCTCTGATCAAAGAGCACAGCCAGCTACGGCACAAGAACACCCAGGTACATCCCACACAAAATGGGTAACACTTTATAAATATACATTAATAAAGTACTTACAAATCATTAACAAACTATTAGTTTATAGTTAATTCATAGTTAATAAATGGTATTCTCTACAATGTATATATTAATATATTAATTGACTATATACAAATAATGAGTTCTTCATTCATTGTCTCTGTAATTAACACAATTTTGATTGTTTAATTAGCTTGTAGTAAAGGAATTGTTAATTGGTTATGAGTAAATAGTTCTCACTTTAGATTAGGTCACAGAAAATGTCATTAAGTGCTTTAAACCAACCTTTATTAAACATTAATTGCATTCATATTCAGTGTTCCTAAAAATGTTTTCAAATACATGAAGCACACAGTCTATATGTGTGTTAGGGATGGTAAGATTCGCATCGGTGCATCGGCATAAAAGTATCAAAATCAAAATTGAGTTTTTTTAGCTTTTAGTATGAATATGTTATGCTTAAGGTTATGAATAAGCTGGTGTGTTCCAAAACAATGACAAAATTTGCATTTAGGAGATATAAGCATTTAGGAGATATAAGCATTCAAAACTTAGTCTCTCACTTCCGCTAAAATGGATCACAGATTTTTATGACATCACCGCAGACTTCAGCTTCTCATCACATCTTCTGCCCAATCAAATGCTCTCTAGAATCTAAAGCGTCCCGCTCCCTATGCTATAAATACCACCTGGCCAAAGGTTGGAAAAAAGGTTGGAAACCACTGACATAAAATATAAATTAACATGGCAGAGGTAGAGCTGCATCTTCTACCAAATAATTACAAATCCAATGTTTGGAAACACGCAAAGTCAGAAGGCACTTAAGTTCATTTATGATTTGCTGTCTTACATTATTTAAAATATATGTAGTCAGTGACAGATTACAAGCATATTAAAATAAAATAATTCTGTATTTTCAGCTTCAGAATCATGAATATTTTTATTCTGGTGTCACCATTGTCTTGTGCATTGGGTTACCAGCACCAAGTCCAAGCCTATTAATTTCCACCCAATGTAATACCAAATTTAGCATTTTAATCAACAGTACATTTTTTGTTAATCTTTAACCATATGTCTGGGAGTATCGCAATATCGTATCGAATCATGAAATGAGGGTATCGTTACACCCCTACACCATTGCTGAGTATTTTCTCCTTAAATCTGCTGTGAACCAAAGACAGTCTCAAAAACACGGTTTAAAATCGCTGGTATTTCTGACGTCACAAACTACCTTGTAACATAGGAACTACTTTTGGAGGAACTAATTTAGCTCCTACTTCAGAGTAGGGTCTAAACCAGCACTAAAGGAACTACTAGTGTAGTGTACGCTGATTGGCCGAACACACGCGAAACACCAGCACCTGCCATTTAAAAAAAAAGCTGTGTGTAAACAGAGATTATAGCCTATATATTTACTCCACAAACTAACTCTACGAACATGATAGATGGGCCTCTTAACCTTTACGCTCAGGAAAAAATCCAATGCAACCTTGATGGGACCAATCCAAACATGATTTTGTATTTCTGCTCAGTTAGCAACACTGGACATCAACCATACGCTAATACCTTTTCATATACTGTCTACTTTATTTGTATAACAGTTCTGTTAGACAAATGTATTAGACAGGACTGTTAGACAAAACATAAACTAATGAACACGGAGAATGCGAGCACTGTGTGCGTTCTCAGCGCCGTCAAAATAAATGTCCGTGGCGCCGTCAAAATAAGTTACAACAAGAAGCGTGGCTTACGTCACTTCAGAGTTCCTACTCTTTCCTAGGGTAACACTGGTGGCTAGTTCCTAGAACTAAGTTCCTAGAACTATCCGGTGCGAAAGCCCCTAATGACACACGCAAGTGTCTGACCTTACATAAAGCCACAATACTAACTTTGACAACAAGGTGTTTAGTCATTTAAAAAAGAAATCTATTTCATGAATAGTAGCTGTTCTACACTAACATGCATTTTTTGCTGGTTTCAAAACACACCACGCTGGATATAGCCTGCCATGGTGACATATCCTCGGATAAACTCCTGCGATCCAACAGCTAATGCCTGCACATTGCCTTGAGATTCAAGCCGGGGACACATTTAACGACTGTAAGGCCGATTATGAATGTAATTTGATACTTGCGACTGATCCTGCCTAAACGCTCTAAGTCAGAGACCGTTGTGTTCAGTCGGTATTCATAGTCTGTGTTTAAAATCGGCTCCAGTCATTGGAAACAGTCTGTGTGTTCAGTTCAGTTTTAGAATGTTTTCAGCTTGTCGTTAAATGTGTCCCTGGCATTGCATAGGATGACTTGACAATTTCACTCACGTGAAACACAATTTCACTCACAATGTCACATTTGCATAGGCCATAGGCTACTATTTGAATTCATGATTAATGGTAATTTCAAATAACCTCTTCAGAACGTTTAAACTTGATTTCGTTTATGTTTCTGTAAAAATGTCGTTCGTTTAAGGTTTTTGTATTTATTCATTGAACCGGTTCTAAGCCCTGACTATAAACTAATCGTTTTCAAATGATTTGTAAGTACTTTATTACTGTATACTTATTATAAAGTGTTACCGCAAAATGCATCAGCATACATTTTTAAAGATTTATAGCCCAACAGCCTGATCATTTGGGCTGATTTTTATTTATTTATTTTAATTTTATTTTTGTGTAGTTGGCAGGCTCAATCTGCAAAGATGATAAACTGAAGCGATTAGTGGAACAGGAGCGAACAGATATGACCACTGAGAGACTTGACGCTCAGCAAACGGTCAGTGACATTTCCTCCTCATTTGTGCTGCTTTATAATGTGATCGCCGAGAAGGCTAGCTCAATAATTATGTTGTCCTCTCATAAACAATTACATTACATTCAGTAGCACTAATCTCATGGTTTATTACACCGTCTGCATGGATGGTAAGTCACAGTATCACTCCATGGATGTAATTCGCAGTATACCTTTGTTATTTTAATTTTTTTGTGTGTGTATAGAAACGTTCTCATCCACAGTCAATTAGTCACACAATAACACTGGTCATCACTACGACACTGTGAGACTGCTTCTGAGATTACACTTCCCAAGTAATTTTCCCTGAGAAAATCTAGGGATGGAGTGAAAGTGAAAAGGGTACTGAAATGTTGTTGTTGTTTTTTACTAGGCTTCATACATTTAGATATCTATATCAGTATAAATCCCTTTTTAAAGCATACCTGAAAAGCATGATCAATTAGGGATGGTGGGAAAAGTACTGTGAAGTCAAGCTTCATGAGACGTGTTACTAAGGGATAGTTCACCCAAAAGTTACGATGTTTTGAAGAATATAGTTAGCCAAACAGTTGAGACTTAAGCCAGAGACACATTTAACAACTGTAAGGCCGATAATGAATGTAATTTGATACTTGCGACTGATCATGCCTAAATGCTCCGAGTCCGAGACCGTTGCGTTCAATCGGTGTTCATAGTCTGTTTTTAAAATCTGCTCCAGTCATAATTTGGGCAATACATTTCTATCTGGATAATTTAGATCGGTCGTGGGCCGTGTCTCATCTGGTTGCCCATTGATAGCAACATTGCCCAGCAACATTGCTCAAAAAGTTGCCCTGTGTATCATCACCTTTACTGTAACATAGGAATTAAGAGGGTAGGAATTAAGTAATGGTCAGGCACTGCTAATCAAATGCCTTTGATTAATTGATCATCAGAAAGTGTAATCACCTCTGTAAAAGCAGAAGTTTTGGCAATTTGCTGGTCATGAACATTCAAGTGTGTGTTAAAACAATGTCAAGGAGGAAAGACATCAGCAATGATCTTAGAGAAGCAATTGTTGCTACCATCAATCTGGGAAGGGTTACAAGGCCATTTCCAAACAATTTGAAGTCCATCACTCTACAGTGAGGAAGATTATTCACAAGTGGAAGACATTCAAAACAGACACCAATCTTCCCAGGAGTGGACATCCCAGGCAATTTACCCAAAGGTCAGACCATGCAATGCTCAGAGAAATCGCAAAACACCCAATAACTACACCTCAGACTCTACAGGCCTCAGTTAACATATTAAATGTTAAAGTTCATGACAAAACAATTAGAAAAAGACCAGACAAGTATGGCATGATTGTTGCAAGGAGAATGCCTCTTCTCTCTAAAAAGAACATGGCAGGATAGCTTAGGTTTGCAAAGTTGCATCTGAACAAACATTAGACTTCTAGAACAATATCAGGACAGACAAGACCAAAGTGAAGATGTTTGGTCATAATGCACAGCGCCACGTTTAGTGAAAGCCAAAAGAGCTGGTGAAGGGGTTATGATTTTGGGCTTGTTTTGTTGCCACAGGACCTGGGCACCTCAGTAATTGAGTTGACCATGAACTCCTCTGTATACCAAAATATTCTAGAGTCAAATGTGAGGCAATCCTTCCGACAGCTAAAGCTTGGCCAAAATTGGGTCATGCAACAGGACAATGATCCCAAGAACACCAACAAAACTACAACAGAACGGCTGAAAAAGAAAAGGATCAAGGTGTTACAATGGCCCAGTCAAAGTCCAGACCTCATCCTGACTGAAATGCATATTTCAGTTTAGGCCATATTTTCAGTCATTTTAGTCAGATGCATTGACATTGTGACTGTGCCTCAGATGCAATCAACTCTGTGTCTGTAAAGGTTTGAACCAAATGACCCATACAGACGGCCCATATAAACTGATGGGTGTGGATAACAAAGAAACCGCATTGCTCAGAGTAGATTGCAGGGTAGATTGATCTCCAGTGTGAGGTCCTAAAAGTTTTGTATTGTTGTAGCCCTTTTGTCTTCATGTATAATGTTCTGTCTCACAGACAGAACTTTGTCTTAAGATTCTTTGAAGGCCGACACGCTGACATCACTGCTGAAGAACTATGCTTCACTACTACCTTCAATAAATTCTTCTCCCTGCAAGAACTCTGGTCAAGCTTACTTATTTTATGTATTAAGAGAAATCTAATACATTGGCGAGCCACCCAAACAATCACTCTGCCAAATATAGAGAAATCCTTCAATACATATTTATACAGTGCTCTATTCTTGATACATTCATACATTTTGTGTACTAAGTAAACTCTCATCAGGGTCAGGCCAGTTTAGTAGCTTATTAGCTACAGACACAAATTAATCTTTAGTTCTTTTGTCCTGGTTACAGGTACTCTAAAACGACGGCCTGAAGGCAACAACTGAAACTCATAATGGATGGTCATCAGTACAAAGAATGACTGGAGCCGCCTTAAGAACATAATTATAAAAAATTTCAGTAGGACCAGTCTGATCTACACCAATAATTTTCCCTGCTACTTAACCTATTTTTATTAGTCAAACTTAAAATGCTATACCATGCTACAACACAGAATGAACAGAATGAGACATGCTACAACACAGAATTTCTGACGTCACAAACTACCTTGTAACCAATCAGGTCAACGAGTGGATCTCTGAGCTGGTGTGAGTGAGTGAAGGTGGGGCTAATTTGCATATTCATAGAACCGTGTATACTAAATGAGGCAAGGGTGTAGAGTTACATTCAAAATATTTTAAGGTTTTTTTTTTAAGAAAAAAATGTTTAAATGTGTCATTTTGGTGATCAAAGATGAGTTTTAAGGGATGAAATTATTGACTACAGGTGGACTTTAAGATCCAAGTTAAAAAGAGAAATACATTTCTCTACCACTAAATGGGGCCGTATTGTCTAAGCTGAGGAAAAGGAATAAATAATAGTCTAGGATGGGTCTTTGGCTTTTCCTTGACTACTTCATAACTATTGAAGTAAGAGCTACCAGCCTAAAATCATTAAATTCCTTTGGAGCACTAGTCTTAGCTCCGTAACAGATATATAGACAGGGAGAAGAGGCACAACATTATGATCTGAAAAACTGTATAGTTTAGTATAGCAATTGACATACTGATAAAAATCACTAAGAGTCTTCTTTAAGTCACAGTTATTGAAAACAAAGTTTGGAGCATCCGGCAAAATTGATTTAAATTTTTGTAAACCTTCACTGGCAATTCTAGCTGCAGTTTTATTGTTTGCTTAGAATAAATGTCTACAACTGTAATACATATCTGTGAAAATTCCCTTGGTAGATAAAAGGGTCTTCAAAATTCAATGTCAGGAGAGTAAATCATTGCTCTTACTGTAATATTTGTACACCACCTTCGATTGATATACAAACAGACCCCTCCACCCGGATTTTTTTTCCCCTTACCTCTGTGTCCCTATCTAAACAGAGTGGCGGACGGTCACGGACCCATCTATCACCAGAGTGGAATCAGTCTTGTGGAGTGAACCATGTCTCAGTTAGTGCCATGTCTCTGTTTTTTGTTACCGTGGTGTTCCCATCATCTGTTTTTGTCCACCATTTAATTAAGCCACTGTTCTTTAAAACATGATGACGTTATATTTCCCATCTTTGCGTTTGCGTTGCCTATATCGTATTAAGCTACTTGGTCCGCAGCCATTAAAGTATTCTTACAGCGACTGATTTGTCTCATTGCCGCTAACATCATTCTCTTTCTGAAACCTGTAGTAAACCGCATTCACCGGTTCTAACTCGATAGCAACACTAACTCAATAGCGGTTGACCAGAAGACTGCAATTATTTCTCATTTACTAGATTACAATGAAATGAATATGTCCCGCCTTCTAAATAAAAAAGCCAATCGCCAATTGGTAAGCCATTGCATCACTGCAGCTGCCGTTAGAAGCTCATAAAAAAAAGAAAAAAAAAACACTGAACAAGAATGGTGTAAATAGAAAGGACATCATGAGGGAAACCACCACTATCAAAAAAACAAAAACAAAGAAGCTTGCCCTAGACTACCTGTGATGCTCCTAGATTTGCTGCCACCATTAGGTTGTAGCTGCTAAAGGAGGACCTACAAGTTGCTAAATTACTAAGTTCACTTACTTTTTCCTGCCTGCACCGTGAAGGATTATTTAGTGTCTTTGATTACAATTTAAGTACAATTATTTGTATATTATTCATTTAGTCAGATTATTTATCATCACATATTTTGGTAACACTTTATAATAACTGTATGCTATTAATCATTAGTTAAGCATTACTAAACAGTTAATTCATCATATAGCATAAATAGTCCTCACTTTAGATGAGCTCACAAAAATAGTTAACTGACCACTACTAAATGCTTTATAACTACCTGAATTAAACATTAATTACAGTAGAAATACATGTTAATAAAGCATTTATTAACACACTAAGTAACTATTACTATATGTCTGAATAATATGAATTTAAACAGTTTATTAATCATTTACTTACACTTTCTAAGTGATCTTATGAACCACTGACAACTCCTAAATAACCGGTTTGTAAATAATGCAATACTTCATTTAGAAATTATAAATTGATAATTAATAAAGTATGAAAATACAATTATTAAACACATTATAGATATGCTTTAAAATCAAGAACAAAGCATTTATAACTGTATTTATAAACTGCTTATTAATGTCTTTTAATGCTTTATAAATGGCGAATTAACTGTTTACTAATGCTTAACTAATGATTAATAGCGTGCACTTATAAAGTGTTACCCATATTTTAAATCTAAGAGTAATCAATAGAGAAATCAAGGTAATTCCAAAAGGTCCACAAATGTTTTTCTAATAGATGGCATTGGGATATTTGCACACTGAACTGCGATTGATTTTCTTTCTTGCATCTCTTTGCATACTGTTATTTTTAGCCATTTATCGCCATGGTTAAATAAAACTAATATGTTGTTGTGCTGTTTGTTTATTCTCATATGCAGGTGAGGTCTGAGTGTTATGACAATGGCTGTCTTTGAATTTCTTTTATTTTTTTCTTTAGTCTAGATCATTTTCTATTAATCACCCATTTAAAGACTGTCTTCTGTGTTTCTGATACTGCACTAAACTAGTCCTACCTCTTAGATTAGATCATAAGCAGTTTGTTATGGGTAGATGCAGGTCTGAGGGTTTGGTACGATCTGTCGTTCCTCAGGGGTCAATTTTGGGCCCATTACTATATTTTTCCCCTTGGTCAACTTTTAAGATCACTCAGTCTTAGCTTTCATTTTTATCCAGAACATTCAGATTTGCATATATTTAAAAATCTGATATCTGATAATATGGCTATGGCCTTTATCAAGGTATTTATGAGGAATAAAATGGACGTATCAATTTTCTTTGTTTTAACAGTGAGCAGTCTGAGGTTAAGTTCATTGGCTCACTCCACCAGCCTACAGAAAGTCTTTTACCTTAAATGTGGATGGCTCTATTCTGGAGTTCCAAACTAAACTCAGTTTGGGAGTGATATTTGATGATAATTTAACATATTATCCTCATGTCCAGAATACTGTTTAAAAAAAATCATCTTAGAAACAGAAGACTATGCCCCATGTTGTCATTCGTTTGAATTTAAAATTCTCATGTTTACCTGCAAGGCTTTGCGTGGTTTGGCTCCTCAATATTTGTAAGAGCTCTTAACCTCTTACACCCCAATGAGTGATCTCTGCTCTTCTGAAGCTTGACTTATAACTGTTCTGCCAAATTGTTTATAGGTGATAGAGCTTTCTCTTCATTTGCCACAAAACTATGGAAATATCTGCCCTCTGAGATTAGGCATGCAGAATCTCTTAGTGTTTTTAAATCTTCCATTAAAACTCACTTTTTTAGGGTCACTTTTATTTGATTACTTTGTAACTTTTTTTATTCTATACTCTTGTCTTCTTGAATTGTATTGATAGCATGCTTTTTCATTTGTATTGTGTATCAGAATGCATTTCTCTTTCATGAATGCATTTTTCTTATATGAATGTATTCCCAGATCCCCAGATCCTGCATCAAGTCATCTTGCTCTCGATCTTCCCGAACCAGACTCCAACAGACAGCCAGAAGAGAGACCCATTCCTGTAAGACATCAACCAATGGGAGAGTACACACACACACACACACAAACTGGCATATACTGTATAGTTTACCAGGATTCTTCATAGGCACAATTGTTTTTATCCTGGGCTAATCTTTATCCAAAGCGACTTACAAATGAGAACAATAGAATCAATCAAACCAACAAGAGGGCAACAGTATGCAGGCCTGTTCACACCAAGGACGATAACTATAAAGATATAGTTCTAAAAATCGTTCTCAATATTAAAGAATAGCAGAGTCCACACCACAGCTATAACAATAACGGCACTGAGAAACGATATCGTTGGAATCACTTTCAGAACGATTTTATCCAGCTGATGAACGATAAAAACATTGACAATCAGAATCCATCCTGCTGTAACGAGCTCGAACATTTAAAGCGGCAGACAAGCACATGCTTAGAATTAACAGAACGATATCGTCCGCTGGTGTGGACGCTAATATTGTTATCTTTATAGTTATCTTAATAGTTATCATTCTTGGTGTGAACGGGCCTTAAAGCCCATGTTGCCGGTTAGAGTACCCAGTAAGCCAATGTATAGAAAAATAATGTAGAAACTAGATTTAAATATAAACATATACTTATAAAACGCTATTTAGGCTTCTGGAGTCGTTTTTGTGAGAAAATTTTACTTCCGCATTTGAAAACCGCCGAACCGGAAGTGACGCAACATGAGGGAGAGCGGTCAAAGTAAACAATAGGAAAGCAATGGATCGCAATGACAGCTCGGAAAGCTGGGGGAATTGTAGCCTAAATGTTTACTCGTATGATATATATAATTCATATAATTGATATATATGATGATATATAATTATAATATATAATTAATATATAATATATATATATAAATATAATTATGAGCCTGATATGAAGCCAAGTGAGCAGGACAGGCCAGGGTTAGACAGAACAACGGTGAGTTGTGGTGTGAGGAGAACAGGGCGAGAGAACAGTGTTAGCTTATAGATGTATTCACGTTAGCCGACGATATGTACAACACTATGCTCAGATCACAATACTGTACAGATTATTATCATCATGTATCAGGCAATAGCAAAGCTTAGACCCTTACCTGCATGTGTTGTGTGTGTCAGCCATTAGGAGACAGTTTCCAGAGGAAGAGGGACTTTATAAAGGCTTTGAATTGACCCATTTGGTGACGATGAATACAAAAAATTATCACAATCACAACTGTCTTACTGTATAAAAACTTTATATGTAGAAACAGCCAACACAAACATTAAAGTCGGTTTGTACAGATTGAAAATGAATTATAGAACGTAATATATTATATTTATAATAATAATAATAATGTGTCGGCTGCAGACTAATAACAAACACATAAATGCATTACAAGTTTATGTAGGATATGTTAATGAATTAAATTAAGACAGGCACATTTTGTAAAACAGATGTACAATAAGTGATGTCTGACGGATCCGTGAGCGGGACAGTGTCCACATATCACCGGGATTATAATCATTCGGTCTATAGTGAACGCTACACGCTACCGCGTTATTCAAAGCAAAAGCAGAAGCAGAAGTGAAGTCCCGTCTCTTACCCTGCACAAAACGCACAGAAGATCGCACCGTCCTTTTTCTTATTCGGAAACCTGTGGACTCGATGCCCTGACAAGCCATAATTCACAATCATTTACCACGACGATGATTAATTGAAATACAATAAGCACCGAAAACACACTGAATCATGACCGCTCCAACTGAATACCAACCTACTCCACACTGAGCGAACGCAGAGCCGGCGAACGACTCCCTAATGTGGCGTCATATGCAGCGGTTTTTCAACACGGTCAAGGAAACTGTCACGTTTTCTATTCAATTTGTGCCCTTATGTCTTGCAAAACAATTTTTAATCCTGCATTTACTTTTCATATGGTATTTTCATACAAGGTTATATTAATAAAAAAAATAATAAAAAAAACCTGCAACATGGGCTTTAAGTGCTGTCAAGTCGCAGTTAGTCTAGCAAAGTGCTAGTTTTTTTCTTTTCTTTTTTTGGAATTGGCAGAATAGAATAGAATAGAATAGAATAGAATAGAATAGAATAGAATAGAATAGAATAGAATAGAAAGATGCATCTTCAGTTTTTAAGCAATGAGTTTAGGGGTGGAGAGCCAGTGGTTGTTCTGTAGGCAAACAACAATGCCTTGAATTTGATGGGAGCGGCAATTGGCAACCAGTGCAAGCTTACTAATAGGTGTGACGTGCGCTCTCTTCGGCTTGTTAAAGACCACTCTTGCTGCAGCATTCTGTGTGGCACCATTAAGCATTTTCCAATAGAAAACATTATAAAGAAAACGCTTAACGTAGCTTATTGCATTAAGACAGTGATATTAAAAGATTCAGTATACACCTTGTTAAGAAAGCACACCAAACAGACATGCAGATGCAGACACATTAAGCATTAATCTTTATAACAGCTTTCCATGTGGGAGAAAACTCTTAACATAAAAGTATTGTCTTTCCACTTTGTTTACGGTGCTGTTGTCTTAGCAGTAGATTGTTATCCCTGGTTGTTGTTTTAGTACATTAAGCCACGTAAAGCATTTTAGAATGTCCCAGTGACGCCATCGTAATGCATTGCTTTCAGTGAGAATTGAGAAACATTTCTTGTGAAACCTCCACTGAGGCAAAGGGCATGGGTATTTTGTCTTCATGAAAATTATATTTGGGGTATAAGTTTATCATCATGACGTTGGGGTATTTTCAATTTGAACAGCCGGCTTCATCTTGCGTAGCCTATAGTCTATGACGCAACTCCTAAACCTTTACAATTTCTCGAAATAAAACAATATGAAATACCAGCCAGAATAATTTAATTTAGTCGTTTTGGTCATTATTCATATAAAACAGAGTGAAAAGCAAAGGGACGGTATCAAGACCACAAGCTTGATTATGTGTTGGAGCGCTAAACAAGAGGCTGGATTTAGAAATGGTAATGTTTAGGTTGAAATATAAATGTTTAAAAAAAAAATGAATGAATTGGAATGTAAATTAATGAAAGTCATCTTTTTAGGCATTTTGATGCGAGTCATTCTATTGATGCCAGAGGAAAAGACTCTAGAGTGCGCTTTTAGCGTCTGTGTATTGATGCAAAAACCCTAGAAATTAAATTTAGCATATATACATATTAAAAAACAAGTTGTATATAATTTATATTATTTCTAATAAAATAATAATCTTGTATAAGGAAAATTAGGCAACCTAAAAGGGCACCAAACCTATGATAAGGTAATTACAGATATCAAAAAATACTTTCTTAGTAGTAAAATTTTTAGTTTTGATATGTGAAATAGGAATTTCAACTAATAAGAAAATATTGATATCTGTAATTAAATTTGAGTGGCAGCTTATTGTGATATTTAACTAGTGAAAATACAATTACAAAAAAATATCAAGAATAATAGCTTTTACTAGTTGAAATTTTAATTTTATATTAAGAATTTGATTTCTGCGAGAAAGATTTTTACAAGTGGAAATGTTATTCTTGATATGAAATTCATATCCTGTGAATGATTAAAAGTCAAAACAGCTTGCTTTAGTGGTGTAATCCTGCTCCCGGCCACTGCAAAACATTTTTATACCAGGCCTGTATAGTGAAGACTAGGGCTGCATGATTAATCGTATTTTAATCGTGATGATTTCTACTTCTCTCAGTTAATTAAAAATAATGATTGCAAAATTGGCCTGCTGTTGCTGGTTTGTGTTTTTCGTTTTTTCTTTGTTTTTTGTTTTTTTCACTCGTACCACATGACCTCTGCAGATTCACTATGGCATAGAAATGCATAATTTCTAGTCTGAGGATGCGAACATCTCCGAGTTGAATGTCAGGGTTGTCATCTCATAATTATAGTATTTACATCATGATGTGAATTAAGTGACATGCATTTCAATCCAAATGTGGAACTTACTATACAGTATGCAATTTTGGATGCAGCTAGAATGCAACAGTTGGGTTCCGGAAGTAAAAAGTCCATTAATTTTATCCATAGGGAAATGTATTTTTAACAATAACTTATGAATTTATAATTTTATAGCTGGACCACGATCACAGAGCTGAAAGCGTTTAGGCGGAACAATTTTAGTAAGGAGAAAATGGACGTCTATCATTTAACCCTTCACATTCCAGCACAAACTGAATGCATGCTTGCAGTCGACTGTGGAGGGGAAGAGTTTAAGCGGACTAAATGTTTGGAGAAGTCCAGCATACATCACCAGTTTTGAGAATGTTTTTACTAGAATATTGAGTTATGTCATTTTGATTAAACATTACAAGGTCAAAAAATAGAACACAGAAAGTGTCCTTGTAAACATGTATGCCAGATCACACACAAACATAAACAGCACTGCAGAACAGCATCCACTAATTATTCCTTGTGCTTATCAGATTTTCTTTATTGTATGAATACATTTTAACAATTTGCTTCATATGTTTTTTTTTTTACATTTTACCTAGTGAGAGTGAAGGAGAACAATCTTCTTCCCATTCTGCTGGATGAGTTTCCGCAGGTGCAGCTCTCTCCTCACACTCTGTCCCGCATGTGGAAACAACAGCTCAGACAGATTGACCAGCTCAACTCCTCCAAAAACCAGAGCAGACACACACTACCCAAACGTTTAAACCAAGTGAGAGATCTAACACACAAACACAGTTTTTATTGCCCATTAGGCTGCTAAATTTAAATTCAGTAGTTTTATTGGCCCGTTTACATTTAGAATTATCAGAATACTGTCAGCATTCCAATTTTTTAAAAAAAATGGCTAAAAATAATAGATAGATAGATAGATAGATAGATAGATAGATAGATAGATAGATAGATAGATAGATAGACTTGTGCACTATATTTCAAGCCTTCTGAAAAATTTAATTTTGGCAAAAGATAACGTGTTAATTTTAAACTGTCTTGGCTAACCACTTCTGATCAGTGTGCCCAGGTCCACAGGTTTCAGCACTGAATGCAATGGGTTTACTTATTTTGTTTTTGTAGCTGGAAGAAGCTCAGAAAAGACATGACATGCTGGTGCAGATCATCCGCAAAGAACAGGAACACAACAGTCGTCTGGTAAGAGCAAACTCTTAACAAAGACACATAAAGATATAATCATACAAAATTAAAAGATCTGAATCTGAATCTTATGTTTCAGAGAGTGTTCAGAGAGAGGATCCAACAGCAGAAGTTTGCTCAGAATAAGCTGAGAGAACAGCGACAACAGTTTGCTCGTGCTAAAAAATACTACAGCATCTATCACGTTCAGCTACGTGCCAGACTGATGCAAGCAAAGACGCAAGAAGAGCGAGTAAGTCCCAAATCCACACCTACTATTACTGATGCTAATTAAAACACACCTGTGCACCCAGCGACGACTGGGGAGGGGGAGGGGATACACCGCTCTACAGTAATTTGAAAGTGATTGCAGTACCAGTTTTGGCCACAATCTTACATACGGCTCCTTTAAGACGTCCTCCCCATTATAAACAAAGCATTTATTTAATCAAGCTCTAATTACAGCTCGTTGGGGATCCATGGTAAGAAGTGACGTCACGGTACGAAGTGACTTACCAGTCGTTTGCATATGACCGCCTCCAGCGCAAGACAACTACGCCTCATTTCGCATCATTGCATCGTTGTCACGCCCACAGGTGTTCAGTCGATGTGCAGAGAGTGGGTCTGTTTACAAGAAGATTGCGATGCCACGCAGATGTGCTGTTCCTGGCTGTGGACAAACAAAATGTTTGAATACGCTGCCAAACGATCCAAACGTCAGGGAAAAATGGATGCAGTTTATTGTTTGCGACGTCCCAGTCACGGCAGTGTTAATTTAAGCGTGTGTTCTCTACATTTCAAGGATGAATGTTTTGAGAACAATTCGCAGTATGATGCTGGCTTTGCCAGAAAACTTTTGCTTAAAGATCAGGCCGTGCCGACTATTCTGGGCCAACAATGACGCCGCAAACTGTAAGTAATGTATTTCATCTTAAAACTACTTTTAGTCAATGACGTTAGCCAATCATAACAGTGGGCATTAACACTGAACTCTTAAAGGGGAAACACCCCCAAAACAGACTGTTTGAATCAGAGGATGAGAAACAGGTTGGGAAAAGGTCATAAATCACTCAAATGTAAAAGTTTTTTGTCCAAAAAACTATATTAATACTATAATTGCACCTAAGGGAACATAATAAAACAAACAAAAACCATGTCATGACCACTTTAATATAATTTATATTATGTATGATTTATAAATATAATTTTTTCAGTAACAAATTTATTTAGTTTGACAGCTTGAAAAAAAGTCCATGTCACATGTAAGAAAATTGCATAATACAGTCATGTCCAAAAGTATTGGCAGTGACATAAGTTTCCTCCTCACAAAGTTTGCTGCTTCAATATTTAGGGCCCAAGCCCTGAAAGGGCGAAGGCCCTACTGTTTTCCTAAGGATTATTATTAGGGCCCAAGCCCTGAAAGGGCGCAGAGCCCTATTGTTTTCCTTTAAGATTATTTGTTATTAGGCCCAAGCCTTGAAAGGGCGAAGGCCCTATTGTTTTCTTTAGGATTATTTATTAGGGCCCAAGCCCTGAAAGGGCGAAGGCCCTATTGTTTTCCTAAGGATTATTAGGGCCCAAGCCCTGAAAGGGCGCAGGACCCTATTGTTTTCATAAGGATTATTTATTAGGGCCCAAGCCCTGAAAGGGCAAAGGCCCTATTGTTTTCGTAAGGATTATTTATTAGGGCCCAAGCCCTGAAAGGGCAAAGGCCCTATTGTTTTCCTGAGGATTATTATTATTAGGGCCCAAGCCCTGAAAGGGCGAAGGCCCTATTGTTTTTGTTAGGATTATTAGGGCCCAAGCCCTGAAAGGGCGAAGGCCCTATTGTTTTCTTTAGGATTATTATTGTTTTCCTAAGGATTATTATTATTATTAGGGCCCAAGCCCTGAAAGGGCGAAGGCCCTATTGTTTTCCTAAGGATTATTAGGGCCCAAGCCCTGAAAGGGCGAAGGCCCTATTGTTTTCGTTAGGATTATTTATTATTATTTCTTTTTCTACTTCTCGGGCACTTTTGGGGCCCTTAACGTGCTCAAACTCTTGAAACTTTACACACAGGTCAGAACCCGCGGCCATCAGGGCTGGGGTGAAGCTGGTACCCGGGCGTGGCAGGGGGGGCTCAACAGCACCCCCTTGAATGGGGTCCGAAAACTTGGTCCATATATCAAACACGCTTGCATGAATTAATATGAATCTCGGTACACATATAGAGCTCATCGGGCAGAACAACTTCCTATGTTATTCGGTCAGCATGAAGTCAAGACATTGATGATGATAAATTGCGGACAGATTTTTGATATCTCGAACGGTTTGGCCGTGGCGAGGAAAACGAATTTACGGCAAGAAAAGAGAAACAGTAAGTATGTTATAACTTCTGCATACATTGACTGATCTTGATAAAACTTCAGCAGTGTGTTCGTTGTAAGAGGCCGATCACATTGATGTGACTATTGTGAGTCAAAGTTATAGCGCCACCAATTGGCAGTAGGAAGTGTGTCACTTTCAAAATGCTTTGAAATCACCCTCTTATTTTTACCCAATTTGCTTCAAACTTTGTGTATAATGTAAATACACGGCAGATGTAGACCTGTAAAATAATGATTCTTGATATCTTAGATACTGTTGCCGTGGCAACGCATCAAACTTTAATATTCTTTTCAGATGCTTTTGAGACTCTTACCATGCTTGAAATTGCATGAAACTCAACAGACACATCACATTTATTATCCAGTAGACATGTGCAAAGTTTCAGAAACAGGCGTGGTGAGGGGCGCCACCTTTAGTCAAAAATGGGGGCTTAGTTTTACCTAGAGTCACAAAACTCGATACGTATATTGTTCTCATCAAGCCGGACAACTTTCAAATTTACAGTCATTATCTCCGACCAACAGGAAGTCAGATATTTTGGTTTGAATGTGGATTTTCTCCCTCTCTGTCTCTGTGTCTGTGGGGTGGGGTGAGGTGGGGGGGGGGATTTGTCTTTTGAGTTTAATGTTTGTTTTTCAAGGTTTCAGGGGCTTTTGGGGCCCTTAACATGCTCAAAAACTCTTGAAATTTTGCACACACGTCAGAACCTGCGGCCATCAGGACCGGACTGAAGCTGGTACCCGGGCGTGGCAGGGGGGCTCGACATAAATCAAACACACTTGCATGTAATAATATGAAACTCAGTACACATATAGATCTCATCGGGCCGAACAACTTTCGTGCTCTAAGTTTTACACTAGCCCAACAGGAAGTCGGTTATTATACGTTGTTTGGAAAACGCATACAATGGAATGTGAAATACTCCTCCTAGGGACTTCATCCGATCGCCACCAAACTCGGTGTGAATGAAGTCAAGACATTGAGGATGAATTCTTGTGAACGGATTTTTGATATCTCGAACGGTTTGGCCGTGGCGAGGAAACGAATTTATGGCGAGAAAAGAGAAAAACGAAGTGTTATAACTTCTGCATACATTAACTGATCTTGATGAAACTTCAGCAATGTGTTCGTGGTAAGAGGCCGATCAGATAGATGTAACTATTGTGAGTCAAAGTTATAGCGCCACCAACTGGCAGCAGGAAGTGTGTCACTTTCAAAATGCTTTTGACAAAAGTGGGGGGGTTAATTTTATGTACAGTCACAAAAATCAGTACGCATATTGGTCTCATCGAGCTGGACAATTTTCTAATTTACAGTAATTAGCTCCGAGCAACAGGAAGTCAGATATTTTGGTTTGAATGTGGATTTCTTTGCAAAATCAGCCTCTGAATTTTTACCCACTCCTCTTAAGTGGTTTATTTTATTCCCACCAAACTTTTTCAACATGATGAAAATACATTAAAGATGCTAAATTGTAAACAGATAATAAATATCTCAAACGGTTTTGCTATGGCAAGGGATTAAAGTAATGTCAAAAAAGGAAACACTAAAAACCTCCTATCTTCTAAAAATTTAATTATACACCATTTATTTCTATATATAATTATACAAATATCAGAACTAAACCCATTTTATTCTTTTTTTTTCTATTTAATAATTGTTTAAGTTAAAAAACATCCAGAATGTTTTTTTTAGTCCAAAAAAAAATAAAAATTATGTCATTTATAGTGCTATACTGCCCTCTTGTGTTCAAAGTCAGGTAGGCCTATTGTATCTATATAAAAATATACTAGGTACCGGTATGTGACGGTGAGGAATATTTTACCACCGGTTAACCCTCTGGGGTCTGAGGGTTTTTTGGGGTCCTTGAGATGTTCTGACATGCCCTGACATTTGTGCTTTTTTCAGTTGCTTATAAACATATTAATGGCAAAGGTATAATTACACTCTATTTAGCACAAACAGGGCTACCATAATATGTGAGCAACATGCATGTACATGTTTGTATTTTTGAGAGAATAATGTTTATGCATGGTTATTGAAAAAACTAAAAACTAAAGTTTCTGAAATAAGGCCACAAAACACATATTAAATATGTGTCAATAAGACTTTTGACTAATGGATGTCGTTGCCTAGAGTTTTTTCTTCAAAATGATGTGAAAATCATCCTACCTAATCATTCAAGGGGCGTCAACAATTCAACACCATCATGCATATTTAGTGATTCACACCTGAGGAGACAATGGGGCCCGCATACTTAATGAGCCATTCATTCAGGTGTGTCACCTATAGCCACAAGAAAGAATGCAAGAGCTATATATATATATATATATATATATATATATATATATATTCTACCAAATTGGTTCACAGTTGGAAGCATGTCAATTTTTTTTTTTTTTTTCACAAATTGTGCTTGCAAATTGTATAATATCCAAGGAAAACATGTCTAGTAATTGTGCAGTTAATTCTCATACTGTATTTTCAGTTTTGGAATATGTATCCTCTCCCCAAATTTGTCAATAATAAAACACAATAAAAATTATTTAAAGAAAAGGCTTATATTTACCTTTTAAAATTAGTTTACATCTACCTTGTAAATATATTTTTTTTATTAAAAAGGTTACAATTACAACAACATTTGAAGTGTAATCTTTCTTTGTAAAAACTAAAGTATACATTTTATCATACATATTTCAAAGTTAAGGAATGATTACTTCGAATATA